>CM035102.1:53587903-54143007 GCA_020205505.1 Panax japonicus | reverse complement strand
AATTAGTTATTTGTCCAACACTTGGTTGATTTCTTGCAACAAAAGCTTGGCATTTATTAAGGGAGAAAGAGAGAATTATTGTGAGCATTTTGAGAGGCCACTTGGCCGGCCACTTGAGCTAGCTTAAGAGGGGAAGAATGTGCATTAAAGCCTTACTTTAGTTGGTCACCAATTCTCAACAACCCTAAGCCTAGTCTAGCATTAGCTTAGAATGTGTCATTTGCTTAATTGTCCAACACTTGTGTTTTCTTTGGAAAGCAATCACTTGTTTATTGCTAAAGGGAGAAGTAGAGAAAGAGAGGAAATTAATAAGGCTTGGCCGGCCATATTGAGAGCAAGAAAAGGAAGGAGCTTGTGTCAAGTTTATAAAGTAAAGTCTAGCTTTTATTTCTTTCCTTCATTCCTTATATTCTTACAAGTTGCTAAGATCAAGAGGGAGAGAGAAGGGAGGGATGTTCGGCCATACTTAAGAAGAAGAGGGAGAGGAGATTTGGATCTTCATTCAATCAAGATCTATGATCAAGCTATGGAAAAGAAGAAGAAGAAGGAGAGCAAGTAAGCTAAGGTATAAAAAAAAAAAAAATTTCTTATGTAGGCTAAGTTTCCTTGGTAACTTGATTTGATTTTTAACAATTTGAAGTTGTGATCTTGAGGTTATAACCCTAGATCTTGGTGTTTAAAGGAGTTCTAAGTATGGATCTATCTATTTTATAGATCAAAAGTTGGATTTATAGCATGAATTGGAAGCTAGTTTTTAAAGTATAGAAAATCTTATCTTTTTACTCTTGAGTGTGTATAATCTTGTATTTGATTTTGGTTATTTTGAACCATGAAGTTCATGAACTTGAACATGAAAACTATAGGTCTACATGATAAATGATATCTTATGGTTAGATCTTGTCATTTTTGGGTTGATATGTTTGAATAAAGAAGATTAACCAAAACAGTTTGTTGGTTTTAAATGAGTTAGTGGACTGCTGTCCTAAAAGAGAAATTTCCGGATCTGTTAGGTTGTTCTAAAAATTCTGGAATTGTGATATGTTGTAGTACACTCAATAAGCTTTCCATAGACTCCGAAACGGACTAAAACCGACATCGGAGGAGAGAGTTATGGGATTTCTCCCAAACTACACAAAACTAAGAAAACTGTGAAAAGGACAGTTTTGGAACAGTCACTTCCTGGATGAATTCCGGACTCTAAACATGTCCAAATATTGATTGTGATATATGAAAACTGTAGTTCGGAAAGATACGAACCCAACAAAATTGACGGATCATTAATCGGAGTTACAGAACTCGTTTTATATAAGTTTTAACAAAGGACTCCAAAACTGCCAAACGTCAAAAACAAGCTGCGAAGAATTTTCCGAGGGCTGTTTCGGACATTTAGTTAATGAGAAAAATTCCAGACTTCTGGGAAATGAAAATATATGGTAAAATGTAGCTCGTGTCCAAAAATGAGCTGATTCCGAGTTAAAACGACCAAGTTATGACCGTTCGAATTTTTGTGATTTTCCGACGGAAATCGCTATAAACGGAGTTCTACAACTCCGATTGCCACGAAATTTAAAATGGAGTATCACGTTAACATATGTAAGGTTATGCCAAAAGATGGGCATTACTGGAGTTAAGCACGAGGTAGCTAATTTCTTAAGCTACGCACTAGAATTTTTTGATAAATTATCAAAGGAAGTTAAATAATTATGGAATAAAATAGTTTTAATGTTTTAAAAATCATATAAAAATGATTTAAGTATTATAAAAATATTTTAAGTTATAAAAGATAACTTTTGATATTTTGACATGGAAATATTAATATTTTAATATAATATTAATTATCGGATAATGGATTTAAGTGTTGGAAAATTATAATGATTTTTAAAGTATTAAAAATACTTTGATATATTATAATTATAATATTTATGTAATAATTTTCATTAATATTTTATATTAAATGAATATTAATGATTAAGGAATTATGTGGTATTTAATTTATTTAAATACGGTTTTAAAATGGTGATAAATCATTAAGGGATATGATATAGTGATTGAATAATTATCAAAGGATGATAATGATATTGAAGTATTAAGCTGTTATCTAATATCTGATTAAGTATTAGATAGTGTTATGAATAAAGTATGTTATACTGATTAAAAGATCAATCTTATAACTGATAGGTCTTTCGTGAGAGATTAAATTAAATTGCGTTGCGGTAATCAACGGTTCAGGCAAGTTTTCTATTTACTAAACTCTAATAAGAGTATTGTATTCAAGCTTATGGTTAATCATTGCTGATTGCCATGAAATTTGTATTCTGTACATCTTGCATGTATAAGTCAGGTATGAAAGGCTGATCACCTTCATTACCAGTTGGTTCAGAAATGTTTGTTCATGTAAAATACTTGTTCAGTCAGAATTTTGTTCCTGCTAGTTCACAATTATATTGTTGAATTATAGCCAGCCAATTATTCATACTCTTCAATCATGATATATCTCTATGTTATTGTATATAAACTTGCTGGGCAATTTTTATGCTCACCCTTGCTATATCATGATAAAATATTGCAGATTAAGGCGAATGCGTCAGAAACAAGGAAATGTCCAAGACAGTTCCAGCTTTAGTAGATGTGTGCAGTTAAACTTGTATTGTATGATATTAATAATGTTATGAGTTAAATAACTTATGAATTGTGTAATCAGTTAAGGTTACTCGATTTTGGGGAAAATGTGTTATTTAATGTATAAACAAATTATGTTTATATCTTCCGCAATTAGTTAAAGAAATAGTATACCGGATCCGCGGCGATTTGGGGCCCGGGTTCGGGGCTGCTACACTGCCACCCCAGGGAAAAGCTTTAAAATTCAGAAAAATTCCCTTATACTGTTCTTTGCGAATTTGAAATGGCAAACATGTGGTAGTATATAAATTTACGAATCAGAAATATTTTTATATGACTGGCTTGTTTAAATGCTTTGTTGTAAATTGTCAATGTGTAAACTGAGATATGTCATCCGGATGCAAGATATACATGTGAAATGTTATTTAAATAACTAGTCCATGTCTATATGTTGCATAATCATGCTAACCTTATGGGCCATGTTGCTAAACCATGTTGCTAAACCTTGATTGGGAACAAGGCAGAGAGCAACCTATGAATTCTTATTCCAAAGACTTCTTTAAGTTGTTAGACGAGGGTAGCGAGCCATTGTGGCATGGTTGCACCAAACACACTACATTGTCTGCAGTGGCGACATTACTTAACATCAAGGCTGATCACAACATGAGCCATGAGTGTTTTGAGTCACTCTTGAAGGCCATTAAGAGTATGTTGCCTGACGGCGAGAAATTACCTAGTAACTATTACTTTTGTAAGAAAATGGTGAAGAAGTTGGGTCTTGGATACCAAAAGTTCGATGCATGTCCCAACGATTGCATGTTGTTTTATAAGGAAAATGAACAGATGGCAAAGTGCACATTTTGCAGTCATGATCGGTTTAGGCCTAATAAAGAGGGTGTGACTACAAAAAAATCAAGTATACCGTGTAAGATTCTAAGGTATTTTCCAATAACACATCGGCTAAAAAGATTGTACATGTCTTCAAGAATAGCTGAACATTTGAGTTGGCATGCGAAATCTCCAGCTAAAGATGGAGAACTAAGTCATCCCACAGATGGGCAGGCTTGGAATGATTTTAACTTAGCACATCCTGGGTTTGCATTGGAACCTAGAAATGTGAGGCTTGGATTGTCCACCGATGGTTTCAATCCGTTTGGCCACTCAGCTGTTTCGTACTCATGTTGGCCTGTGATTGTTACTTCATACAACTTGCCTCCTTGGATTTGTATGAAATAGCCATACTTGTTTCTTTCACTCGTGGTTCCTGGTCCTAAGAGTGGAAAGAACTTAGATGTTTACTTGAGACCTCTTATAGACGAGTTGAAGGTATTGTGGGAGGATGGAGTACAGACTTGGGATGTTGCAACGAAAATAAATTTCAACCTTAGGAAAACGGTTATGTGGACTATAAGTGACTTCCCAGCTTATGGTATGTTAGTTGGATGGAGTACACACGGGAAGTTGGTTTGTCCGTATTGTACGGAGCATACAAAGTCTTTCAATCTATCAAAAGGTTGAAAGCCTTGTTGGTTTGACTGTCATTGTCGTTTTTTGCCGGTAGATCACCCGTTTCGAAGAAATAGAGAACACTTCAGGAAAGGGAAAGTAGAGAATGATATGCCTGCACCGCGATTATCGGGAACGGAGATGCGAGATCGTGTGATCAGATTGCTGGTTATCCCATTTGGTAAGAATGATGCCACAAACATAATAAATGGGTTTAACGAATCTCATAACTGGGTTCGGAGAAGCATCTTTTGGGAACTGCCTTATTGGTCTACAAATTTGATTCGTCATAATCTAGATGTGATGCATATTGAGAAGAATGTGTTTGACAATGTGTTTAACACCGTGATGAATGTTACGGGGAAGACAAAAGATAATGATAAGGCACGTTTGGACATAAAAGATATTTGTAAGCGTCCTGGATTAGATCTTTATGAATCTCTTAATGGTAAGATTGTCAAACCGCATGCAAGGTACACATTGTCCAAAAAACAAGCTGAAGATGTGTGCACATGGGTTAAGTCTCTGAAACTACCAGATGGATATGTGTCAAACATTACAAGGTCCGTTACGGGTGGGAAATTGCAAGGGATGAAGAGTCATGACTGTCATGTATTCATGGAGAGACTCATGCCTATAGCATTTCAGGATCTTCTTGATAAACCAATATGGGATGCTTTGACGGATCTTAGTCATTTCTTCAAAGACTTATGCTCAAAATCATTAAATGAGAAGTGTAAGACCCCAACTTATTATAAATGAAATTGAATTTCCTCTATTTATTATTTTGAAATAGTAAGGGTTGATTTGATTAATGTGGTTAGTTACGGGTAAAATGCGCAAATATTTCAAATAAGCAAGTGGTTATAAATATTCATTGTTGTCGGGGAATATTTGTTTGGTTGTGGAATATTCTTACTATCGGGGAATATTCGTACGATGGCGCAGCCTTGTGTGAGCCCCATAATGGAAAACGATTGGATGAAGAAAACGACAAGTATAACTTGTTTATAAATAACGACGTAGTTGTTACCGTTAATACTGTTGAAATACTCGGTGGTTAAAACACAGTAGCACGGTATTGCACCAATTATTGATTCTTACGTAAGAAGGCACTACTTAATAATTGTTATATTAATTACTGCTTAATATTTTATTTTATTGATTCAATAATTGCTACGTTGATATTTTATATTATTGTTGTTTCAATAATTGTCACTACACAGTATTTTTCATTATCGGAACAATAATTCATATTATTTGAATAATATTATTAGATAACATTATTGGCAATATTTAGAAAGTTCTGTCTAAGGAGAGGTTTGGTCACCTAATTGCGCGCCAGTAAGGAGAAATTCTTATTGAAAAGCCCCCTCTTTCCTGGGAACTGCCTGGTTGTCAGTATTGTGATTCTGTAATATTATTTGTGAATAATTAATTATTAATTTATATGATGAGAAAATATTCATTTTATGTGGATATAGATGGAGAAAATTTTTAATGTGACAATTGTTGAAAATAAATATTTTATCTTGTTCTGATAAAATAATTTATTTAAATATATTATATTATAATAATATAATAATGGCGATATCTTTACAATGAATGTGGGATATATGAATATATGAGGAGGAAGAGTTTTTGTTACTAAAATATTTAAAACATATTTTATGTTTGTGGACCCCATTTCTTGACTGAAATTTGATTATAGCCTGTAAAATCGTCCGTATGTGGATTTATAGTCAAGTTCTGGTTGGCATTTGGAAAAAACTAAAACTACAAGTTGTAGAGAATTGAATTTTTTTATGGAATGGACATAAGATTCAAATTTTCTGATAAAATGGCTAGTTATTATGAATTATTGAAGTTCAGGAATAATTAATTTTTGAAGTTTTAAATATTTTTTTAATAAAAATGTTTTTTTTTTCATTTTGTGGGCCCCACTAACATGTGTCACAAGATGCTGAATTCAGTGGTAAAAAGTGGGCGTATAAAATTTATATACTATATTATTATTTTATTAAGATTTTCCTGCTTTGGTGTTCTAAGCATTTTCCTATAAATAGGGTGCTTAAGTATAAATTAAAAATCACACAAGAAACTAAAGATTCTCTCTCTATATTATCGAGCGTATTCTTGTGAGTATTTTGATACTTTGAGTGTTGCTATACGGTGCAAGTTCCTTCAGCACTATATCTAGTATTCCAGTCAGAAGTACTGATCATTTGTTGGAGGTAAGGGATGTTATTTTTATATAAATGATATTAGTTCTTTCAATATCATTATGCGAAAATATTGGTAAGATTTTTCCTTGTGAAATTCTTGTCTTTTAGTGTCTGGGGGTTACTATTCACGTATACGACACTATTCACGAATACGACACTATTCACAGAAAAAATTAAATTTTTGTTTTTTGTCCAAAATATCTATGAGGACACTAGCTTTGATTGTATCTATGTTTTGATCATTCTGAATTTTACTATCCTATATTATTTATGAGTATTTTTGAACTTGGACTGTTTAAAGTACGAATCCTTATATTTATCTTTTTGTTTCACTGGATTCGTTTTCTTTAAAATATTTTTCATCATCTTCAGTCCTAAATGATGATATTACTGAATATACTTTGGCTTGTAGTGCAAAGATGGTTAAATATTTCTTATGAATATCTTGGCCCGTAGTGCAAAGATGTAACGGGTGTTGAGATGAACATGACTAAGCGATGAATATCTTTGGCCTATAGTGCAAAGATGAATATTTGATTTAAGATGTATATTGATTGATGTTATAAGGATAAAATATTGATGATAAACTTTTAAATTCATAGAAGAAAGTAGATTTCATTCTCTACGTAACTCTTCTAATGAATTATTATTTCCGCTGCGAATATTGATTTAAAACTTGTTGTCTATTGTATTCTATCAGATTTTACACTGTTAAGAAACTAATGATATTTGTTCTATGTTATCTTAGTCATAATATTCTTTACTTGGGCTAGTTGAGCCTCACCCATTTCCTTTTTGTTCCATTTTTCTTCTCAGGAGACGAGAAGGTAGCGAGTATTAGTCGGGGTATGGAATGAAGGTTCTAGAAAGTCATTTAGTAGTCCTCACTATTTTGTAAAATAGTGTATCATACTTGTAATGAGGACTTATTTGAGTGTTGATATTGTCTAGAAGACAATATTTGTTTTTAAACTCACAGTTTATGTGTTGTCGTATTTTGCACGACAATTGTATTAATAAAGTTGTAGTGTTTCTGTACCATGTATTTAGGCAACTCAAAATGGGTGTGCATACCTAATTTTGGGGGCGTCACAGTGGTAATCAGACTTAGGTATATGGTCTCTGGCGATGATCGGGGAATAGAACTAGGAGGGGAGAGATGAGTAAATCCTTCGCTAGTTGTTTCTACCTAAGCTTTTTGTTGGGTTGGTCAGACTATAGGCGATATTATGTGATATGTTAATTTCTTTAATTAACCCTTGTTTTATGGCATTATCGTTGAGAATGGCAATGGAGAATATTAACAGTCGGAGTAAATGAAATCGTGGAGACACCTTTACTCACCAATGAGGAGAACCGTGCAACAGGCCGGCAATGTTCCTCCTGTAAATAACACAACTGATCAGACGATGAACTACGGGATGTTTAAAAACTTTTTGCAGTTCATGCAAAAGCAGACGAAGGAGACTCGTGAACAAAATACTAGTGGAAATGATAGCAATGCACGGTTTGTCACAGTCAAGCAGTTCAAAGAATTGGGACCACCAGAATTCTGGGGAAAGCCGGATCCGATTAAGGCGGAGACGTGGGTCAACAAATTATCAAGATATTTGATGTCTTGGGATGCACGGAGGAACAGAAGATTCTATTCGCCACCTTTATGTTCCGTAATGAGGCAGATTACTGGTGGGAATCTATGAAGCGTACCCATCCAGCCGCACTCAACATGTCTTGGGAAATGTTTCAAAAACTGTTTAATGACAAGTACTTTACTGAAAGTATTTGTCATATGAAAGAGGTAGAGTTTATTAGACTGGAGAAGAATAACATGACGGTGTCCCAGTACGAGGCGAAGTTCGCGGAGTTATCCAGGTTTGCACCTCATTTGGTGGAGAATGAGGAACATATGACGCGGATGTTTCTGAGAGGTTTGAAAACCCGACATACGTCAGTATCTCATTTCTTATAAATTTTCTCTATATTCAGATGTTTTCAACAGGACTCAATTATTAGAGCGAGATAACGAGTACGTTCAACCGAGGGACACAACCAGGGTCATACCGGTGACAGCAAACATCGGAGCAACGATAACCAGCGTGGAAAGAAAAAATGCGGACAAGAGCGGCAACCACTATGGTGGTAATCATGGCCATGAAAATGAAGGTTCTAGAAAGTCTTTTAGTTAGTCCTCACTATTTTGTAAAATAGTGTATCAATAATTGTAATGAGGACTTATTGAGTGTTGATATTGTCTAGAAGACAATATTTGTTTTTAAACTCATAGTTTAGTGTTATCGTATTTTGCATGACAATTGTATTAATAAAGTTGTAGTTGTTTCTGTACCATGTATTTGGCCACTCAGAATGGGTGTTGCATATCTATTTTGGGGGCGTCACAAGAAGGACATGTCATTACTTGAGAAGAACATCATAGAGGTCACGTGTAAACTGGAAAAAAATATTCCCACCTAGTTTTTTTGACTCCATGGAGCATTTGCAAATCCATCTTCCCTATGAAGCTCGTGTTGGGGGTCCAGTTCAATATAGATGGATGTAGCCCTTTCGAGAGGGTGATGGAAACCTTAAGAGGAAGGTGAAGAATAGAGCTTATGTCGATGGGGTCGATATGTGAGGCATACAGTTTCGATGAGATATCTACGTTTCTCTTAGACTATTTTTCGGACGAAGTCTTGACAAAGGCCAATCGAGTATCGAGACATGATGATGGGGGAAATGTTGAATTAAATGGTCGTCTCTCCGTATTTGGTCTATCGGGCCGCGCTTATGGAAAAGGGAAACACATATTCCTCTCTGAGTAAGAATACATGCTGCACATACTTACATTCTTCTCAATTGCGAGGAGATTGACGAATTTGTGAGGTACACATGTAAACTGATAATTTATCTTTTAAGTTGAAAATTTATTCCAATATGTTAATGTTTATAACATGGTATAGATTGTATGATGACGAGTTAAAAGTGAAGCATCCCGACATAACTGATAAGATATTCAAATCAATCATGATAAAAATTTGCACTTTGGCTAAAGGACAAAGTAGTTCAATTTTTTAAGCACGTAGTATATATATATATATATATATATATATACTCTATATTAACTATGCCTTCATTTAATAAGATGGAGTTTTTGTAGGCTTTGATTGAGGGATCAACGATTTCGGTTGATGTACAAGTCCTAGCTATGGGACTAGACAGGGACCAAGTCAGCCGCAATGGTTACAAAATAAATGGTTGTGAATTTCATACAAAGGCATATGGGCACAGTAAAAGAACAACAAACTCTGGAGTGTGTGTCCAAGGAGATTGTTACAATGAGCTTGGTCGTGCCTTTTATGGGGAGTTGGAGGAAATCATAGAGTTGTCGTACAAGGGCACGTACGGGGGTCATATTCACTTGTTCAAGTGCCGTTGGTTTGATTCAGAAAAAGGGATACGTCATGACAGACATGGAATCGTCGATATTGGACCTCTATAGATCTGCGTAATCCAATGAACCATTGTTTTACCAACTCAAACAGTACAAGTATACTACACTCTTAGTCCTGTTAGGAAAAGGGATAGACCGCCTACAGATTGGCAAGTTGTAATTCATAGTCCCACGCGTAGTCGTGTAGAAGTAGTTGATGGGGAGATTTACCAAGAACAGATTCTTCATAGTCAAACTATAATAATGTGGAGACCGACAATGAAGTAATCCAGTTAGATGGTGGAGATGAATCACGTGAATTAGATCCTGAGTCAATACTTGTGTCAGATGACATTGATACTGAGGAGGAAGAGTTATTGACTGAATCTGACACTAAATCTAAAGTAGATGATGGTTATGAATCTGCAATACGTATACAAGATGATTCTGAATTAGACATTGACACTTGAACAAATGAAATGTATGTTTAGCATTACATGTTTTTTATATCATAGTCATGTTTTTGTTTATTGTCATTTTATATTCATATATATACATGTTTATATCATTGTCATGTTTATGTACTAAACTATTTAAATGCAACTTTTTTTTATTGTCATTTTATATTCATATATACATGTTTATATTACTGTCATGTTTATTGTCATTTTATATATTCATATATACATGTAATCAAATATAACTGACCCCAACATCTTGAAATTTGTAATATACAGATGGCTTCTGAAGGCAGCGCAGAAAAGCGCGGCTTGGGTAGGGGGCCTAATCATGTGCCCAAGGCCCCTACTAATCCGGACGATCAGATTCTTATTCAGATTTGCCCTCCTCCGAATAGCACGTACGTCCCGCATCATTTATATATAAGCATTTTAGATTCCATTTTTGTAAGATATATAAAACTTAGATGTAAATTGCTTAATATATCTACTTATCGTTGATGTAAATTATTGTATATTATAGTGATTTTTCAGATAATAAGATCGTCAAGTGCATATCACAACTGTGTTTACAGAATTGGCCTACACCTATGATTACGTGGGAGAGCACACCTATTGCCCACAAGGATGCGGTTTGGGCTGAATTTCAGGTATGTTTTTTTAAATTTATGACAGATAATATAATATTCAAAGGATAATTGTTTAGTAATGTTATTATTGTTATTTTATTTGCAGAAATGGTATAGATGGGAGGACGCGCAGGCTTCAGTGATACATACATTATTTTGGCAGAATGTGCGCGGTCTGCACCAAAGATAATTTGAATAAAGAACGACAAAAATCCCTTCACAATGAATCGATCGACCATCCAGGCCATGGAGAGGATTATATGCATGAGCATAGTCCCTGGTGGTTCACCCAATCCATATGGGATGAGATGTGTGCCCAATGGAGAGCTGAGAGTTGGGTGAAAAGATGAAAGACTGCCGCCACCAACAGATCCTCTGGTGTACCTGATGGCGAAAAGGCTAAAGGAACATACAAGGGTGGCAGTATTTCACAGTTGCAGCATATCACTGCCAGGGTACGCATTTACAAGTTTTAATATGTATACAATCATGAATTGTAGAAAATATATCACATTTTTACTTAGTAATATTGTGCTATTTTTTGTATAGGAGTCTCAGTCTCAAGGTCAGCCTATCCATTGTCTGGATGTGTACGTGGCCACACGTGATGGTCTGCCTGATGCTATCTAGATAACGGTAACAAGTTTTAACAATTTGATATTGTTTATCAATGCTTACAAAATTTATTTTTAACTATTTAATTGTTAACATGATGACATGATACTTATAAGCGTTTATTGAATGAGCGATATCCTGAAGGCACTCCACGTCCGCCTATTGATCAAGAGTTATGGGAGGAGGGCGTCTGTTGTGAAGAAGAACTACATTAAAGGTCAAGGACAACGACGACGCCCATCCTTTAGTGGCTCAGGCTGCTCTTCTACCCAGTCTTCACAGTCATCGAGCCATCCAACTGTTCATACTCCGGCTGACTGTGTGAGAGCTATATGTCAAGATTGAGATTTTCTGAAGATACTGGGCGGGCATCTGGGGGCTCTGAGTCCTGAGGAGTTAGCTGAAGCAGTAGTGGCAGCAGCAGAACAGCATAGGGATGGCGACGAGGTATAAAATCAATTTGTTGTATATATTGTCATAATATACCAATATTAACATAGTTAGTATATATTTGTAACTTGTTTTATTATTTTGTTAATTACAGGGTGATCAAGGAGAAGCTAATCAAGACGCTGATGCTTGACGATCGATACAGCTGTGTTTTGTAGTTCTTTGAGAATTTTGTACTTTTATATTCATTCATGTTACTTAAACATTAGATTTGTTTAGATTTATTCAATTCATATTGGTTTAAAGGTTTATATAGTTTATATACTAGTTTGGTGTATGTGTCGATGGACGATTGATGTTTACATTGTTGTGCAAGATGTTTATATTGTTGTGTATGTGTGTTGGGATAAAGCAGCTACAAAACATGTATAGGTTTTTTGGGAATTCTGCTAAACAGCAAAAATCTGGTTTTTTAGTGTTTTCAAATCAGCGACCGCATGCGGTTGCTGATATTCATTAGCGACCGCTAAACATCTAAGGGTATCAGTGACCGTATGCGGTCGCTGACATGTGGACCACGTCAGCCTTTGGCCTTGAGCCATGCTGACTTAGATTAGCGACCGAAATGATGAATTCGGTCGCTACTAGCGATCACAGATATATTGGTCGCTAATAGTGGTCGCTGGTGTGCACATCAGCGACCAGTTTTTATGCGACGACTATCAGCGACTACAGTCGATCGCTGATAGGTATCTGCGACTAACAGCGGTCGCTGATAGACCCTTTTCTTGTAGTGCTACCCATTCTTTTATTTCTCCTACTTGCGCTCAACATTTAAATTTAACTCCGAAAAAAATAGACTTTGACTTATCTGTTGAAACTTCATTGGGAGTAACCTTCATTACATCCAATGTTTATAATTCTTATTTGATTCAAATCGATAACCGCACGTTACCTGTCGATCTTATCTCTTTGAAAATACTTGGATTTGATGTGATTTTAGGGATTGATCGGTTAACTATTCATCATGCTAAAATTGAATTTTTTTCGTAAAGTTATTAGTTTTTATATTCCTAACCAACCTATTATGCGAGTTCAAGCCACCAAACCACTAAAGTTAATCACTGTCATATCAAGCCATAAAGCTATTCATTTATTGAAAAACGGATGTCAAACTTTCTTAGCCCATGTCACAGATTTAAACAAAAATACGTCAGATTTGAATGATATTTCTATTGTTAATAAATTTCTTGACGTATTCCCTGAAGAACTTCCTGGCCTACCCTCGGAGCTTGAAATCGAATTTTGTATCGACCTTGAACCCGGTACAAAACCCATTTCTAAAGCCCCATATCGAATGGCTCCTATTGAACTTCAGGAGTTAAAGACCCAACCGCAGGTATTGTTAGATATCAGTTTCATTCGTCCTAGTACGTCTCCTTGGGGTGCTCTTGTTCTATTCGTAAAGAAGAAAGATGGAAGTATGAGACTTTATATTGAATATAGGGAGTTGAATCATGTCACCATCAAAAATAGGTACCCGTTGCCACGCATTGATGACCTGTTTGAACAGTTGCAAAGAGCTAAATTCTTTTCAAAGATCGATCTTAATTTTTGGATATCATCAGTTAAAGATTAAAACTGATGACATTCCAAAAGGCTACTTTCAGAACTCGGTACGGACATTACGAATTCCTAGTCATGTCTTTTGGATTGACTAATGCTCCTGCTGCCTTCATGGATATGATGAACCGAGTATTCAAGGAATATTTGGATCATTTTGTGGTTGTCTTTATTGATGACGTCCTCATATACTCCAAAAGCCGTGAAGATCATGAGCAACACTTGAGTCTGACACCCCAAAAGCTTCATGAAAACAAGCTATATGCCAAGTTGAAGAAATGCGAGTTCTGGCTTGAGGAAGTAGCATTCCTTGGGCACATGATATCAAATCATGGAATATCTGTTGACCCAGCAAAGATTGAAGCAATACAAATCTGGGAGCAACCTAAGTCAGTGACCGAAGTACGTAGCTTTCTCGGTTTAGCTAGTTATTATTAGAGATTCATAGAAGGGTTTTCTCGAATCGCTACTCCATTAACTCAGCTCACTCGGAAAGATACAAAATTCAGTTGAGTGAGGAATGTGAGAAGAGTTTTTAAGAACTCAAGAGGAGACTCATTTCAGCACCTGTTCTGACAATACCATCTGGTTTGGAGGGATTTGTCATCTACAATAATGTTTCAGGTAGAGGGTTAGGATGTGTTCTCATAAAACATGGGAAAGTCATAGCCTATGCCTCACGACAACTCAAAGAATATGAGAGGAATTATCCCACACATGATCTAGAGTTGGCAGCTGTCATTTTTGCACTTAAAATCTAGAGGCATTACTTGTATGAGGAGAAAGTGGAGATCTATACGGATCATAAAAGCCTCAAATATTTCTTCACCCAAAAGGAACTCAACATGGGGCAATGACGTTGGCTCGAGATATTAAAAGATTATGATCATACCATTCAATACCATCTTGAAAAAGCGAATATGGTAGCTGACGCGTTGAGTAAAAGATCATATGCGGGTACAAGTGCGATATTATCAACGCAAAGGCCCATTTTGTATGACTTGCAAAGGATGGAGATAGAGTTAAAGACTCCAGAGGACCCACATGATGATGTCAAATATACAAGTAGAACTGACTTTAATCGATAAAGTTAAAGCTGCTCAAGCTAAAGACCTGAAGCTGATGCGTGTGGGGAAGAAAGTGCAAGAAGGTGTTATTCCAGAAGCAAGAGTCGATGAAGAAGGAATACTTCGAGTCAACTCTAGACTTTGTATTCCTAACAATCCTGATTTAAAGTATAAGATCGTGATGAAGGCGAACAACATATCGTTTGTAATCCATACTAGGAGTACCAAAATGTATCGTGATCTTCGACATACATTTTGGTGGAGCAATATGAAGAGAGAGATCGTGGAGTTTATCTCAAGGTGTCTAACTTGTCAACGTGTCAAGGCGGAGCATCAAGTGCCAAAAGGTCCATTACAACCACTTGAAATTCCAGAATGGAAGTGGGAGCACATTACCATGAATTTCGTTATTGGTCTTCTCAAGGTTTCTCAAGGTATAGATGTAATTTGGGTCATTGTTGATAGATTAACCAAGTCTGCTCATTTCTTACCTATACGAGAAACTTATTCACTTGAACGTCTTGTTCGTATATACATAAATGAGATTGTCAGACTGCATGGTATGCCAGTATCCATAGTTTCTGATCGAGACCCAAGATTCACTTCACGATTTTGGGTTAGTTTGCAAAAAGCTATGGGCACGGATTTACGATTTAGTTCGGTATATCATCCTCAAACAGACGGGCAGTTGGAGAGGACTATTCAAACTCTTGAAGATCTATTAAGACTCTGTGTCCTTGACTTCAAAGGAATGTGGGACAAGTTCTTGCCATTAGTGGAATTCTCCTACAATAATAGTTATCAAGCAAGCATTGGCATGGCTTTATTTAAGGCGTTGTATGGACACAAGTGTCGTTCTCCAATATGTTGGGATGAGGTGGGTGAAGTAACGTTGTTGGGACCGAAGTTGGTACGTATGACTACGAAAAAGATTTAAATGATTCGGCAATGTATAAAAACCTGACAAGATCGATGAAAAAGTTATATTGATCTTCATCGAAAGGACGTAGAATTCAATGTTGGAGATCATGTGTTGTTACATTTTCCTCCATGGAAAGGAGTTACAGATTTGGAAAGAGAGGAAAGCTTAATCCTCGATTCATTGGGCCATTCAAAATCTCCGATCGAGTAGGAACTGTGGCATATAGACTCGCCTTACCACCAAGTATGTCTCGTATTCATAACGTTTTTCACATATCCATGTTACGTAAATATGTGGAAGACCCGAAACTCATTATTGAGTTAGAACTAGACGAGATAGCGGAGGATTTAAAGTATGAAGATGTACTTTTTAAAATCTTGGATAAGAAGGAACATATTCTACGCTCCAAGGTTATACCTCAAGTCAAAGTTTTGTGGAGAAACCACGATGTTGAGGAAATGACCTGGGAGTTAGAATCTGAAATGAAATCAAGGTATCCTCACCTCTTCGTCATACCAAGTATGTACACCAATTTCGAGGATGAAATTTCATAAGAAGAGGAGGTTGTAAGACCCTAACTTTTATGAATAAAAATGAATTTTTCTCAAAATATATTTTGAATATTATGGTGTGGATTTGATATAATGTTATAGTTGTGGGTAATATTTATAAATTTTGCAAAGTAAGCAAGTTGTTATAAAATATTCGATTGGTCAGGGAATATTCGTTTTAACAGGGAATATTCGTACGACGACACAATCATTGGTGGACCCCACAACGAAATTACTGTCGGAGTTAGAAAATGGCATAAATATTTTTTTATAAAAATAACGGCAAAAGTTTTACCGTTAACTTTTGAAATACCGGTGATGAAAAGTACAGTAATACGCGTGGTTGCATAGTAGCACACGGTATTTGATGCTTACGTGAGAAGTCACTCAGTTATACTCAATTATTGCTAAAGTAATTGTTGTATAGTATCTCACATTATTGATTCTATTATTGTCACAGTATAATCTGCACAATATTTTATTTTATTAAATCAATAATTGAGATGACAAGTTATTCATATTATTATTTATAAAATTAATAATGTCTAGAAAGTTTTGTCGATGAAAGGGGTTTGGTCACCTAATTGCGCGCCAATAGGGAGAAATCCTTATCGGAATGCCCCCTCTTTCCTGGGAACGATCTGGTTGTTAATATTGCGAGTTATAATAATGATGAATAAATGTTGTTAACATATATTGAGGGGATTTTTATAAAGTATTTGTTGTAAATTTTGATTATTATTTGGATCCTTATTTACCCATTTTTCAAAATAATCGGTAGAAAGTTATTTAGTATATATATATATATATATATATATATATATATATATATATAATAGGTGGGGGGCCATATGTGGAGCCCACGTGTGGAAGAAAAATTTGTCAGGGGGAATGGGAGGGGGGGAATGGGAGGCGATTATAAAGAATTTAAGATATATATATTTTTATATATATATACTCGATCCGGATCTTAAGCTTGCCTCTTATCTAGTTCACCTTGCTCACCCCCCTTTAGCGACGGACCGGGCGACGATTCGGTCCGTCGCTCTATATAGAACCGTCGTCTTAGTTTTTAACGACGGACAACATATAGCGACATACCGAACATATAGCGACGGACTGAATCGTCGCCTGATCCGTCACTAAAAGAGAGTGAGCAAGGTGAGTTAGATAAGGGGTGAGCTTAAGATCCGGACCGTATATATATATATATATATTATAACAAGTTTTTTTTAATAAAAATAGAATATATTATATTTTATTATGCATAGTATTTGTATAGTATTTGCATAGTGTCTGCATAGTAAAACTTGTGAATTCGGTTTCGGCGCCCGTGAATTCGTCTAATTTCTGCACTGTGCGTCCGTGATTTTATTCAAATAGTATCCTTTTCATTCTCCTATAAATAGGAAGCTTAGTTTAGAATTAAAAATCACACCAGAATCAAAGAATTCTTCTTCTATAATATTGAGCGTATTTCTTTCGAGGTTTAGGAAGTTTTGAGTGTAGAAAATAGTGAAAGTTTTCTTGAAGAATATCCTCGCTATACTAGTTGGAATACTCTCCTTTTTAAGGTACGGGATATTATTTTTGTTCAATACTCATAAGAAATAATATTTTTCTTCCATACTCTTTAGTATGTAAGTAATATTATTTCGTTTCAGATTCTGAATTTATACTCTTTTTTGTTAAGTTTTGGCTTCTATACTCCATGAAATTAGTAGAACATCCTTAAAATTTACGCTTCATCCAGTATCTTTTCATGAAAATATTATTCATTATTGATAAGTTGTAAGTTTTTTCATGTCAGAGTACTATTCACGGGATACTATTCACTCGATTACTATTCAACCAGGGTACTATTCATGATAAAGAAAATTGATTTCTTTTCGGTCCAAATCATTTTTGATACAATATTATTCTTGAATTTTACTCCACAAAGCAGTATCATATTGACAATTTGGACATTATTAAATTATGGCTAAATTAAATTATAAATCTTTAAAAATTTATCATTTGCTTTCATTTAATTAAATTCTTATATCATTGTCATCATCCTCATACTTATATTGTTCTGAAAGTCATCTTTGGCCGTAGTGCATAGATGGACTGTTGATTGGTATGATTATGATCAGGGATTATTCGGTATAATCATGATCGTAATGTTACAAATGATGTGGTAAAAGTCCTCATTGGCCTGTAGTGCATTGATGGACAGTTGTTGGCATGATCATGACCATTGATGATTACACGAATATCCTTGGCCCGTAGTGCATGGATAATTTATGGACGTGATACTAATGAATATCTTTGGCTTGTAGTGCAGGGATGATTCAATGATGTGGTTTATATAATAAGCTGAGTCTCAGAGATAAATTGATGATAAACTTTTTAAATCATAGAAGATAGTAGATATTATGCTCTACTTGACTCTTCTAATGGATTGCTTGTTTCGATGCAGTTAAACGTGATGTTTATTGTATTTTATCAGTTTAACACTGTTGAAGGATAACAATACTTTATTATGCATTATCTTAGTCATAATATTTCTTACTGGGCTAGTTGAGCTCACCCTTTGCTTTTATTGTTTTCTTCAGGAAATGAGAACATAACCGGAACTAGTCGGGGAACGGAGTGATGGTCCGAGATGGTTGTTTAGTAGTCCTCGGTATTTAGTGTGATAATAAATGTAATGAGGATTGAATTTGATTTTGATATTGTCTATGAGACAATATTCGTGTAAAAACTCAGCTATGTTTTGTCGTATTTTACACGACAGTTGTATTAATTAAGTTTATATTTGAATTATATACCATGTATTTGGCGATCCAAGATGGGTGATATATACTTATTTTGGGGGCGTCACAACCTCCGTCACCATTTTCACCAAAACCATCTTTTATGTCGCCACTAAGATTCATGACACCGTTGGTCTTGGCAGCGCTCCAAGACCACCCCCGTTCCAGTGACCAGTGGCGGTACCAGAAAATTTTTAGAGAATGGTCAAAATACATCAGCAAAAAAAATTATTTATTGATGTTTGGAGTGATTCTTTCAAATTCATTTTCTCTAATTATATTATTTCACAATAATTTAATTAATTTAAACATTTCATCATAATTTCATCAACTAACCCAATTCAATTATTTCACAAACAATATACCATAAATATTGGCCATTTTAAATATGGGCAAATGTTCAAAAATACCCCTGATGTTTACCCCGATATCTCACTTATACCTTATACTTTTTTTCCAAAAGTATCCCCAACATTGCAAAATGTAGCTCAATTATATACCTCTCATCAATGGACATGCCACCTAGATAAATGTGTCTGATGAGGCCGGACACATGGAAAAAATAAAATTTAACAAATCCTTTTTATTATTTTCTCTTTGTTCTCAAGATTTTCTCTCTTTCTTCTCCCTCTTTTCTCTCTCCTTTTTTCTTTTCACTCTTTTCTCTCTCTCCTTTTTTCTTCTCCCTATTTTCTCTCTCTCTATTTTCTTCTTCCTTTGTTCCCCTTATTTAGATGATCATTCAATTCAGTGCATCATCATCATGGTCCTGAACTCGTCAAAGTTGAGAATGCCAATCTTCACCTCACAGTTACTCACTGAAGTTGACTCGCTGAGTCGACTCAACATCATCTTCAAACTCTTCGGTGTAATACACTTTGTCCCCTCCGCCGCATACATCCCAAATGCCACTCTAAACTCCTCCTCCTCCGATACACTGCTCACTCGTTTCCTAATAAGCTGGCTGAAATCTTCTAAACCCAACATCCCATCCTCATCAGAATCCGTTGATTGCACCGCCATAGGAGCAGGGAAGGGTTCTCCTGAACAAGTATATATGATTCTCCTTTAGTTTTGTAATTGTCGTAGCACAAGTATTAAATTTAATTTCATGCCTAAACTTTCTATCTATTTTTATCAGATTATTGAGCTTTGTGAGCTTAAGGGGAAGACATCAAAGAAGGCTGATGAAATCATTAATAATTTTGCAAATCGAGGCCTTTGTTCCATAGGTGTTGCATAATAGACGGTACTAGAGAAGAGCAAGAAGAGCATTGGATCGCCATGGAAATTTGTACGCCTGTTGTTTTTATTTGACCCTCCAAGACATGATAGTGTTGAGACCATCCGTAAAACTTTTGATCTCGGTGTCAATGTTAAGATTATTACTAATTTACTGATGATCAACTTGTCATTGGCAAAGAGACTTGTCTTAGGTTTGGCATAAACACTAACATGTACCCTTCTTCCCTTCTCGGCCAAAGCAAAGACGAGTCCATTGCTTCCATTCCCATTGATGAGCTCATTGAGAAGGCTGATGGCTTTGTTGGAGTCTTCCCATCGCCATTATCATCAAAGTAATTGAACACCCGCTGGATAACAATTTCTTTAAAAATCAAATCAACACAAATAATTCAACCCTAGGTAACCCAAACCATCAACTTCTGAATAACTAAACTAGATAGAAACAAAGGACAATACTAATTTATACAATCTCAAATTCTACTACATTTTTCCACAAATACCTAATTCTTTAATTTCTATAACAATTCATAAAACCAACTAACAAATTCATGAAACCCGCAAAAACTATACAATCAATTTTCAATCAGGCTAATAAAAAAATTAAACAGAGGTATGACAAATAAAAGTTAAAATAAAATTATGGGTATCGAAAATATTCAAAACCCTCACCTAATATCAGCTCCAATCTCTTCAATTATACTCATCAAATCTATTCGATGAAATTTATAAACCCTAACTGCTTTCGAATTTCTCAGCTACAAGCAGATAGAGATTAAAAATGGAGAGAAAATAAACTAAAAAATAAATGGTGGGTATATTCCTTTTGGATCGTGGGATGAATATGTATATTATTAGCCAAAAGGGTAGTGTAATTTTTCACAAGTAATGAAAATGGTAAAGTAAATACAATAGCCACATGTCTCATCGTTAAAGTGTAAAGCTGCTCACCTTGTCTCACATCTCACCACTGTCCTCCTCAACCCCATCAGTGAGTGAGAGCTGTCGTTTACACTCCTAAATTAATCTAACTTTCACTTTACAAATTCAAACAATTAGCACAGTAGTAAGTAAGGATTGATCCCACAGAGAGTGATTTGTTTTATATTTATCCTATGATTTCTAATGAAAGGGGAATTTTGAATTAATTAACTAAATTAAAAAGAATAAACTAATAAGAATAAACAATGAACAAAAAGCTTCAGTTCTTCAGTTCAGTATCACCTTTTTACAACAATGGATTAGTCAAGTTTAAAATTATTTACCCTTCAATGAAACTAATAGCCTTAGGTAACAAAAAGCTCTGCTACCCCGAAACTCCCCTTAGATTACCACTCAATGAAACAAGCTCTTCACAAGATTCTAACTATTATGTTACCTAGAACAAACTCTCTAGATTTAATATAACATCAGCATTAAGAACTAGGGAATTAGACTATTCCAAGCAACAAACACATAAGCTCGGATTGTTTAACTTGTCTTTTGATAATCATAGCAATACTCAAAAACTTGTCCACAATCAGGTATTACTAATTACTACTTATGATTAGGAACAATATCAATTACACATAATATTATTCCTTGATCTAGCATATGATATTCGTTAACCAACTCAATCCTGCAAAATCAAATCAGTTAAGCCAACTAACATTTAGAAATTAAATCAGATTATCAAGAATGAATTTCATGTGAGAAGGAATAAATAATGAATACTCAATTAACCATTAATTATAAATAAGGTTCAACATCCTTAGAACTAAATAAAAAGAACTTAGCTCATGTCTTCAATCCTCCAATGTTGTAGATGAGAGAATTTAGTAGATGGTTGAATTAATAAAACCCTGAATATCATTCTCTATTTATAGTGCTAGACAAAGTCCTAAATTCTATGGGAATTAGAAATCCAAATCCAAAAAGGAATTACAAATCATAACTAGTTTCCATAAAGAAATAGAATTTAATTTAGAAATAAATCTAAGTCTAAAGAAATCATAAATCTAATAGAAATATCAATCCAATTCCATGCAGAAGTCTACCAGAATCTGCATTTAGAAACTTTCCAAAAATCCAAGATTTCCAAATTTTTCCATATTTCCCGCACAAATTCGCCCATAATTCCTACTGCGACGTCCTTTGGTAAAACAACCATAACTTTTGATCCGGGAGAAGTTACGAAGCCTGATACCTATCAAATCGAAACTCTCAAAGAGATCTACAGCTTTCATTCTTTGAGAATTGACAAATTCTGGCTACATCAAGGTCGAAATCAGGTTGCAAGTGACTGCTATGTAAATTGCAACTTCCAAACTTTGAGATTCAACTTCCATCTGGTAAAAAGATCATAACTTTTTCATATGAACTCCGATTAGGACGATTCAAGATGTTCCGAAAAACTAAGGAAGATCTCTACAATAAAATTCAAGTTCAAAGCCAAGACCATGCTTCCAACTTAATGCTAAAAACACTGCAAATTTCTCTTTTTCCTCATTTCAGCACCAATTCTTTCTGAAATCATTAAACACATTAATAAGCTCATATACAGATAAAACATGCAATAAAACTAAAGATAAAGGAATAAAAATAAATGAATAATATGCATTCCTCAGTGAGAGATAGGAGGGGTGACTGTTCCAGAGTTTTTGTCTCTAAAATCCATTAAAAAATAATGGACAAAAGAAGAGTGAATGTCATCAAATGATGGAAGTTGAAGAAAGGGTTTAGAGAGAGGGTGGGGTGTGGTTAGTGATTAGAGATAGAGTATTCACTTTAATGGGGGAGAATCAATTGGATTTTTATATTATTTCTTTTTGCCACGTAAGTTGGTTTTAACGTCTGTTTGTCTAGTTGTCATTTTTTTAACAAGAGGGATACAATTAAGCTACATTTTGCAATGTTGAGGGTACTTTTGAAAAATAAAAGTGTAGGGTGGAAGTGGGATATCGGGGTAAACGTCAGAAGCATTTTTGGACCTTTGCCCTTTTAAATGTTGTTATATGCATACTCATTTATAACATTGACAACTACAATAACAACCATTTTAAACAATATACTATAAATATTGGCTATTTTAAACAATATACCATAAATTTTGGCCATTTTAAACAAGGGCAATAATCTATAGCATTTATTAGCTATGGATAAAAAATGGGCAAATATCATCTATACCTTACATTATAATAATGAATGGTCTGGATTAAAAATCAATTTTTGCCATCCGCTAGAATTACTAGTGGATGGGATTAAAAGAGATTTTGGACAATTATGCCCCCAACTCCATCAGCCGAAATTATTTTAAAGGTTCACTAGAAATTCTAGCGGATAACTTTAAACAAACAAAAATTGCAAGAAAAATGAACATAAAGGCTACAGTATAGAATTTCCCTATTAGAAGCCAAAACCAAGGTCATAAATAAGCCACACCTGAAACTAGTTTTATATATTTTCATTTGGTTCTATTCTTGACTGTGACTCCCCTAAAATAGGTCCACACAACCCATTCTGAGTCGCCAAATATATGGAACAAAAACCAAATACAAACTTCATTAATACAATTGTTGTGAGATCCTGAATTTTATCTCATTTGATTGATTCTTTATATCATTGTCATGATCATCATACTTATATTGCGTTAAAAGTCATCTTTGGCCCGTAGTGCATAGATGAATTATTGGTTATTGGTTTTATAGTTGTATGTCTTTGGCCTGTAGTGCAAAGAAGAACTGTTGATTGATATTTTTGGTCGTAGTGTAAAGATGAACTGTTGATTGATAGCTTTGGCCCGTAGTGCAAAGATGGACAGGTGTATGACATGATCATGACCACTGGTGATACTAACGAATATACTTGGTCGTAGTGCAGGGATAATCCGATGATGTGATTGGCAGGATCATGACCATTAGTTAACAGTTGAATGTCTTTGGCCGTAGTGCACTGACGGGCAATTGATTGGTGTGATCATGACCATTGGTTTTATAGTTGAATATCTTTGGCCTGTAGTGCAAAGATAGACAACTGATTGGTATGATCATTGTTATTACATTTGAATATCTTTAGCCTTTGGGGTAAGGATATTGAGTAAACGTTCTATTAAGCCTTTGTGGCAAAGAGGAACTGTTGATTCACATTATTATAAACATGAATTGTGAATTTAACTAAAATCTTTGGTGGTTCAGGTGAAGACAGATGATGAAAGTTCTCTTTGCCTTAGGTATAATAAAGAACTGTTAATGGGTATTACATGGATAAAATTGATGATAAACTTTCAAATCATAGAAGATAGTAGATATCATGCTCTACTTGACTCTTCTAATGGATTGTTTATTCCGCTGCAGTTGCTGGTCTAAAACTTGTTGTCTATTGTATTCTATCAGTTGTTATACTGTTGAAGGCTAAGGATAATTTATTCTGCATTATCTTAGTCATAATATTTCTTACTGGGCCAGTTGAGCTCACCCTTTTCTTTCACTGTTCTCTTCAAGAAATGAGAATATATCTGGGAGTGACGGTCCAAATGGTTGCTTTAGTAGTCCTCACTATTATGTGAAATAGTGTGATAATAATTGTAATGAGGATTCTATTTGAGTTTGGATATTGTCTAGAAGACGATATCCGTGTAAAAACTCGCAGCTATGTTTTGTCATATTTTACACGACAATTATATAATCAAGTTATAGTTGTATTTTGTACCACGTATTTGGCGACCCAAAATGGGTGATGTATACCTATTTTGGGGGCGTCACAATTGTCGTGCAAAATACGACAACACATGTGCTGTGAGTTTTAGTTCAAATATTGTCTTGTAGACAATATCCAAACTCAAATAAAATCCTCATTACAATTATTGATACACTATTTTACAAAATATTGAGGACTGTTATAATAACTGTCTTGAACCATCACTCCACACCCCAACTAGTCCCAGCTATATTCTCACCTCCTGAGAAGAACAATGGAACAAAAAAGAAATGGGTGAGCTCAACTAGCCCAATAAAGAATATTATGACTAAGATAATGTAGAATAAATTATCCTTAGTCCTCAATAGGAAAAAACTGACAGAATATAGTAGACAATAAATTTTAGATCAACAACTGCAGCGGAAACAACAATCCATTAGAAGAGTCAAGTAGAGCATGATATCTACTATCTTCTATGATTTAAAAGTCTATCATCAATATTTTATCCAAGTAACATCATTCAATAAATATTTCAAATCAACGAATTATCCAAGCACTACGGGCCAAGGATATTTGTTCGTATCAACAGTGGTCATGATCATGCCAAACACTTGTCCATCTATGCATTACGGGCCAAAGAGGACTTTCACCACAAACTTTATCTGTAACATTAAAGGTTATGATTATACCAATACACAATTTCTGGTCATAATCATACCAATCAACAGTTCATCTTTGCACTACGGGCCAAAGATGACTTCCAGTACAATATAAGCATGAGGATGATAACAATGATATAAAGATTCAATCAAGTAAGATAAATGATAAATATTAGGGAATTCTAATTTAATTTATCCAGATTTCAAATATGTCCAAATTGTCAATATGATAACTGTTTTGTGGAGTAAAATCTAAGAATAATATTCATGTATCAAAAATAATTTGGACATAAAAGAAATCAATTTTTGTCATGAATAGTACCCCGTGAATAGTACCCGACATATAAAGATTAAAACTTAACAAAAATGTTCAGAAAAATATTTCTGTGAAACGATACTTGATGAAGCGTAAATTTTAAGGATATTCTACTAATTTCAGGAATTATAGAAGCAATACTTACCATAGTAAGTTTAAATTTAGGAATACAAAAAATAATATCCCTTTCATAATATGGAGTATGAAAGAAAATAATATTTCTTACGAGTATTGCAAAAAAAATAACACCCTTTACGTTAGTAGAAACTGGATTTGACTAGAATATCGGATATTATTCTGAGAAAATCTTGCACAAAAAACTGCACTCAAAGTATCCTTATACTCAAGAAAAATACTCACAGTACTATAGAATAAGAATTTCTGATATTGAAGGTGTGTTTTAGGAAGGAGGGGTTACCCCCTATTTGTGAGACCCCGAATTTTATGAAATAAAAGTATTCAATTTTTCTATTTTGGTGAATAGTTAAATTGATAAAAATTTTAAGTTAAGGGTGACATTTGAAAATTTTTCAAAGTAAGTGATGATGAAGTTTTGTTTTATTAGTATTATTAATGTAATAAAACAGAAAAGCTTTTTATATAAAACACAATACTTTTATAAAGTTATTCGTTTTATTAGGCTAATAGTAAAATCTTTTTATATAAAACAGAATACTTTTATAAAGTTATCTGTTTTATTAGACAATAATTAGAATATATTATATTTTATTATGCATAGTATTTGCATAGTGCCTGCATAGTGTTTACATAGTAAAATCTTTTTATATAGAACATAATACTTTTATGAAGTTATTCGTTTTATTAGATTATAAATAGAATATAATATATTTTATTATAAATCAATCTGGACCGTCCGTTTAAAGTAAATTAATCTGAACCGTTCATGAATTAGTTACTATGCAATCCAGTCTCCTATAAATAGAAGCTCATTCCTTCATTATTTCTTACGAATTCACTGAAACTATAGAGAGAGTTCTTCTATAATCTTGAGAGTATTTTTTTAGAGTTTAAAAAAGCTTTGAGCATAGTGCAAGTTTTCTTCGAGTATATCATCGCCCTACCAGTCGGAGTACTCTTCTTTCAAAGGTGTATACACGGACTATCCTATACTTGGTGAAATTCTTCTGTTATTTCATTCTTTATTATTATGTTGGAATAACCTGTCTATGCGAAGTACCGCATACATGGTGAAATTCTTTTATTATTCCATTCTTTATTATTATGTTGGAATAACTTGTCTATGCGAAGTACCGCATACATGGTGAAATTCTTCTATTATTCCATTCTTTATTATTCTGTTGGAATATCCTGTCGGCGCGTATTACGCCTGACCTGGTTCCGTTATTTATTATTTTGTTAGAATAACCTGTCTATGCAAAGTACCGCATGTATGGTGATTTTTGTTGTTATTCCATTCTTTATTATTTTGTTGGAACATCCTGTCGGTGCAAATTTCACCTGACCTGGTTTCGTTCTTTATTATTCTGTCGGAATATCCTGTCTGTGCATTTACGCCGGACCTGATTCCATTATTTATTATTCTGTTGGGAATAACCTGTTTGTGCAGTCTATCGCACACATGGTGAATCCTTCTTTTATTCCATTCTTTATTATTATGTTGGAATAACCTGTCTATGTGGATTACCACATGCATGGTGAATGATCCTTTATATTTATTCCTTATTAAATTGTGGAAATGATCTGGTTACGTTGATTATGATGAGAGTCATAATAAAAGCATTGGACTGATGAAAATCATGAGTATATGAAGTATTAGTAAGTGTTATGATGAGTTATGTTGGTTATTATGTAAAAACATGAAAGTTTCTTAGAAATCACAAAGGGTTGAAAAATCAGATTTTGGTAAAAATGGAAAATGAAATTCAATTGACCACATCTCCTATTATATTTTGAATTTTTGAGTGTGGTCAAGTTCTAGAGTTAGATCTATGAGTTTCCTAACTTATCCAAGTGGAAACACTGAAAAAGGTGTTGTAGATTTTCGTGTGGACTGATTTTAGCAAAGCACGAAAAAGTGAAAAATGGGAAAACAGCTACTGCCGGAAATTTTAAAAGGGAATTTTCGGCCACCTAATTTGTGAGAAAAATTCTGGCCATTTGGGACATGAAAGTATATGGTATAAAGTACCTTTTGTCCAAAAATGAGCTCATTCCGACTTAAAATGAGCAAGTTATGACCATTTCAATATTTAGGTTTTTCTAACGAAAAATGCTATAACCGGAGTTCTATAACTCCGATGACCATGAAATTTAAACTGAAAGATCACGTTAACATGTGTAAGATCTTGCCAAGATTTAGAAATTTCTGGAGTTAAACTAGAAGTAGCTAATTTCTTAAGGAATTAATTAGATATTGATTTTTTAAAATAGTAAATGAATTTTAAAAATTTCGAGAAAAATATATGTTCAATATGGAACTATATTCTGCTAAATTCCAGAAAAAAAATATTTTTGGGACTGATTTGGTATTTTTCATGAAAATGCACTAGTTATGAGTATATGAGTTAAATATGTTATGTGAAGTTGAAAATTAGTAAATAGGATTATATGGCTTGGGAATCCTATATAGGATATATGCAGATTTTTGATAAGGGATTTGATTATTGGTGATGAAATCTTATTAGTATGGCATTTTTTAATGATTGAATGCATTATTTGGTAAAGTGTAAACAATTAAAATAAATTGTTTATAAGTTTAAGAAATAATTAAAATATTGTTATAATATTAATGATATTAGATTATGAGATTATTAAGTGATTGATAACATTTGGTTATTATTGAACGCTGGATAAACTATATTATAAATGTTTAATATTTATCCTTTATCTCATTTGATTGAATCTTTATATCATTGTCATTATCCTCATGTTTATATTATGTTGAAAGTCATCTGTGGCCTGTAGTACATAGATGGACTTGGTATGATTATGACCAGAGATTATTCGGTATGATCATGACCGTAATGTTACAAATGATGTGGAAAAAGTCCTCATTGGCCGTAGTGCATTGATGGACGGTTTTTGGTATGATTATGACTATGGATTCTCTTCGGCCAAGGGTGTAAAGATGAATTATTTTATGGCATGATCATGATCGCAATGTTACAAATGATGTGGTAAAAGTCATCTTTGGCCCGTACTGCATCAATGGACTTGGTATGATTATAACCAAGGATTATTCGGTATAATCATGACCGTAATTGAAAACACGAATTTTCTTGGCCCGTAGTGCATGGATAATTCGTGGTCGTGATACTATAAAGCTGAGTCTCAACATTATTGGTTTTATAGTTGTATATCTTTGGCCTGTAGTGCAAAGATGAACTGTTAGTTATTGGTTATACAGTTGTATATCTTTGGTCGTAGTGCAAAGATGAATTTAATAGTATGATTATGAGCAGGAATTGTGATTTGGTATAACCATGATTTTTGATGTTTCAGGTGAAGATAGGTGATGAAAATTATCTTCGTCCTGGGTGAAAAAAGGAATTCAGAATCACAATTATGATTATGAGTTATTCATATGATTGTGGACAGGAATTGTTAATTGACGTTACAGGGATAAAACATTATTGGTGAAGTTTTAACATGGAGAAGATAATAGACCTGATGGTCTATTTGACTCTTTAATGGATTGCTCGTTCCGCTGCAACTATGGTTGAAAAGTTTTATCATCTACCATGTGTTCTAAATCTCTGATTTATTATTGACAAAATCCATTGATAATTTAATTATCTTTAGTTATGATATTCTTTATTAGGCTAGTTGTGCTCACCCTTTTGCTTCACAATTCCTTTCAGGTAATAAGAGTGTTGCCGAGTCGAGCGAGGATAACATGGGAATAGAACGGTGGTTTATAGCTGTTGAGGTTCTCCCTAAATAATATGGAAATAATTTTATTGAGAACTTTAGATAAGTGTGTCGTATTGTATACGTCATTTGATATTTAATTTTGGTGAACCGAATAGGGTGAGGTGAACCCAACTTTGGAAGGGTGTTTTGTCACTATCATACAAGATGTCTAATGACATACAACCTCGTGTTATCATAAGACAGGGTTGTGCACATCCACTTGCTAAGTATATCTACGAGTACTACCTATATGATCTTGGAGTTTATTTGAAATATAATTTTCACTTGGAGACGGTGGAGATAGTTATATGTCAAGAGAAGACTCACCATTGGAAGGAACATAATAGTAATCTTCTCGTTTTTCTTTGGGGTCTATTGGGTCAACCAAGGATAATTCTCTGGACATATGATATCTATCATAACTTAGATTCATGGCCTCGTATGTACGAAGGTTTCCTTGAGCACTTTCCAAATATTTTAATTTCTAAAACAGTTTTTGACTGTACCTTTATGTAAGGTACAATTGTGACATGAGTCAGAGTTGGTATATGTATTTATATTTAAAATCACAGTATACATGTCGTTGTATTTTGCATGACAGTTGTATAAATGAAGTTGTAAATGATTTTTATAGTGTATTTTCTGGCGTCACACTATTTGTAGCGCAACGGAGGGAGAAAAGTTAAAAACCACTGCCTAACTTTTTTTTCTTTCCTCCTCCGCCTAACATGCCTAACTTCCCATTTCTTTCTCTTTTTTCTTGCATAACCATCACTTTCTCTGCCTAACCACCCAATTCCAAGATTGAGGGCCCACTTTTGAGAAAACTAACTTTGTAGGCAAAATTAAACAGCCACCAAAAAGAAAAGAATGCGCAGAGGTGCACGGAAGGAAAAAAAGAATGATAACATTTACTCCACTTTTATTCACATGCTAAAAATTATATAATATTATAATAATATTACCATTTAAATTATAAAAAAATTTGTAATATTATAATAATATATTTGAATAAATATTTTATCGAAAAAAATAATTATCAAACTTTCAACAAATATTATATGCTAAATTCCATCATTTATAACAAAATTGAACTAATATCCACCACATAATAATTATTCATAATTAATATTTGAAGTTCACAATATTAACAACCAGATCATTCCCAGGAAAGAGGGAGCTTTCCGATAAGGATTTATCCTTATTGACGCGCAATTAGATAACATAACATCTTTCATCGACAGAATTTTCTAGATATTGCCAATAATGTTAACTAATAATATGAATAATTGTGTCGTGTCAATTATTGATTTAATAATATAAATATTGTGTAGATGATACTGTGATAATAATTGAATCTATAATATGAGATAGTGTGCAAAAATTACTATAAAAATTATTGAATGAAACTGAGTGACTTTTTACGTAAGAATCAATAATCCAAAAATATTGTGCAATACCGTATGCTACTATGCAACCACGCGTATTACTGTACTTTTTATCACCGGGTATTTCAACAGTTAACGGTAAAAATTTTGTCGTTATTTTTATAAAAAGGTTATTTCTGCCGCTTTCTTTATTCGACAGTTATTCTCTTATGTGGTCCACCAATGATTGCACCATCGTACGGATATTTCCCGATAAAAAAGAATATTACCCGACCAAACGAATATTTTATGATCGCTTGCTTACTTTGCAAATTTTGTACATTTCACCCATAACTAAATCATTATATCAAATCAACACCATATTATTCAAAATAATAATTAGAGAAATTAAATCTTTATTCATAAAAAGTTGGGGTCTTACAACCTCCCCTCCTTATAAAATTTCGTCCTCAAAATATATATACGTACCTAGTATGTCGAAGAGGTAAGGATACCTTATTTTCATATCAAATTCTAAATCTCATGTCATTTCCTCAATATTTTGGTTTCTACATAAAACTTTGACTTGAGGTATAACTTTTGAGCATAGAATATGTTCCTTCTTATCCAAGATTTTAACAGGTACTTCTTCATACGTTAAATCTTCTACTATCTCGTCTGGTTCTAATTCAATAATGTGGTTCGGGTCTTTCACATATTTAGGTAGCATGGATATGTGAAAAACGTTATGAACACGAGACATACTTGGCGGTAAAGCGAGTCTATAGGCCACAGTTCTTACTCGGTCAAGGATTTCAAATGGACCAATGAATCGAGGGTTGAGCTTTCCCCTCTTTCCAAATCTCGGAACTCCTTTCCATGGAGAAACACGTAACAATACATGATCTCAAACATTGAATTCTACGTCCCTTCGATGAAGATCTGCATAACTCTTTTGTCGATCTTGTGAGGTTTGTATACGTTGCCAAATCATTCGAATTTTTTCCGTAGTCATGCGTACCAATTCTAGTCCCAACAACGTTGCTTCACCCACTTCGTCCCAGCATATTGAAGAAAGACACTTTCGTCCATACAACGCCTCGAATGGAGCCATGCCTATACTTGCTTGATAACTATTTTTGTATGAAAATTCCACCAATAACAAGTACTTGTCCCAACTTCTTTTGAAGTATAGGACACAGAGTCTTAATAGATCCTCAAGATTTTGAGTATTCCTTTCTGATTGCCCGTCCATCGGAGGATGATATGCAGAACTGAATCGTAGATCAGTGCCCTTAGCTTTCTGCAAGCTAACCCAAAATCGTGAAGTGAATCTTGGGTCTCGATCAGAAACTATGGATACTGGCATACCATGCAATCTCACAATGTCATTTATATATATATGAGCAAGACGTTCAAGTGAATAAGTTTCTCGTATAGGTAAGAAATGAGCAGACTTGGTTAATCTATCGACAATGACCCAAATTGCATCTATGCCTTGAGAAACCTTGGAGAGACCAGTAACGAAATCCATGTTAATGTGCTCCTACATCCATTCTGGAATTTCAAGTGGTTGCAATGGACCTTTTGATACTTGATGCTCCGCCTTGACACGTTGACACGTTAAGCACCTTGAGATAAACTCTACAATCTCTCTCTTCATATTGCTCCACCAAAATAAACTCGCATTTCTTCAACTTGGCGTATAACTAGTTTTCACGAAGCTTTTGGAGTATCAGCTTCAAGTGTTGCTCATGATCTTCACGAATTTTTGAGTAGATAAGGATGTCATCAATAAAAACAATCACAAAATGATCCAAATATTCCTTGAATACTCGGCTCATCATATCCATAAAAGCCGCAGGAGCATTAGTCAATCCAAAAGACATAACTAGAAATTTGTAATACCTGTACAGAATTCTAAAAGCAGTCTTTGGAATGTCACCAGTTTTAATCTTTAACTGATGATATCCGGAACGAAGATATATCTTTGAGAAGTATTTAGCACCTTGCAACTGGTCAAACAGGTCGTCAATGCAAGATAACGGGTACCTATTTTTATGGTGACATGGTTCAACTCCCGATAGTCAATGCAAAGTTGCATACTCCCATCTTTCTTCTTTACGAATAACACAGAAGCACTCCAAGGAGATGTACTAGGACGAATGAAACCAACATCTAACAACTCTTATAGTTTGGTTTTTAACTCCTGAAGTTCAATAGGAGCCATTTGATATGAGATTTTAGAAATGAGTTTTGTACTGGGTTTAAGGTCAATACAAAATTCGATATCACGTTCTGAGGGTAGGCCAGGAAGTTCTTCAGGAAATACGTCAGAAAATTCATTAACAACAGAAATATTATTCAAATCTGACGTATTTTTGTTCAAGTCCATGACATGGGCTAAGAAAGCTTGACATCCATTTTTTAATAAACGAATGGCTTTATGGCTTGATATGACAGTGATTGACTTTAGTGGTTTGGTTGCTTAAATTCGCATAACAGGTTGGTTAGGAATATGAAAACTAACAATCTTACGAAAACAATCAATTTTAGCATGATGAGTAGTTAACCATTCAATCCCTAAAATCACATCAAATGCAAGTATTTTTAAAGAGATAAGATCAACAGGTAATGTGAGGGTTCCAATTTGAATCAAACAAAATTTATAAATAGTGGATGTAATGAAGGTTTCCCCTAATGGAGTTTCAACAAATAAGTCAAAGTCTAATTTCTCAGGGGTCAAGTTCAAACATTAAGCACAAAGAGGATAAATAAAAGAATGGGTAGAACCGGTATCTAATAGGGTATAGGCTTTGTAAGAGTTTATGATTAGCTTACCCGTGATAACTTCGTTCTGGTTCCTTGCCTTTTGGGACGTCACGATAAACGCTCTCCCTTGAACCACCGACTTTGTTTTGTTCGTAGCCGCCTTTGGTGCCTCCATCCCAACTGGACTTGACTTCACTACCGGACAAAATCGGGCTATATGACCGTCTTTTCCATAACTGAAACACACCCTGGAAGGCTGTGAACAGCTTGGACTTATGTGTCCCTCCTCTCTGCATAAGTAACATTTAACTGGCGGTCGTTCTCCTCCCCCAGAAACTGTTGATGTTGCTGGTGTTGCTGTCGATGTCTTTCCGTCATTGTTAAATCTTCTCTTCTTGAAATTTCCACTTGAATCATTTCTTCTATTATCTTGGCCATGATTACCACCAAAGTGGTTACCATTTATGGCACGTTGGCTATCACTGCTTTGATGATTGTTGCCACTGGTATAACTATTCTCGTGCTGCCGGTTGCTGTCTTTTGGTTGAGCTGACTCATAATTCCGCTCCAAAAATTAAGCCATATTAACTACATCTGAATACAAGCAAAGTTTATGAGAGATAAGATGTTGATGAATTTTGGGTTTCAAACCTCTTAGAAATGTTCACGTCATTCGCTCCTAGTTATCCACCAAATGAGATGCAAACCGGGATAACTCCGCAAAACTTTGCCTCGTATTGCGATACAATCATATTGTTCTGCTCCGGTTTTATGAATTCCACCTCCTTCATGTGACGTATACTTTCTGAAAAGTAATTGTCGTTGAATAAATCTTGGAACCTCTCCCAAGACATCTTAAGTACGGACAAATGAGTACGTTTTACAGATTTCCACTAGTAATATGCCTCTCCACGCAACATAAAGGTGGCGAATGAAACCTTTTTACTCTTCAGTGCATCCCAAGACATCAAATATCTTGGTAATCTGCTTAATCCATGTCTCTGCCTTAAGTGGCTCGGGTTTCCCAAAAATCAAGCGATCCCAACTCCTTGAATTGCTTGGCAGTGACAAGCCATGAGTTACCATTGTTTCCACCTGCATTTTGAACATGAATTTCTCTCGTTTGGTGTTGCATGAATTGCAGAAAGCTCCTAAACATCTCATCATTCATCATTTGGTCGATGTTATTATTTACAGGATGATTATTGCCCTATTGATGCACATTATTCTGGTTGTTGATTGTTGGTGTCTCAATGGTCGCATGTGCTCCATTGCTCATATCAAAATTTTCAGATGTCATTCTCAAATACTGCCACAAAATAAGGGTTAAATAAAGAAATTCACATGCCACATATTAACCCTATATTCTGACCGACCAATAACAAATAAGCTTAGGTAGGACACACTAGCGAATGATTTACTCGTTACTCCCTTCCTAGTTCTAACCCCAGATCTCCATGAGAGATCAAATCCCTAAGTTCTGATACCAACTGTGATGCCCTCAAAATAGGTCCACACAACCCATTCTGAGTTGTCAAATACATGGTACAAAAACCAAATACAAACTTCATTAATACAATTGTCGTACAAAATACGACAACACATATGCTGTGAGTTTTAGTATAAATATTGTCTTGTAGACAATATCTAAACTCAAATAAAATTCTCAGTACAATTATTGATACACTATTTTACAAAATAGTGAGGACTGCTATAATAACTGTCTTGAACCATCACTCCACACCCCGACTAATCCCAACTATATTATCGCCTCCTAAGAAGAACAATGGAACAAAAAATAAAAGGGTGAGCTCAACTAGCCCAGTAAATAATATTATGACTAAGATAATGTAGAAAAAATTATCCTTAATCCTCAAAAGGAAAAAATTGATAGAATACAATAGACAACAAATTTTAGATCAACAACTGCATCGGAAATAACAATCCATTAGAAGAGTCAAGTAGATCATGATATCTACTTTCTTCTATGATTCAAAAGTCCATCATCAATATTTTATCCATGTAACATCATTCAATAAATATTTCAAATCAACGAATTATCCATGTACTACGGGCCAAGGATATTCGTTCATATCACCAGTGGTCTTGATCATGTCAAACACCTGTCCATCTATGCACTACGGGTCAAAGAAGACTTTCACCACAATCCTTATCTGTAACATTAAAGGTTATGATTATACCAATACACAATTCCTTGTCATAATCATACCAATCAACAATCCATCTTTGCACTACGGGCCAAAGATGACTTCTAGTATAATATAAGCATGAGAATGATAACAATGATTTAAAGATTCAATCAAGTGAGATAAATGATAAATATTAGGGAATTCTAATTCAATTTATCCAGAGTTCAAATATGTCTAAATTGTCAACATGATAACTGCTTTGTGGAGTAAAATTCAAGAATAATATTCATGTATCAAAAATAATTTGGATATAAAAGAAATTAATTTTTGTCGTGAATAGTACCCCAGGTGAATAGTACTCGAGTGAATAGTACCCCGACATGAAAAGATTAAAACTTAACAAGAATGTTCGGAAAAATATTTTTGTGAAACGATACTAGATGAAGCGCAAATTTCAAGGATATTTTACTAATTTCAGGAATTATAGAAGTAATACTTACCATAGTAAGTTTAAATTTAGAAATACGAAAAAATAATATCTCTTTCATAATATGGAGTATGAAAGAAAATAATATTTCTTATGAGTTTTGCAAAAAAATAACATCATTTACCTTAGTAGAAACTGGATTTGACTGGAATATCGGATATTATTATGAAAAAATCTTGCACAAAAAATTACACTCAAAGTATCCTTATACTCAAGAAAAATACTCACAATACTATAGAATAAGAATTTCTGATATTGAAGGTGTGTTTTAAGAAGGAGGGGTTACCCCCCAATTTATAGCGCAACGGAGGGAGAAAAGTTAAAAACCACTGCCTAACTGTTTTTTCTTTCCTCCTCCGCTTAACATGCCTAACATCCCATTTCTTTCTCTTTTTTTCTTGCATAACCATCACTTTCTCTGCCTAACCACCCAATTCCAAGATTGAGGGTCCACTTTTGAGAAAACCAACTTTGCAGGAAAAATTAAGGAACAATTACATTTTATAGTACATTTGAAAACATAATTACAAGAAAAGTGCACTCATTAAATATTTACACAATTAATATATTTAAAATTTTATTTTCATTATTAGTACATATTTATGCTTCCTTTAATTATGGGATGTGTTTTAATTCTCCCCCATCTCTCCCACAATTTTCTCCCCATCTCTCCCACGATTTTCTCCTACTCCATTTCTGTTTCCCTTCTTCTTCTCCTCCATCCTTCCACCTCCTCCTCCTCCTCCTCCTCCTCCTCCTCCTCCTCCTGTCCAACCCCTCCCCACCCTCCGCCTTCCCCTCCTCCCCCCTCCCCTCCCCCCTCCCCCCTCCCCCCTCCCCCCTCCTCCCCTCCTCCCCTCCTCCTGCCTCCACCTCCTCCCGCCACCCCTCCTCCCCTCCTCCTCCTCCTCCTCCTCCCCCTCCTCCTCCTCCCGCCTACACCTTCTCCCGCCACCCCTCCTCCCCTCCTCCTCCTCCTCCTCCCGCCTACACCTTCTCCCGCCACCCCCTCTTCCCTTCCTCCCCTCCTTCCGCCTCCCTCCTCCTGCCTCCACCTCCTCCCGCCACCCATCCTCCCCTCCTCCTCCTCCCCCCCCCCCCCCGCCTCCACCTCCACCTCCACCTCCACCTCCTCCCGCCACCCCTCTTCCTCTCCTCCACTCCTCCCTCCTTCCGCCTCCCCACTAAGGGTGTAAATGAGTCGAACCGGAGCGAACAGAGAGCTACTCGAATTCGACTCGAAAAAATAAATTTGTACTCGAATTCGGCTCGAATTCGAATTATATTTGAAAAATCCTACTCAGATTCGACTCGACTCGAATATTTATTACTCGAATTCGATCCGACTCGACTCGAATATTTATTCAAACTACTCGCGAGCTTCAAATTCAAGCTCGAATTCGAGTCTCCACATAATAACTAGTTTTATAATAAATATAATTATAAATTAAATTTGTTATTTTACTTAAAAATGAGAAAATATATTTATTATTACACTTTACAAATATAAAATCACAATAAAAATTAAAAACAAAACAAAATAATAACTAATTATCCTAATTTGATTTAAATTTGTATATATTATAAGAGAATGTATCGAACATCTAATCGAATATGTATTAACCGAGTATGTATCGAATTACAATAAAAAATTCGAGTAGTTTGAATCTTAAACGAGTCGAGTATAACCTTGCTCAGATTCTACTCATATTTTTATTCGAACTATTTTTAATGCTCAGATTTGGATCATATTATTAACGAATCCGAGTCTTGTTCGTATTTTTTCGAGTCGAGTCCGAATCGAGCCCGAACTGTGTTGGCTCGTTTACAGCCTTACTCCCCACCCTCCGTCTCCCCTCCTCCCCTCCTCCCTCCTCCCGCCTCCACCTCCTCCCGCCCCTCCCTCTCCTCGATCCCTCCGCCTCCCACCGTCACCGATCCATTCTTTATTTTCACCGGTAACGAAATCTTCCGATAAGGTAACCAATTCAGTTTTATTTAGGTTACTAATTTATTTTGGATGTGATGCAGTTGGTAATCAAACTTCATGTAGTTGGTTACCAAATCATTTGATAAGGTAACCAATTCAGTTTTATTAGCTTACTAATATATTTTGATTGTTCTGCAGTTGGTAACCAAAATTTATGCAGTTGGTTACTAAACCTTTCGATAAGGTAACCAATTTAGTTTTATTAGGTTACTAATTTATTTTGGATGTGATGCAGTTGGTAACCAAATTTCATATAGTTGGTTACTAAACCATTTGATAAGGTAACCAATTCAGTTTTATTTAATTACTGATTTTATTTTAAATGTGATGCACTTACTAGTCAAAATTCGTATAAAGGTAACCATTTCAATTTTTGTGGGTAACCAAATCGTTAAAAGAAGAATACCAACTCCGGCGGCGGCGGCGGCGATGTGGCGGCGGCAGCGGTGGTGGCGAGAGAGGAGGATGATGAACATTAGCTCCTTCATAATTTTTTTATTTTTAATTTTCTCATTTTGATTTGAATTTTGAAATATGGAATTGAAATTGTTATTAGAGACAAGATTTGAATTTGAATTTTAATTATTAGTTATCCTTGATTTTAGGTTTCTTTATTAATGTGAATTGTACTATTTTTGTAATATGAGTCCTAATTACACTCTTTTTATAATTATTTAGTTGATGCATTTTTCTTGTAATTACTTTATATTTGTTGTATACTTATGTAAAGGACCCAAAAATTAACAAGCCACCAAAAAGAAAAGAATGCACAGAGGTGCACAGAAGGAAAAATAAAATGATAACCTTCACTCCACTTTTATTCACATGCTAAAAATTATATATTATTATAATAATATTACAATTTAAATTATAAAAAAATGTAATATTATAATAATATATTTGAATGAATATTTTATCGGAGAAAATAATTGTCAAACGTTCAACAAATATTTTATGCTAAATTCCCTCATTTATATCAAAATTGAACCAATATCCACCACATAATAATTGTTCATAATTAATATTATAAGCTCACAATATTAACAACCAGATCTTTTTTAGAAAAATGGGGGGCTTTCCGATAAGAATTTATCCTTATTGGCGCGCAATTAAATAACATAACCCCTTTTCTTGACAGAATTTTCTAGACATTGCCAATAATGTTAACTAATAATATGAATAATTATGTCATATCAATTATTGATTTAATAATACAAAATATTATGCAGATGATACTGTGACAATAATTGAATCAATAATATGAGATACTATGCAACAATTATTGTGGCAATTATTGAATGAAAATGAGTGACTTCTTACGTAAGAATCAATAATCCAAAAATATTGTGCAATACTGTGTGTTACTGTGCAATCACACGTATACTGTACTTTTTATCACCAGATATTTCAACAGTTAACGGTAAAAATTTTGCAGTTATTTTTATAAAAAGGTTATTTCTGTCGCTTTCTATATCCAACAGTTATTCTGTTATGTGGTCCACCAATGATTGCGCTATTGTACGGATATTACCCGACAAAAAGAATATTCCCCAACCAAATGAATATTTTATGACTACTTGCTTATTTTGAAAAATTTACACATTTCACCCATAACTAAAGTATTATATCAAATCAACACCATATTATTTAAAATAATAATTAGAGAAATTAAATCTTTATTCATAAAAAGTTAGGGTCTTACATTGGAGAGCAGATCTTATGTCATCAAATTTCCTGTCTCCTTTGTGTCCCCCCACTTAAATTTTGACACATGTCTTTTTATTTAATTTTAGAATTAATTAGTGTTAAGTACTACCTCCATTCTATAATAATAGTCTTTTTAGCTTCTTGCACATGAATTAAGAAAGTCATTTAATACTATCATTTTAGAATTAAAATTTATATGAAATTTCATCACTACCCCTTTATGGGAAGTTGAAAACTATTTATACAAAGGAGAAAATTTCTTGGGACAATAAGAGAAGTTAGGGGTGATATAGGAAAATAAATAATTTATTCTCCTAGAAAGTTGTAAACGACAAATAAATTGAAATACATTTTTTCTTCTAAAAAGACAGTTATTATAGAATGAAGGTAGTAAGAAACTATGTATCAAAATTTAAGTAGAGGGACACAAGGGGACAGAAAAATTGGAGAAAGAGGATCTGCTCTCCTTACATTGACAGTTGTCACAAGAAAAATGATAAGAATTAAGGACTGGGTTTTATCGATTCTACTAATAATTGAAAACTTCAATCTTTTCTAATAATTTCTGAGAATCAAAACTAATTTATTTAAATTATGAGAAATTAATACAAACCTGAAGATAAATTAATGGCTTTTGTGGATAAACTCTTCACCAGGCCCTTCCAATTACCATCCTTTGATTCCTCATCAGCTTCCCTTTCCTGGATCACAATCTCATCTTTCACTACCTCATCATTAATAACCATTTCTCTTTCAATTTTACCATCCGGGTACCTCCAGAAACCAATGCAGAAGCTCTCTGAATGAGCTCATCAAATGTGTGAAGAAATTTGTCAAGTTCAACCAATAAACAAGGCCTCTTTACTTTGTTCATGGCGCAGAGTCAAGACCATGGTTTTTCTCACCTGTTGTAGAACAGAGAAAAGCTCTGGTGGGGCCAATTGATTGGAGATCTCCTCAAGTCTCAGCTGCTCTTCAGAATTTACTGTTTTCATAACATAGAAGAAAACTTCAAGCTCTTCAAAGATGGGTCTAGGTGGTAATGACTTGTATGTTTTCATGATTTCTTCTACAGCTTCTAAATAGGCAGGGCCGCAGGGGATGGGTCTTTCTTGGGTATTACAACCATGGATGGGTTTTTTTGTTTTAGGGACAAGAATTGAACTATGAGAGAGAGAGAGAGAGAATATTGGACGGTTTGACATTGTGTTACTGATTTACCAACCATATTAAACAATGACTGTAATAAAAATAATTCTAGCCGACGGGATGGGGTCATAATTGTGGAGAGAATTTTTTAATCCCATCTGCTAGTAATTCGCTATTCTAGCGGATGGCAAAGACTGAATTTTAATCCAGGTCGTTCATTATTATAATACAAAGTATATATGATATTTGTCATTTTTAATTCATAACAAATAGATGCTATGCCTTCAAACAATATACTATAAATATTGGCCACACAAAGTTAAAATACCCTTAAAAATACAACATTTAAAATGGTTAGTATTGTAGTTGTTAATGTTATAAATGAATATACATATAGAGATGGTAGTGGATAAAAGGTAACAGACCTTTTATGGATAAAAGGTAACAGAAAATAGCATTTCGATTACATGCGGAGAAAAGAGATGAAGCAATTTGATTGATATTAACAGATGCTCCACCTAGTGGTATTTTCAGTAAGCTACGCCACCAGCAAAGCCTTTTCCATCATGAAGCAGAGACTCTGTAAGCCAATAACCATCCCAACAACCACCAATTCTCTGCCAATTGGAAACAATTAATCAAATACAGGGAAGAAGAGGATCCTCATCATAACTCAACTTTGGTGAAAGAGAGAGAACTAAAAGTCCTTCTTAGAAGGAATTAATCACACAAACAAAGTTTAATAAGAGGAGATTCTGGACAATGATGTTAGAAGGAATTAGCTTTTATCCTGTGCATGCCCTTCTTAGATACATTCTAACATTATGTAATAAAGAAAAGTAATCTCACACACACAAAGAAATACACACTTTCTCTGTTACTTCTCTTTTATTAATATCTGATATTCATAAAGTTCATATGGTATCAAATCTCAAATTCTATTTTCGGCAAACGTAATTGAAGTTATTTCATTACGAATCCCACAAATCTCAAAACAATTACATATCTCTAACAAATCTTCTTCATTGATTATAAATATCAAAACCCTAGACAAATGACTTCTTACGCAGCTATGGTAGCATCATCCAGTGGAAATAACCAGAATCAAACTCAGAATTAACAAAGGAATTCATCTCATTCAACTCACAATCAAGCAGATCAAGCATTCTTGAATCAGGTAAATGATTTGAACTCACCACTGAATTCCGTATACCATCCTCTGTATCTTCATACAAGTGACCATCATGGCTTAGTCTTAATTGCTAAGAAGCTTACTGGGACAAAGACTATACTTCGTGGAAAAGATCTATTCAGATGGTATTATCAGCGAAAAACAAGCTAATAATCATAAATTGAGGTTATGATAAACCAAACTCTGATAGTCCTCTGTTTTTGCATTGGGCTAGAGTGAATGACATGATAATTTCCTAGATATTGAATACGGTTTCAAATGAAATTGGAGATAGTTTGAACTTCATAACTAGTGCTTCTTTAATGTGGAAAGAATTACAAGATAGGTTTTCTAGTATTGATGGACATAGAATTTACCAGTTACAAAGAGATTTACATTCTCTGGAGCAAGAACACAAATTAATTGAACTATATTTCCATAAGATTAAAGGATATTGGGACGAATTTACAGCTCTAGAACCTGCAATTGAATGTACATGTGGTGCACATCAAGTTCTTGAAGAAAGAGAAGGGAGGAGAAAATTACTTCAATTCCTAATGGGTTTACATGAAAACTTCTCAGCAGCAAAGGGACAAATACTCATGATGCAACCATTACCAGATGTTAATCATGCTTATTCTTTGTTGAAACAAGATGAAAGGATGAAACAAGGTTACATACTTAAAGCTAGTAACACATTTGTAGCTAATTCTACTGTCCACAGTGTTGAAATGGCAGTCAATTATGCAGGCAGAACATCTGGTACTAAAACAGGATGTGCTAATTGTGGAAGGGAAAATCACACCATAGATAAATGTTTCCAGATTGTAGGATTCCCCCCCCCCCCCCAATCATCCTGCACATCCTGCTAACAAGGGAAAGAATCAATTCATTAGAAAAGGAGGAGATTATGGTCAATCAGGTTATCAAAGAAGATTTTCTGATTCAGGTTATTCTCCACATACCAATTATTCAGGTTATTCTCTCAACTAATACAACAATTTGGCAAAAGAACCTGCTAAGGGCATTTATCAAACACCAGGAAATTCTACTTTCAAAAGAGATAATACCAGAGCAAATTTAAACATCACATCCAACGAGGGTCAGATGGACAGTTCAAGGTCACAATCACAAAATATGCCCACATGAGCAGTTTCAGCAACTTCAAAACCAAATGAATCACATGATGCAATTGATGAACACTGCAAGTATGCCTCATTTAACTCCTGAAGATCATATTGCAGGTTTAACCACTTTTTTTACTTTTTCAGCCTCTATTCATCCACATTCATGGATCATAGACATAGGTGAAACTGATCATATGTGTTCTCACATTGATATCATGCATTCCATTATAAATTTGTCTCATCCTGTTTATGTTTCCCTACCTACTCAAGCAAAGATCATGGTCACTAAAATGGGATCAGTGGTTCTAACTCCAGACTTGACAATTCACAATGTTTTCTTTGTGCCTTCCTTTCATTATAACCTCCTTTCTATTAGTAAGTTGACCAATGATACTAGTTGCAGAGTTTTGTTCTTTCCACATCATTGTTTGTTTCAAGACCTGAACATGATGAAAATCCTAGCAGTTGGTAAAGAGAAGGCAGGCTTATATGAACTTCTACCATCCAATACAGTTGTTCCATTCAATAAAGTTGTAGCTTCTAAATCAATTGTCAATAATACTACTTCTGGAAGTGTATGGCATTATAGATTAGGTCATGCATCTGATAATGTTCTTAAACGTATAGATAACATTTCTTCAGTGTTTTCCCATGATTGTAATAAGTCTTGTGTTATCTGTCCTCTTGCCAAACAACACAAGCTTCCTTTTCTCATCAGTAATAATAAAGCTATATTTCTTTTTGAGCTTAATCATTGTGACTTATGGGGTCCTTATAGAATACAAACACATGCAGGATGTAAGTATTTCCTTACTATTGTTGATGATTTTAACAGGGCTACTTGGACTTATTTGATGCCCACTAAGTTTCAAACTTTCCAACTTTTAAATTCTTTTCTTGCTTATGTCAAACTTCAGTTTAATACATAAGTAAGAATAGTTCGAACTGACAATGACACTGAATTCTTCAATACTAGAATGAATACTCTGTTAAATTCTCTTGGCATGATTCATCATAGTTCTTGTACTGAAACCCCTCAACAAAATGGTAGAGTAGAACGAAAACACAAACATTTGTTAGAAGTGTCAAGAGCTCTTAGATTTCAGTCTGGTTTTCCTCTTTCTTTTTGGGGGGAATGCTTGCTTACTGCTACATACATCATTAACAGGTTACCTTCTGTTATATTAAATCATAAGACTCCACATGAATTGTTGTTCAACACTTCTCCAACTTATAATCATATGAAGATTTTTGGTTGTTTGTGTTGTCTCTATTCACTCTTCAGACAAGTTTTCTTCAAGAGCTCTTCCTTGTATTTTCATTGGTTATCCTTTTGGAAAAAAGGGGTACAAATTGTATAACCTTCACACTAAAACTACCTTGGTCAGTAGACATGTCATTTTTCATGAACATATTTTTCCATACTTGAACAAACATTCTCCCAACTCTCAGTACATTCTCCCTTCTACATCTGTTTCAGTAGATGATACTTCACTTAATAATTTCACTTTTGATCTATTCAAATCTTCTAATCATACTTTATCCACTGATCCCCCTCTTCTTTCTCCTATCCCTCTTGGTTCAACTATTGATTCTAATATTCATTCTCCTCTTCCACATCCTGTTTCTAATTTTGATTCTAATCTTGATTCTACATCCCATATTCCATCTCCTTCTTCAGTCCCAAATCTTGATTCTATACCTCCAGCTCAACCTATTATCAGACAATCCACAAGACTCAAGCAAAAGCCTAATTGGTGGAAAGATTATGAAGTTCACACTAAGCCTACTTCTTTATTTTCCACTGCAGATGCTCACTCTTGTCAGGTACCTTCTTCTACACATCCCATCTCTAAATATCCCATCTCTAGTTATCTTTCATATCAACATTTTTCTCCTACACATAAAGCTTTTGTTACACATCTTGATGCTTCTCATGAACCTTCTACTTATTCACAAGCTGTGAATAATCCCAAATGGGTTGAGGCAATGACAAGAGAACTTGTTGCTTTAGAGAAAAATCAGACTTGGACCTTGATGGAATTGCCTCCAGGCAAAAGAGCTATTGGATGTAAATGGGTTTACAAAATCAAGTACAACTCCGATGGTACCATAGAGAGATATAAAGCTAGGTTGGTGGCTAAGGTTTTCACTCAAGCTGAAGGTATAGACTACCATGAAACCTTTGCTCCTGTCGCCAAAATGATCACTGTCAGAACCTTACTTGATGTGGCTTCTGTGAACAACTGGCATATTCATCAACTAGATGTTAACAATGCTTTTTTACATGGTGATCTTGATGAAGAAGTTTACATGGTTCTTCCACTTGGACACACTTGTTCTCAGACTCATACTGTATGTAAATTGAATAAATCTCTATATGGTCTGAAACAAGCAAGTAGACAATGGTTTGCAAAACTAACTAACTCTCTCAAACAAGTTGGTTATGTTCAATCTTATGCTGATTACTCTCTCTTTACTCAGTCTCAAGGATCAATTTTTACTGCAGTCTTGATCTATGTAGATGATATATTGGTGGTTGGCAATCATGAATCCACAATTCTGCAGCTCAAACAATTTCTTGATGAGGTTTTTAGCATTAAAAATCTGGGACTCATAAATATTATCTTAGATTGGAGATATGTCAATCTTCTGCAGGTATTTCCTTGAGTCAAAGGAAATATGTTCTGGATCTTCCTAGTGACAATAATCTCCTTAATTCTAAACCATTGGCTATTCCTCTTGATCAACATGTGAAATTAAATGATAAGGATGGTTCTTTGCTTTCTGACCCTTCTCAATACAGAAGCATTGTAGGCAAGCTTCTTTATCTCACTATTTCTAGACCTGATATTAGTTATGTTGTTCAGTTGTTAAGCCAATTTATGCAAACACCTAGAGCTCCCCATCTTCAAGCTGTTACACAAGTACTTAGATATCTTAAAGGGACTGCTGGACAAGGGCTTTATTTTCCCAGAAAAACTCCTATGCTGCTTCAAGCATATTGTGACAGTGATTGGGGTTCTTGTTCTATTACTAAACGATCTGTCACAGGCTATTCAGTTATGCTTGGTTCTTCCTTAATTGCATGGCATTCCAAGAAACAATCAGTTGTTTTCCGAAGTACAGCTGAAGCTGAGTACAGGGCTTTGGCCACAGTCACTTGTGAACTCATTTGGTTGGTTGCATTACTGAAGGATTTTCACTTTTCAGTTCCTCAACCGATCACAGTTTTTTGTGATAATGTTGCTGCTATTGACATAGCTTCCAATCCTGCTCATCATTCTAAAACAAAACATATTGAGCTTGATCGCCATTTCATTCGGGAAAAGGTCCAAGCCCATTTTATAAATCCTACATATATTCCTTCCCGATTACAACTAACTGACATCTTTACTAAACCTCTTGGTAAAGTACCACATTGGTTTTTACTTGCCAAGTTGGGTGTGCACAACATTTGTGCCCCCTCCAACTTGTGGGGGGAGTATTGCAGGTAATAGTATTGAAGGTAATACAAGTACACTTGTGGCCAGTGCAAGCACACATGGACAACAGCAACGAAACACACATGGACAGATTCAACACAAACTAGCACAAGGATTGCAACAGATTGCCAGCATGGATTATGTACTTTGGGATTAGTGCATACATACACGTGTAATCAGATTATAGAAATAGTTAGTTAGCTTGTTGTATTAAGTTTTCTTTTCCTGTATTTAGTTAGCTAACTTAGAGAATAACAAACCAGATATGTTTGTATGTAAAAGTTTCAACCATGAAGAAATACACACTTTCTCTGTTACTTCTCTTTTATTAACATATGATATTCATAACGTTCATAAAAGTAATCACACACACCAAAAGAGAAAAGGAGTTATGATAGACCTGAGCCATTGTAAACTGAAAAGTTTCTTCTTCCTCGGGCCGGGCTCCTCGGATCCAAACCCGTTGCTTGTAGCGATTCTGTTTACAAGATTGTGTATTAAAAAAATAATAATAATCGGCGCCATTAATATTAAAAAAATTATTTAAACTTCCACCAGAGTTTTACCTCCTCTACATGCAAACTGCTCAAGATCTTCCTCTCTCTGTGACCAAGCAACACTCGATACGTCGAATGGTGAAAAATCCGTCTGAAGCGTTCAAACTAAGGCAGCCAATTCGAAAAGATATTAGCGTATACAGCAAACTCATTAGTGATTAGAAGGACTATACATAAAACGCATCTTTTCCTACTACTAGAGGCACTTTCAAATGAAAAATATTAACATTTGACAGTTTGTATGACCATAGAAGATTATAACGGTACAAATTACTATGACCAACAATGAAATTCCAAAATTATACTAATATTTACTGACCTGCCCCAAATCAAAGAAGGGCCCAAAATAGGTAGACCTCTCAAAAGGATCAAATCCAGCAAACTGGCAAGGCAAGTAAATTTTATAAACCACTCAGAAAAATAAAAAAAGCAAATAAGGAGTAACAGAGTTATATTATACAAATTACCCTGTACATGACTTCAATCCCATAATCTTGACGAGGTTGGTCATTGAACATCAATGCATCGAGCTGATACCCGACAGCTTCTTCTGCACTAAACTATAACAAGAGATTAAATTAGGTTGTAAAATTATACTCGCACTCTAAATAGTGATGTGTAACCAATGTCTTAGTTAGAAAGTTACACTTAATCTTGGACCAGATGGCCTCTTCCTGCGAGATTCAAGCCTGCAAATTAAAATCGTCAAAAAGTTTGTATAACACAGAGCTGATTGAATGTAATAGGCGGACAAATATAAGTCAAATTTGATGAAGTGAAACACGGAAGCACAAAGTAAAAATTTAATGTGGGGCAGACCACCAAAAACTATCGGCCTGTACACAAAGGTATCAAGAACTATTAAATTACCTGGCTGTTAATATGTTTGTATAGTTCCTATATAATTCTCATGGATAAATTTCAATTTTCGATAATTCATATAGCAGATTTTAACCACAAAATATATTCTTTCAAGTTTCTGATTACACTTGATATGCAAGAATTCTTAAAATTGTTTCTGTTAAAGATCAAGTATGGAGGGGCATTTAGGATGATTCATTCTTTTGAAGAAAAGAGTTAAAAGCACCATCCAATTTCATCGCACTAAAAACTTGAGAAACTGAGAAAGTATCAGATGAGAAACTCTAATAGATCACGCCTCCACCACAGGGGATTGCTTCATTCAAACGGGCTAGCCAAGTACTTTGAGATCTTAGGCAGAAGACCGAACTCTCACCCCACCAATTTGGGACTGCGTTGTCAAAATCTCCTTCCCTTGAATTCCAAACGTCCCGGTCCTGGCTCAAACAGTCCTCACTCCTCAAGAACCCAACCAAAGTGATGTGGGACTTCGGATGCTAAACCCAACCACATCACTACCTCCAATCTCAGTGTCATATCCCCCGTTGGATCAATAGGAAGGTTGAGACTACACAAACCGCTCAGGCAAAACCAATACATAATGAACAAATTAACTCAAAGGGATTGCCTCCTTCATAAAGCCAGTCAAGGAAGTACTCTTGAAATCCTACGCAAACACTTAAAAAGGGGTAATGAAACACTTAACTTGATTCTAACCAAGTCCTGTAAACACAGGCTACCCTGTGAACAACCCTTTTCATAATTCTTGCCCATGTGAATATACTTCAATACCATCAACTGGACTTCACAATTTACATCACCCATGATATTCAACATCAATAGGCCTTGAGCCCTATCATTACACACACATCTAGTTCTTATTTTGATATTTGGTGACTTCATAATCCAAAGAAAGGAGATTAAAAAACAATAAAATAAGACGAGTCTAGTTTTCTCTTTTGAGCCTTCTTTTAATAATTTTCTCCAGTTATTGAAAGGGAATATTACAGTGCTATAAGTTATTCTGAATCAAATAAATAAAACTCTCTCCATATATGGTAAAACCTCAAGTGTGTATTTTCAATTATACTCAAATAATCAAATTCTCCCAACTTTACCAAAGCAATTTTCACTTTTTTAATAAAAAAATTGGAAATTTCTTTGAAACTACGCGATAATCAGTAATCACAATACACCATAAAACAGAATCATTAACAAAGACAAGAATAGTACAGCACACATGAACAATTAGGAGACAACAACATACATACATATATATATATATATATATATATATATGTATATATATACATACATACATACATATAGATGTGTATGTATGTGTATATAGAGAGACAGAATGATTATATATATATATATATACCAATCGGCAGAAAGGAAATCGGGAACATCAGCAGCGGAAGCTCTGAAGCGAGAGCTGAAATGCTTGTCGCCATAGAAGGGTTTAGAGAAGAGAGACAGAGATTGTGGAGAAGAGAGAGAGGAGCAAACCGACATCGTATTATCCTCCTCAATTCTCCCTCCTCTTCTGACGATAGATTGAGTGGTGGTTGAAGGACGGAGGGGGCAACAACGACGTTGGCAACTGTATTGTCCATAGATGTTAGTCACTCCCTCCCAAATAAGTTGTACGGATTCATAATTTTGTAGTAGTTTTTTTTTTGTTTTTATTTTTCTTTTTTATGGTTCAATATTCTTAAATGTTTAATTGGGGGATTAAATGATTATGATAAAAATTAATTCTGAAATATAAAATCATTATTTAAATTTTGTATGATTCTATTAAATTTAGAATTCCTTCCAAATTATATATTCACTATTAACTTTTGAAATTTAATTTGAGATATTTTTAAATTTAAAATTGAGATAACTTATTAAAAATTATGAAATAATAAAACTTACAATGAATAATATTTTTTAAATAGTTTATAATATTTATTATTGTATTGATTAAATTAAAAAGAATTTGTGTCAATTTTTAATTTAAAAATCTCTTAAGTTAACTTTAGAAAGTCAATAAAATGATCAAATAATATGAAACAGATGGAGTACAATTTATAAAAAAAAAAGACTAAACCTAATTTTTTGAAAACCGTCAATTATCAAAATGAATAAAATATATCAAAAACAGTATATTAATTACAATGATAAAAAGATTATAACGGTAAAAAATCAAAATAATAATTTTTTTAAGTAATTTATAGAAAAATAGTCAATTGCAACAACTAGTAGACATCAATTTTTTTTTGAATTACTGTTAAAAAATTTATGAATTACAGTTAAATTTCATAAAAAAATAACATAAAATATAAATTTGAACCGTTATTTAATACGGGCAAAGAAATATTAAAATGTTGTGCACCCAAATCTGAAAAATCTCAATTTGGCTTGCCAATGTTTTTAATGGGACTAAATTTTAAATTGAAACCTAAACTTTAATCTTAAAATTAATTTGCATCTTAAACTTTACTTTGAATTAAATGTACCCTAAATTTTGAATTTCAATATAATTTACACCCTCCATTTTAGGGTGCATATTATTTTGAAATTTAAAATTTATGGTGTATATAATTTAAAATAAAATTTAGGATGCAAATTGAATTAATTTTAAAGTTAAAGTTTAGGGTTTAATTTGGATATTAATCTGCAAATTGTATACTATTATAGACGTCTAACGAATTTATTACTCGATGCTTATTTGTTTATCAATTTATGAAGATATTAGTGCAGTTAAAGTTTTAAAGATATTTTAGAATATTGTTTGTTTACAAACAAATTATTCTAAATATAATCTAATTAACTCACAAATATAATATTTATAATTTCAACATTCTAAACTGCGAATTGTGACCAAACAGATTAAATTTTACCCGATTATAAATATTGATAACCGAATATACTCTTAGTAGGGGATAAGGTAATTTTTTTTTATTGGTAGTAATTGTGACGCTCCCAAAATAGGTTAATATAATTTATTTTGGGTCGTCAAAATATATGGTATAAAATCTAAATACAAATTTTATTTATACAACACATAAGCTGAGAGTTTGAATATAAATATTGCACCGTGCATAATACGACAATATTCATACTCAAATTAAGTCTTCATTACAATTATTGTCACACTATTTTACAACATAATGAAGACTGATATAGTCACTATCTCGGACTGTCACTCCATTCTCCGACTAGTCCCAACTATATTCTTATTTCCTGAAGAGAACTATGAAAGAAAATGGTGACCTCAACTAGCCCAATAAATAATATTATGACTAAAATAATGTAGAATAACTTATCCTCAGTCCTCAACAAGAAAAAATCAGATAGAATACATTAGACAACAAGTTTAGGATCAACAATTGCAGCGAAAATAACAATCCATTAGAAGAGTCAAGTAGAGCATGATATCTACTATCTTCTATGATTTAAAAGTTTATCATCAATTTTTTATTCATGTAACACCAATCAATAATTATTTCCAATCAACGAATTACTTATGCACTACGGGCCAAAGATAATCGTTTGCATCATCAGTGATCATGATCATGCCAAACATCTGTCCATCTTTGCACTACGAGCCAAAAAAAACTTTCATAATAAACATTTGCCTGTAACATTAAAGGTTATGATTATACTAATACACAATTTCTAATTATAATCATACCAATCAACAATCTATCTATGAACTGTGGGCTAAAGATGACTTTCCATCACAAATTTAAGTATGAGGATGATGACATGATATAAAGAATGAATCAAGTGAGATCAATGATAAATATTAAAGATTTAAAACTTAATTTATTCAGAGTTCAAGAATGTTTAAATTGTCAACATGATAACTAATTGTAGAGTAAAATTCAAGAATGATATTAATGTATCAAAAATAATTTGGATAGAAAAGAAACTAATTTTGTCGTGAATAGTACCCCGAATAAAAATATTAAAATTTAATAAGAAAGTTTAGACCAATATTCCAATAAAATGATATTAGATAAAGCGCAAATTATTAAGGATATTCTACTAATTTCAGGAATTTTCACAATTTAACAATAAGGTTATGGAAACAAACAATAAATTTGTACCATAAATGGAAAAAATATGAAAGAAAACAATATCCCTTGACGAGTACAAAAGAAATGATATCTCATACGAGTATGAAAGAATATATAAAACTGCAAATGGATTTTCACCCGTCATGCGGTAATTCGCGTAGAAAGATCATTTTCACATATTAATAAAGAATGAATACGAAGGGTTATTCACCAGGCATACGGTAATCCACGTAGATAGGTTATTACCACAGATTAATAAGGAATAGAATGACAACCATTATGAGTATGAAGAAAATAACACTATTTACCTTAGTATGAGACTAAATCTGATTGGTATAGCAGAGATTATCTTGAGGAAATCTTGCACTATTAGCTACACTCAAATATTCTTATACTAGAAAGAAATTCGCACAATATTATAGAAGAATAATGTGAGACCCCAGAATTTATGAATAAAGATTTAAATTTCTCAAAATATTTTTTTTAATATTGTGGTGTGGATTTGAGATAATGTTATAATTGTGGGTAGTATTTATAAATTTTGCAAAGTATGCAAGTTGTTGTATTATATTCGATTGGTCGGGGAATATTCGTTTTAATAGGGAATATTCGTACGACGGCACAATCATTGGTGGACCCCGCAACAAAATTATTGTCGGATTGAAAAAACGACAAAAATATTTTTATGAAAATAACGGCGGAAGTTTTACCGTTAATACTGTTGAACTACTCGATAATAAAAGTACAGTAATACGTGTGGTTGCATAGTAGCACACAGTATTGATTATTGATGCTTACGTGAGAAATCACTCAATTATACTCAATTATTGCTACAGTAATTGCTGCATCATATCTCTCATATTATTGATTCGATTATTGTCACAGTATCATCTGCATTATATGTTAGATTATTAAATCAATAATTGAGACGACAAAGTTATTTATATTATTAAATTACAATATTTATAATGTCTAGAAGTTCTGTCAATGAGAGGTTTGGTCACCTAATTGCGCGCCAATAAGGAGAAATCCTTATTGGAAAGCTCCCTCTTTCCTGGGAACAACCTGGTTGTTAAATATTGTGAGTTGTAATATTAATGATGAATAAGTTCGTGTTGATTAAAGATGAATTTGATAGTTTCATTGTGTTGAGATTATTTGTGTTAGTAGAAATCGACATCTATTTCGATGATAATTGATGTCTGGAGGTTATATTGTTCAATCAGGTATTCGGGATACTTTTTGTGTTGGAGTACTATTCACGAGTTACTATTCACCCGAACAATATATTTCTTTTCGGTCCAAATTATTTTTTGGTACAATATTATTCCATGAGGAGATGTGCTAATTTTTCAGACCGTTGGTTGAATTTATAATAGTAAATCAATATGGATCGATGGTTTAAAGTTTTAATAGTAAATCAATATGGATCGCTGGTTTAAAGTTTTAATAGTGAATCAGTATGGACCGTTGCATTAAGTTTTAATAGTAAATCAATCTGGACCGTCCGTTTAAAAGTAAATCAATCTGGACCGTTCATGAATTAGTTACTATTCAATCCATTCTCCTATAAATAGAAGATTATTTCTTACGAATTCACTAAAACTCTAGAGAGAGAAATTATAGAGAGAAAGAAGAAGAGTATTCTGCTACTTCACTACTTCGATATCCAGTTTCTTCTTTATAAGGTAAGGGATATTATTTGTTGTACTCGTAAGGGGTATTATTTCTTTTGTATTCATGAAGAGAATTTCTGTTATTCCATTCTGTATTATTCTGTTAGAAAAACTTGTATACGCGGGCTACCCTATACTTGATAAAATTCTTCTGTTATTCCATTATTTATTATTCTATTGGAATAACCTATATACGCGGGCTACCCTATACTTGGTGAAATTCTTCTGTTATTCCATTATTTATTATTCTGTTGGAATAACCTGTATACGCGGACTACCCTATACTTGGTGAAATTCTTCTGTTATTCCATTCTTTATTATTCTATTGGAATAACCTGTATACGCGGACTACCCTATACTTGGAGAAATTCTTCTGTTATTCCATTCTTTATTATTATGTTGGAATAACCTGTTTATGTGAAGTATTGCATACATGGTGAAACTCTTCTATTATTTCATGTTATTATGTTGGAATAACCTGTTTATGTGAAGTACCACATATATGGTGAAATTCTTCTATTATTCCATTCTTTATTATTCTATTGGAATATTCTGTCGGTGCGAATTTCGCCTGACCTGGTTCCATTATTTATTATTTCGCATTTATTATTCTGTCGGAATATCCTGTCTGTGCGTTTTACGCCAGACCTGGTTTCGTTATTTATTATTCTGTTGGAATAACATGTCTATGCGAAGTACTGCATGCATGGTGATTTCTGTTGTTATTCCATTCTTTATTATTCTGTTGGAATATCCTGTCTGTGCGTTTTACGCCGGACCTGATTCCATTATTTATTATTCTGTTGGAATAACCTGTCTATGTGAAGTACCGCATGCATGGTGATTTCTGTTATTATTTCATTCTTTATTATTCTGTTGAAACATCCTGTCGGTGCGAAATTCGCCTGACCTGGTTCCGTTATTTATTATTCTGTTGGAATAATCTGTCTATGCGAAATACCGCATGCATGGTGATTTCTGTTGTTATTCCATTCTTTATTATTCTGTTGGAATATCCTGTCTGTGCATTTTACGCCGGACCTGGTTCCGTTATTTATTATTCTGTTGGAATAACATGTCTATGCGAAGTACCGCATGCATGGTGATTTCTGTTGTTATTCCATTCTTTATTATTCTGTTGGAACATCCTGTCGGTGCGAATTTCGCCTGACCTGGTTCCGTTATTTATTTTTCTGTTGGAATAACCTGTCTATGCGACGTACCGCATGCATTGTGATTTCTGTTGTTATTCCATTCTTTATTATTCTGTTGGAATAACCTGTCTGTGCGTTTTACGCTCGACCTGGTTCCGTATTTATTATTCTGTTGGAATAACCTGCATGTGCGATCTATCACTGGTTTAAAGTTTTAATAGTAAATCAACATGGATCACTGGTTTAAAGTTTTAATAGTGAATCAGTATGGACAGTTGTTTTAAGTTTTAATAGTAAATCAATCTGGACCGTCCATTTAAAAGAAAATCAATCTGGACCGTTCATGAATTAGTTACTATTCAATCCATTCTCCTATAAATAGAAGCTCATTCCTTCATTATTTTCTTACGAATTCACTGAAACTCTAGAGAGAGAAATTATAGAGAGAAAGAAGAAGAGTATTCTGCTACTTCACTACTTTGATATCCAGTTTCTTCTTTATAAGGTAAGGGATATTATTTGTTGTACTCGTAAGGGGTATTATTTATTTTGTATTCATGAAGAGAACTTCTGTTATTCCATTCTTTATTATTCTGTTGGAATAACTTATATACGCGGGCTACCCTATACTTGGTGAAATTCTTCTCTAATTCCATTCTTTATTATTCTGTTGGAATAACCTGTATAGGCGGACTACCCTATACTTGGTGAAATTCTTCTGTTATTTCATTCTTTATTATTTTGTTGGAATAACCTGTATACGTGGACTATCCTATACTTGGAGAAAATCTTCTATTATTACATTCTTTATTATTATGTTGGAATAACCTGTCTATGCGAAGTACTGCATACATGGTGAAATTCTTCTATTATTCCATTCCTTATTATTATGTTGGAATAACCTGTTTATGCGAAGTACTGCATACATGGTGAAATTTTTCTATTATTCCATTCTTTATTATTCTGTTGGAATATCCTGTCGGTGCGAATTTCGCCTGACCTGGTTCCATTATTTATTATTCCGAATTTATTATTCTGTCAGAATATCCTGTCTGTGCGTTTACGCCGGACCTGGTTCCATTATTTATAATTCCGCATTTATTATTCTGTCGGAATATCCTGTGTGTGCGTTTTACGCCGGACCTAGTTCAGTTATTTATTATTCTGTTGGAATAACCTGTCTATGCGAAGTACCGCATGCATGGTGATTTCTGTTGTTATTCCATTCTTTATTATTCTGTTGGAATATCCTGTCTGTGCATTTTACGTCGGCAGTGATTCTGTTATTTATTATTCTATTGGAATAACCTGTCTATGCGAAGTACCGCATGCATGGTGATTTCTGTTGTTATTTCATTCTTTATTATTCTGTTGAAATATCCTATCGGTGCGAATTTCGCCTGACCTGGTTTCATTATTTATTATTCTGTTGGAATAACCTGTCTATGCAAAGTACCGCATGCATGGTGATTTCTGTTATTATTTCATTCTTTATTATTCTGTTGGAATATCCTGTCTGTACGTTTTATGCCGGACCTGGTTCCGTTATTTATTATTCTGTTGGAATAACCTGTCTATGCGAAGTACCGCAAACATAGTGATTTCTGTTGTTATTCCATTCTTTATTATTCTGTTGGAACATCCCATCTGTGCGAATTTCGCCTGACCTGGTTTCGTTATTTATTATTCTATTGGAATAACCTGTCTATGCGACGTACCGCATGCATGGTGATTTTTGTTGTTATTCCATTCTTTATTATTCTGTTGGAATATCCTGTCTGTGCGTTTTACGCCGGACCTGGTTCCGTATTTATTATTCTGTTAGAATAACCTGCTTGTACGTAGGACTGATCATTCGGTTATAACCGAACCGAATAGGCTATTCGGTTATAATCGAATACCGAAATATTCCTATTTTTAATATCCGAACTAATAACCGAATTTTGGTAATAACCGAATAAGCGAATACTGAATTACCGAATTATAAATTCGGTATTTCGGGTAATAACCGAACACTGTTACTCCCTAGCATAATCCTTCACATGACTTGCCGGATTGCTCGCATAATCAACCCAGTCCGAACCGACCGGATGTAACCCCTGTAATACCTATAAATCGAAGACACAGTAGCAACAGTACCGACTCCAAATCCACAAATCCACAAAAAATCGGAGACATCAATGAAAAGAATGGTTTCGACCGGGACCCAAATCTACCGGAGACATCAATGGAGTTGGACGGTGCCGAAATTTCGATCGATCATTTTTAGATTGAAAATGAGGAGATAGAGTGAAGGGAGTGTGACTCTGTGAGACTGAGAGAGAGCGAGGTTGAGTGTGAGGAGAAAGGGAGGTTTAGATTGATTGTGAGAGAAAGGGACGTTGAGTGTGACTGTGAGTCTATGAGAGAGAGAGGGAGGTTGAGTGTGAGATTAGTCATGAGTGGTTGACAAGTTGACTGTGAGGGGAGTGATTTTTTTTAAAGGAACTGTGAATGGCATGGGCTGAAGAATGTATGGGCTGAAGAATGGGCTGCAAAATTATTATTTTTGAATGTAATAAATTCGGTAATTCGGATATCCGAATAATCTACTTTTTAAAACCGAATCCGAAACCGAATACCGAACAATAAATCGGATATAACCGAAATTAGAAAAAAAAACAGAAAAACTGAAATAATTCGGTTAAAAAAATTCGGTTGTGTTCGGTTATTCAGTTTTATCCGTTTTTGCTCAGTACTACCTGTGCGATCTATCACATGCCTGGTGATTTCTTTTGTTATTCCATTCTTTATTATACTCAGTTGGTTAAAGTTTTGACTTCTATACTCCATGAAATTAGTGGAATATCCTTGATATTTGTGCTTCATCCAGTATCTTTTCATGGAAATATTCTTCTGAGTATTCTTGAATTTTACTCTACAAAGAAGTATCATGTTGACAATTTGGACGTTATTAGTTCTTAGATAAACTAATTCTTGAACTTTTTTTATTTAATTCTTATATCATTGTCATCATCCTCATATTTATATTTTATTGAAAGTCATCTGTGGCCTGTAGTGCATAGATAGACTTGGTATGATTATGACCAGGGATTATTCGGTATAATCATAACCGTAATGTTATAAATGATGTGGTAAAAAGTCCTCATTGGCCCGTAGTGCATTGATGGACAATTGTTGGCATGATCATGACCATTGATGAATATATGAATATCCTTGGCCCGTAGTGCATGGATAATTTGTGGTCGTGATACTAATGAATATCCTTGGTCGTAGTGCGGGGATGATGTGGATTATTTATTAAGCTGAGTCTCAACGATAAAAGTGATGAAAAATTTTTAAATCATAAAAGATAGTAGATTTTCTTCTCTACTTGACTCTTTTAATGGATTGCTTATTCCGCTGCAGTTAAACTTGTTATCTATTGTATTTTATCAGTTTAACATTGTTGAAGGCTAATGATAATTTATCCTGCATTATCTTAGTCATAATATTTCTTACTAGGCTAGTTGAGCTCACCCTTTCTTTCAATGTTCTCTTCAGGAAATGAGAATGTAGCAGGGATTAGTCGGGGAATGGAGTGATGGTCCAGATGATAGCATTAGTAGTCCTCACTATTCTATGAAATAGTGTAATAATAATTGTAATGAGGACTTATTCTGAGAGTGGATACTGTCTAGAAGACAATATTTGTATTAAAACTCACAACTCTTGTTGTATATTTAAGATTGTTTTTGTATTCTGTACCATGTATTTGGCGACTCAAGATGGGTGATGTATACCTATTTTAGGGGTGTCACAAATAATTCCTTGATTCTAGTGTAATTTTCATTTCTTAACTAAGTATCCTATTTATAGGAGAATGGTAGGACACTGTTTAAAAAAAATAATCACGGATGAACAGAAAGTTTTTCATGGACGATTTCATGGACAAAATCTGATTTTCACTATGTAGCACTATGCAATAAAATATTCTAATAAAATAAAAACTTTATATAAAATATAATATATTCTATTTATATTCTAATAAAATAAATAACTTTATATATATTATAAAAAGTATTTTATATTATATATATATATATATATATATATATATATATATATATATTATAGCCATATCCAAAGTATAATCATTGCAAACAAACATAACCCTAGTAGTTCTAGCAAGGTAGGCCAACCTATGAGGTATGAGCCTTACCCACTAACGGACGGTTTAATTGGACGAAATCATAATAGAATTGAAATCAAGCATTTTATTCAGGTGTTTGGTATGTTACTTAGAAGTTATATCCGAATATAATAATCAAAATATCCCTAACTAACTAACATTATAATAATACTCCTTCCATCCCAGGATGAGAGTCTTTATTATTATTTTTGATAGTCCTAAGTTAAATATTTATTTACCTTAAATACTCTATTTTTTAAAATAACTTGCCTAGTAATGTGCAAAAAATTATGTAATTAAATGAAAATTTAAATATGGACAATTTTGTCATTTTATCCTATTTCTTAATATGTGCAAAAAGTCGACTATAATTTTTATCCTGGGACGGAGGGATTATTATATATTTATATATAAAATTATATGTTATATAATATATTCTATATATTTATGCATATAATTATAATATATAATATAAAATAAATTTAGTACATATTATTTTAACATGTATTATAGTATAAAACAAATATAATACATGTTAAAAAAGATAATATAAGTATATTAATATATTAAATATATATAATATTATAACTTATAATAGTGTGTATATATATATATATATATAATTAGAATGAATCTAAAGTATGCTTCTTAAATAACATACATTTATTAAAACTATGATGTTTTGAAGATTTTTTTAAAAAACAAGTGGGGTCGGGGTGACATTTTTATAAATAAAAGGAAAACAAGTGGAACCACTATCTTTCAACACAAAATAAATATAATACCTATTAATATGTATATTATTATATATATATATATATATATAGGATATAATCCAAGTCGACCACTGAACTTTATGAATTTTTGGATATTTAGTCCTTTTCTTCTGGTCAACGCAAATTGAGCCATTTTCTATTAAAAAATTTGAACTTTGAGCCTCAGGCACCAGTGTTGACCTGCCTATATGGCACACGTGGCAGATCTGACGTTGGAATTTTTCATTTTATTTTACACATGGACGAACTGATGTGGTCATTTTTGAAATTTATCCCAAAATTATGTCGCTCCACCGATTCGAACTCAAAACCACCAGTTTGAAACTTTGGTCCAATGACCACCTGAGCATCACGGGCCTAGCTATTATTATTTTGCAAGGATTAATCTTTATAACGAAACAATTCATTTCCCTCAAATTAAAAGACAAAATAGGTCTTTCAGATTCGCTAAGTCTCATTTCCTTCTTCATCTGTCGCTTTCTCTAAACCTCTCACATGCACAGAGAAAACCTAGGGTTTCTAACTTTCTTCAAATTGGGGGTTTGTACCGGTCATTCTTAAGCTAATCAAAGGATCTGAAAGTGCTTTGTGGTGGGGAGATGGTGTAAGTGTCTCGAAATCCCCCTTTATTGACGTCGCTTCTTTATTCTCCTTTATTTGTCTATTGTGGATCCTATATTTACCTTCACATGTCTATTTTAGTTGATTTAATCCTCTTCCCTTGTCTATTGTCATCCCTTTAATGAAATTGTTTGTTATTATATAAATATCAACTTGTTGTGATTCTTATGTTGTCTGGTAATAATTATATATTGTCTCATCTATATCTGTGGTCTGTTATCTTGTTCCATGGTCAAACATTTTATTTTACTGTAGATCATTGGTAATGGAACTCCACCCAAGATTTGTTTGTCTTTTGCTTCTATAGTCAAGCTTTTAATATTCTGCTGGAGGGAAATCAATTATTGTACGTCCTGTTATATATAATTGTTGCCTCCTTTTTAGTTTTAATAAAAGGACTCGAACTCATGCAAGCATTCATGGGTCAACAAGTAGTATAGAGTAAGAAAAGTATCGATCCACGGAAAAAGGTTTCAAAATTAAATTATTATGCATCAATTATATCACTATTTTTTATATGCTTAAATGAATGCTACAATTTTAAATTAATCTAAAATCAAATAATAAATAAAATAAGAATAATAGAATAATAAATTAAATTTGGAAATAATGGGATTCTAACTTCATTTCATATTTCATCTAAATATTACCATCATGCAAGATTATACATGTATCATGGAAAATTAGCTAAGAGCACAAAAATAGACATAACCATTTTTCAATGCATTATGACCTACTTACATAACCTCCACATGCAATAGAAATCATGTAATCATCAATAAAACCAAAATCACTATATTTCTATGTGAAATTGCAGCAATGTTGAATTGAAGCACAACCTCTTGTATTACTACACACAATGAAATAATATATTTCTATCTGGTTCACGAAATGTGAAGCTAAACATTTCAGCCTCATAAACGCATGCTATCATGATTACAACCATATTCACATGTCATTTTTCAATTCTATATAAGTGTATAAAATGAATGGTGATCAAACATTCATGCAATTCAATCAATCATAATAGAAATTTCATGATAACCAAACAATCAAGCAATCAAGTCATTAATTTTAGACTACATATCAAAATCTGTTAGAATCCCATAATGGAATTTAGTTCATTTCTGAACCGAATGCCATTATGGGATTATAGTAACATGTTGATCGATTTCGCAATCAATGAATACGTGCAAGTATACATGGTCAACAAGTAATAAAGTGATAAGAAAGTTATTGTTCCCACGAGGAATTATTTAATAAAAATTACCAAGTACTAACTCTTAACCAAATCAATTTTATTTAAACAACTGCAAATTGTGATTTTTCTAATTAAGAAAACAAAATTAACTAATTAAACTGAATTACTTTATAAATGAATTCAAATAAATAAAGATTAAGACTCAAATAAATAAATATTAAGACTCAATGAATGAATTCAGATAAATAAAGATTAAGACTTCAATATCCCCAATTATGAACTATAAATCAATTATCCAATTATCCCAATTATTATGCCTACTGAATTGTTAACAGAAATTCTCAAATGCCAAAAGTCCTTTTCCAAGTGATCAAATGACTTCTATTTAATCCAGATTAATCTTGCTATATTCCTATGCAAAACAATTGAATTAAACTCCTTCAATTCCAATTCCTTATGTGTTACATGCGGTGAACAAATATTTCCATTCAATTCACGAACTTAATTATTCGTCTTGCAAATAACTAAGTCGCATATTATCATGCCCAGTTCTAACCCTAAATCTCCTTTTTCAATTCTTTCTAGAGTAACAAGGTAATTACTAATCAAATAATTAATCAATAAGCATAAGACAAGATAAACAATTCACTTTGACACAAATAATTAGAATACATTGAATAACTAATTTATAGACATAAAAGGTTCAATTGAAATCTTAATAAAAGAGTTAGTTCATTGTCATTGAATTAAAATCAAGAATCCACAACTGAATAGACATTAAAAGATAAAAGTATGATAAGAGAAGAGAATAAATCTGTTGTCAGCAAATCTCCATCTTCCTCAAGCTCCTGCTCTTTTTCTTCAATGGTCTCCAAGTTGCTTCAATCTCCAAAACTAATAAGAACTAGGGTTTATGTTCTAATCTAATGGAGTGTATCTCTAATCTAATCTATGTATTCTCTCCTTATTTTATGCCTTACAACATGTATTTATAGGTTATAAGTCCAATTTTTAGCTTAGGAACAAACTCAATCCAATTTGAAGTCAGAAAAATGTCAAAATTCACCCCAAAACGCGTTCAAGCCTAACCAAACTCTTCCCCAGCGCCCTAGCGCTGCGCACGACACTGCAACACTGCTCCCTAGCGCCCCGACGCTGAGCATAGGCTTAAAATGGGCGCCCCGGCGCTGGCCACTTGTTTGAAAATTTTCTGCTCTGACGTCCTTTGGAAAAAAGGCCATAACGTCTTCGTTTGAACTCGGATTTTTATGATTCAAGATGTTCCGGAAAGAGGAGACGTAGATCTGAAACTTTTATTCTTTGAGTTTTGCGAAATAAGGTCTCAAATTGGCTTTGAAGTGACTGTTGTGTAAATGGCGAGCTGAAAACGCGAATCTATCCACCCCGAACGTCGATCCAAGTAAATTATGTCCCAATTCCTACAAAACAACATAAAACATGCATGAATAGACACAAACAATTAAAATCAACCAAAAGATTAAGCTCAAACGCACTCAATTATGAGTATAAAACTCACTCATCATAACACATGGAAAATAAAATAAAACAATTGAAATAAAAGATAGAATTGATCAAACCCAATTGTGGATTATGTTCCAAAATGTTGTTCAAATCTCCAATAATTTCCAGCAAATGAAAGGATTTACTCTTCAATGACTGAATTCAAAAGAAGATGAAGAAAATCTAAAATGTATGCTCAAATCCTCTTTGGAAATTATTTCAAACCTTAGAACCTCGTTCTCTAATGAAAAAACTGATAAAAATTAATGATAATCGCGTCTGGTACCAACCAGAGTAGTTTGGATAAGTTAAAACACTTCAAATTTCAAATTTAAAATTAAGTTAAGTAACAGCTTTTGATGACTCGCGCGGCCGCGCGAGATCCCAATACAAAATGGGCGCGGGCGCGCGTGTATGCGATTTTAGCTTCTGCAGGTTGATGGCGCGAGCGCGCGAATTCCAGCTTGTGCAGCCGCGCGGCTACTGTGTTCTACATACTTGTGTTCTGCTGCTGTTACTTCTGTGTCCTGCTGCTATTGCTTCTTCCTCCATCACTACTCGGTCCCTTATCTCCACTCGTTCCTCATACCATGCCTTCCCTAGTCTCATGCCACCTACCAATGCCAAACTATGCCATTTCCTGCATTTTCATACCATAGGAGTTCTCATTACACGCAATGCAAAATAACACAAAATGCAACTAAAAATATACTAAAATGTACTTGAGATAGGCATAGTTCTCGTGAATTGATATCCAATAAGTAGGTATAAAACCTACTTATCAATAATAATAAATATATTTTTTAATTCATGTTTATGGTTTTTTTATTGTAGAAACTTGGAAGTGGAACTCCACGATGGGGGTTTATTTGGGTTACATCCAGTTTTCCATTATGATTATGGGAGAATTGATAAGTTTCAAATCCCTTATTTTGAATTGAATTTTGAGAAGCTGAAGACAATGTGTGAGGGTTTTGGGTACAATGATGTAATTGGTTATATTACAGAATGCCTGGAACTATATTTTGTGGGAAATTTAAAAATCTTGCAAATGATGATGACCTAAATATAATGTTAGATAATGTTATAGATTATAAATATGTTAAGATTTATCTTGAACATGATTGTGAAGGGGGTAAATAGGCTAAATAGGCAAAACATGCTACACATGCTAAACATGGTACTAATACTAGGGATATGGATAAACATGCTAAGAAGGTTAATTTGTTAATTGATATTAGTCATGATGGTGATGTGGTGGTGGAAGAAAATAACTATGAGGACTCAAGTTCTTCTAGTGATAGTGATATTCTTGATGAGGAGGAAGAAGAAATGTTTCTAACTGATGATGAAGAAATAATTGAGGCAAGAAAAAAAAACTAGAGAATATAAAGAACAAAAAAAGAAAGTAAAACAACCAACTGTTGAGGGTGACAATATTGTTGAAGGTGAAAATACTGTAGAAGAACAAAGAAGTGAGAGTGATGATGACTATTCTAATGACAATGAAACAAATAGTGGGGATACTGAAAATTATGACTCTGATCAAGTAGAAAATGATAGCCCTGAGGAAGCCGACTCTGAGGATGATACACTTGTGTGGAGGCAAAACCATTTCCCAGTGTATAACCCCAACACCAAAATCATAGGGACAAACTTAGAGTTAGGTATGTTATTTGTAAATAAGAAAGAATTCAAGAGTGCAGTTGTTAATTGGTCATTAACAAAAGGTTTTGATTTAAAATTTGTGAAAAGTGAAAAACATAGAGTTAGAGGGAGGTGTATGAATAAATAAATAGTCATGTGAAAGTATGGGGAAGTAAAGTTCAGTTTCAACCAACTTTTTAACTTAGAACAAAGAGGAAAAGACACAGATGTTCAAAAACTTTAGAGAGTAGGCATGTTAATGCTAAGTGGTTAGCAAAGAATTTGAATACAAAACTTAAAGAATTTAGGAGTTGGAGACTGGTTGATATCCAGTCTTATGTGAAAAAGACCTTTCTAGTTCTGTGTCAATAGACAAATGTAATAAGGCTAGATAGTTTGCTTTGCAAGAGTTGATGGTGAACATGAAAGAACATTATACCAAGTTGCATAGATATATTGAGGAGTTAAGAAGGTAAAATTATGGGATTACAATTGACTTGTATCAAGTATTTCATTTTGGTGCACCTGAATTTAGAAGACTTTATATTGGATTTAAGGATTTTAGAGTTGGTATGCTAGCTGGTTGCAGGAAAATAATTGGACTAGATGGTTTCTTTCTAAAAGGTTATTGCGGTGGGAAGCTCTTAAGTGTTGTAGCTAGAGATGGAAAAACCCAAATGTTTCTCATCTCTTGGGCAGTTGTAGTGGGAGAAAATAGAGATCCATGGGATTAATTTATGGGCTTGCTCAAAGATGACCTGAAGTTAGAAGATGGTGAACGGTGGACCTTCATTAGTGATCAACAAAAGGTAAATACCAACTTGTTATTTGTTATATATGTTGTACTTTAATTTTAGGGTTAATACTAATACATGTGATGTGTTAACATATTATTTTGTATTTGTATTGCACGGATTAGAGGGTAACTTAGCTTGTCTGTTTCCTTACTCAGAAACTAGAAACTGTGCAAGGCATATTTATGCCAATCTGAGAAAGAGGTATAGGGGTATAACTTTGAAGAAAACCTTTTAGAGGGCTGCAAAATCCACAACTACCATTGATTTTGAGGAAGAGATGGAAAGAATTAAGGAGTTAGATGAAGGGGCTTATGATTTCTTGATGACTAGGACTCCTAGGAAATGGTGCAAGACATTTTTCAAGATTGATACAAAGTGTGACATTGTAGACAACAACCTATACGAGTGTTTCAATGGGAACATAATTCAATTAAAAGGCAAGCCATGGATTGAATTATTAGAAGATATCAGACAACTGTTAATGATCAGACTATAACAGAAGAGAGATATAGACATGAACAAAAAATGAGACATTTTCCAAGACCAAAAAAATTCTTTACAAGAACATTGAGGAATGTTGCCAGTACGTTGTGTTATAGAATGGAGATCTGCAGTTTGAGGTAACATCTAGGATTGCATCTGATAGGTACATAGTGGATTTAAAACATCACACATGTGCTTGTAAGGCTTGGGATCTCAGTGGAATTCCTTGTGCACATGCATGTGCAGCTATGTTCTAAATGAGATACAATCTTGCAGATTATGTGTCACACTGGTTTAGGGCACAAACATATATGAGAGCATATTCAGAAATGTTGAGGGTGGTTAGAGGGGAGATATTTTGGCCAAGATTTAATGTCACTCCACCATTACCTCCTCCATTAAAGACACCAAGAGGAAGGGCACAAAGGATGAAAAGAAGGGATATGCACGAGGAGTCAAGTGTTGCAAGTCAAAACAACCACAAAAAACTAAGTCATACAAATTATATAGGAAAAGCACAATCATGGTATGCAGTACTTGTAAGACAGCTGGTCACAATCGTCTTACATACAAGTTACCGACACAAACAACACAATCAAATGTAAGTATTTTGGCCACAATTCTTTTGACTATACTGTTGATTATGGTTACAAATGACTGGAATGTTGCAAATGGTTTCAAATGACTGTACTTTATTTTGGTTTAATTTTGCAGGAACAAGTTGAACAAGATAAGGGCGAAAGTGGCAAGAAGAGAAAACAAAGAAGGAAATGAGAACAAGGCAAAGTTATTATTTAGTTACAATTAATTTCAACTGTCAATGTTAAGGAACAAGACTATTGCAAATTGTAATAAATGTTAACTCGTCATCAAATTAAATTAAATCCTGATTTTTGTAATTTTGCAGGAACAAGTTGGACAAGATAAGTGAGAAAGTGGGAAGAAGAGAAAACAGAGTACCAATAAGGAATAAGATAAGGTTTTGCCTGCACCTTTATTTTTTTTGTCATGTTTTAGTTCACATAATTATGTTAATTTAAATATCTAAATAATTAATTGGTACATTGTAGGATCCACTGACACAAGAATTGGGAGAAAGTAGCAAGTAGACTAAACAAGGGAACAAAGGAGTGAAGGTATATCCCTTCTGTCAGAAATAAACATGTGAATGATATTCCTATTTATATATGATTTGATTATGATATATATATGAATGAATATGCAAGTATGTTTGCATGAAGAAAAGCTGTTAAGTCCTTTGATAGATAATAGAAATATATGTACAAGGACTTAGAATGAATTGATCAAAAATGTTAGGTTGATCCTACATAAGCAAAACGGCTTTGTAAAGTCCTTAAAAAGAAATGATGTACAAGGACTATAAATATAGAAAGATCAAGCTTGTTAGGTTGATCTCATAATGTAATAGATAGGCTTGTCTGATCGTCGAACACTGCACCAGAAGTCGTAGTCTGCCAGGAGAGTCAAAGTCAACTCGGGAGCTATCGAGGCAGAATAGGAGTATGCAAGATAGTGAGATCTCAGAGTTCGTAGACTTCCAGGAGAAATGAAGAAGGATCGTAGTGTGTCGAGAAGAGCCTCCTCGGGATCGTAGTGTACTGAGGAAGTCATGTTCTGAATCGTAGAGACAGCCTGCCTATAAGCCGAATGACAATCTGCCGAAGCTATGTATGAAATGCACTCTACGCTCAGAGTCGTAGAGTCTAGCGATGCCGAAGTCAAAGACAAGGATCGTAGACCACACTCTGCGATCGTAGAGTCCAATTAACAAATGCAGAGATCGTAGTCGGAAAAGATCAGATGAAAACAAGCTCAAGTCAGCGATCGTAGAGTGGACTCAACGTTCACCAAGCTAACTCTACAATCGTAGTGTGCAGAGTCAAAGATCATAGTGTGATCTCGGGATCGTAGAGTCTGCACAGCCGAAGCTGAATCGCAGAGTGCAGAAATCGTAGAGTGTCAAGATCTGATCTTCAGGATCGTAGTGTCTGCACAGCCGAAGCTGAATCGTAGAGTGCAGAACCACGACTCCAACAGTAAGGCTCACAATGCAAAGTCAGAATCGTAGAGCATATACGATTCTCAACGAATGAGCACTCCCAGAATATCCAAAAGTACGAAGCCTCTGGTTGGCACTGCAAAGATGTAATCCACAAAAGGGAACCAGAGAGCACTCAACGAATGGCATGCAGGCTAGCAGAAGAAGTAAGCGCCAAACCAATCAGCATCAAGATTGAGTTGAAAAGCCGTTCGTGATGAAGTCTTCCACAAGATGATTCAAAGAAGACTTCAGCAGTTGACTAAGGAAAAGTCAGGTAATGCAGTTGCTATCAAGAAAACAGAAGTATTGAAGCACTGCACAATACAAGGAAGAGGTGTTCTACACTGAAGATCCAATCAACACTCTTCAAGATCGTAGTGTTGTCCCCACCAGTCAACAAGACACTACGATCAGGTCCCTGAAGTCGTGCATCAGAATCGTAGAGCTCGGATACCTGAAGATTGAGGCATTGACAACGGTTCAATCTGAATGGTAATTCGGACAAGTGCTTATTGAGAGCATCGATGCAAAAGGACAACCTCTGATCAAGAAATCAGAAGAAATAAAGTCTTCGACCTGCCCAGCACAGTAAAGTGATACATCTGACAAGGTAGGTGAAAAAGTAGACTGCAGAGTCAGAAAAAGTATGTCATGTCACATCAAGCAGTCTACATCAAGCAACTTGAGATCTGTGAAGACATTTGAATAGCTTCCAACGGCTACTTTCCAACGGAAGGTTTGGGAAGGCGTATAAATGAAGAAGAGCTTCAAAGATCAAAGAGAGCTGAGAAGTTGAGTTTTGGAAAGAAGGTGGACTGATCGAATCAAGTAATAGTGAGTCCAGAGACTCACTCTACGATCCACCTAGAACACTCAAAATTCAAATAAAACAAGAAGTAGAAGTGTGAGTTCTACTATGTAGAAGTGAGAGTTCTACTACATGAAGAGTGTTCTGAACTGCCGAGAGAAAGAAGAGCATCATGCCATCTGGATGTCCATCATGGGAAGACTCTAAGTACAATAGAGAAGAGCTTACGGTCATCTTAGCAAGTCCATCATGGGAAGGCATCGAGTAGCAAGAAGGGAGATCACAAAAGCCATCTTGGTGTCTAGCTTGAGGAAGCTTCTAGGTACCTTGCAGAAGAGCTTACAGTCATCCTAGAAGCCTCTCATATGCAGCCATCAAGTACCAAAGAGAATGATCTTCAAGGCAGTTCATCAAGGGGTCATCCGGAGTAGTTGAGCAACCTAAGAAGCTGAGCATCATGCAACACTCAACTGCTCTTCAAGGATGATCAACCCGAAGCCGCTAAAGATAGAAGATGTTCAGAGCATGAAGACATCTTAGCAGCTCAGCACCGACTCCAACAACAACAACAACAACTCAAGAAGCCAGGGCCTGAGAGGTCCTTGTCCTAAGGGACTAAACAAAGCAGGTCCAAAGGGTCCTTGTCCAAAAGGACTAAATGAAGTTCCAAGCCTGTTGGGCTTGAAGAGTTCCTAGGGAACTAGAGGAGTCCCAAGGCTGCTGACCTTGAAGAGTTCTTAGTGAACTGAAGTCCCAAGGCTGCTGACCTTGAAGGAATCGTAGAGATTCAGGGTGCTGCCCTTCCTTAGTGGAAATCCTGCTAGTTGAAAGCAGAAGAGTGGATTAGGAGCTTGAGTCTCTGAACCACTTAAAACCCCTTGTGTCTTTTACATTATGTCATTTACATTAAGTCTATAACTGCTATAACTGCTATGTATGTTTTAACTGCTTACAACTAAACTAACTCAACAAACAATGTTTGTATGATTATGCATATATCAATGAAGGAGGGGAATCTTTTATTTATTCCGCTGTGCTTGAAAAGATTCTATGTTTGTCATATAATCTAATATGAACAATACTTCATAAACCAGAAAAGTATTTTAAATGAACAATCTAACAATTGGTATCAGAGCAGGTTCTCGTGCTGTATTCTAAAGCTAATCGCTTTGAGTCTGATCCAAGGCACCAAAATTGTTCTAAACTTAGTTTAGTAGTAACCTGTTATATGCAGAAGAGCTCACATATTGGAAATATTGTGTATAGGTAAAAATGTGTATACACCTGAAGCCGCTCAGATTGGTTCATATCCTCGATTGCTATATCATCACGACCAATCCTAGCCTGCAGTCAATCTTGTAGTCTGAAGATCAGACGAGAGAAAGAGAGCAAGAGACATCAGTAACAAGGAGTAAAGCATTCATCAGTCTGAAAGATGAAGAGGTCACGCGTACGAAGAAATGACTGATCCAAGTGGAGATAGAAGATCCTCTCAATCTTATGAGTGACCAATCAACAACCGAGTGCTGTCTCTGAAAACTCAAGGATGTCAAAAATCTTAATGCCACTATTCTCTTGATCTACATCTTCAAGACCACGACTGATTGATGAAAGGCCGACAAGAGCATTAAGCTGAAAAGGGGCAAAAGTAAAAGCTATGCACATCAATACCTGAACTCAGTATATCTAAAGTAAATAACTGTTAAGAAACTGACAGTAAAAAGGTACGGTTCCTCACCATCATTAATGTATACATCATAGTTGCACCATCTTATGAACTATGACAGTATTCCGTCAACAAGTCATAATCTTCCTAAAAAAAGGTGAATAGAGAAAGTAGTCTAAAGGAAAATTCAAATGTCTACAAACTTTCTATTTAAACCAAGTTTTAGGTTGAAGATGACATCTTGAAGAAAATCTGAAATGGATCACTAGAGTATCACAGACCAAATGAATCTTATGATAAGTAATCATTGATGTTGTGCTAGTATGTGTGTACAAGCCTATGTTCTAAGTGTTTAACAACACACAGAGAATGATCAGTTCTACAAGAGGATCTTGTTGATTTGTAGAAACTGATCACATCCATAAATCAACTAGATACTCATAAATCGCAAAGTTGATTCACACTATGTGAACACTTAAACATTGTGAACATAACTCAGTAATTGATGAATCCATCATAGATAAAGAGTGTGTTATTAATTGTCAAATCCTACACACACTCACCGTCATGCATCTAAAATGCATTATCCCAAGATAGTTGCATGCATGAATGTCTGTTGGTGATAAACATGATGATTATCCAAATAAGAGGAATAGGGGTTTAGAAAACTAACCTAGCAGGACCCATTCAACAATGGGGACCAAAAGTAGAAATTACTTGAACCTGCAGGTACTTGGTCAGTCTGACCACACTAAGGAATGCTGAAGCAGGAGACTTCATTCAAAAGGATTCAACCAGCAGAAGGCTAAGGACTATTCTGAGAAAAGTCTGATAAAGACCATATGAGCTAACCTGAATGGAGCTCACATGGCTGCAAATCTGTATATGGGAGCATGTCATGCAACAGAAGATAAAAGAGGATTCTATGTGCCCATGCCAAAAGAGATACGCTGTATGGAAAGGATCCTCAAGGGAAGCTCACAATAGAAGATCTTTGAGCTTGAGACAAAAGGAGTTCTCTACGAAGCAGAACTTCCCAAAACTAAGGACTGTCAAAGAAGACTACGTTCATAGTACTGTCAAATGATCGTAGAGTGATCAATCTTGAAAATACTCATCTCTACGATACAAAAAAGACTAAGCAACGATGATGATTCCTGTCAGAAGAAGAAGTGCTGGGCAGTCCTCAAATGAACATAAAGAAGGAATCACATCTATCTGATATGACGGCATCAACAATGGGGGAGCAATGATCTGTTAAGAAATAACTGCACCATTAACCTGGAAGAGATGTACCAGCTACAAAGTCCCAAAACCTTGTGGCAGATGAACCAAATAAAGATCCACAGTCAGTAGGATAGTCTCAAAACGAACTACTGATAACCCTTAAGCCACCTAATCCATAATCATGAAGTGTCTACGATCAAACACATGATCGAAGAGTAAGAGTAGAAGGACACCACGATTTCAGCAATGCAGATACTTAAAGATGATAGAAGATCTTCTCATCAAAAGGGTCTAATGAGATGTCATTGAAAATTACCGTCTCGGTATTCCATCTGGAAAGCGCCTCAGGGACAAACCTGACCCTTAGCTAACTCTAAGAGGTTGGCCTTCCTGAGCTATCTTATCCCAAAAGGAATGCTTAATCTAGTTCATCTCAAAAGAACCAAGTCAGTCAACGATCGTAGAGTTAAACTTGAAGAGGTCTAAATAATTGTAGTACAAACTTAACAATCGTAATGCTGTCTAAACGATCGTAGTGCAACTTCAGCGACAGAAGAAGATAACTCAACGATCGTAGTCCTATCAAAGGGTATTCCAGTTTAAGGAGTATGAAGAATGAGACATCTGCTAAGCCATTCAAGTTGAGGAGATAAGTTCGAATACATCAGTGATTGAGCTGTGCTGCATCGAAGTAAGGAGGAAAGACGAAGCCATCCAATACAGCATCTCTCAGAAATTGATCGTTGAGTAAACAAATGAAATCGTAAAGTCAATAGCTATCTCATCATGTTACTCTACGAATCAAAAGGTCAACGGTCAAAGCCACATCAATTAAACGTCCACTCCTCTAATAACTGAAAAGTTGTGGGACGTTACAGCTCATTACTGGGCAACATGCAACCAATGGACAGTTGACACATCACTAAGTATGCAGAGTTAGAAGGAACTGCCATAAAGACAAGTTCAAATCTGCAGACAGTTACCAAAAGATATCGAACCTTTCTCCCTCCCATTTTCAAAACCCTAGAAAGCTTTTCAAGAGCAAAATCAGTTAACCTCCAGAGCCTTACCAACCAGACAGTCATCTCGCATAAACCTTTCTATATTGAATACCCACATTCTTCAAACTACTCAAAATGGAAAACTGGCAAGTGATCACTGGTATTCAGCTTGGAACCAAATTGTTTAATAAATCTGAAAAGAAGTTTAGAGATATCCTTGAGCTTGTAAAGAAGGCTGGATTTTCTGAATGCCTTGAAGCAGATACTCGAGTCTACTGCAACCTGGTTAAAGAGTTCTACTCAAACGTCTCTATAAATTCGGAAACCCTTACCACCAAGGTTAAAGGTCAGTCTCTCAAGTTAAAATCTTCTGACCTAAACCAATACCTAGGATTTCCTAACCAAGGCCTAAAGAACCTTGATGATGTCAATATTGAATTAGCTAAGGAAATTATGGGGTATCAAAGAAACCCTAGTTTTAAGGATATGAAGAAGAAGGAGTTCCCTGAGCAATATGAGTTCCTCGCTGAAATAGTTGGAAAGTGCATACTATGTAAAACACTGCACATGACACAGTGATCGACCAGCAGTTGAAAATCATGTCTGCAATAGTGTTGAAGAAACAGATCGACTTTGGATCTATCTTGATAGATCAGATCTCCAAATGGGCAGAGAAAACTGAGTATAAGCCCCTGACCAAGGTATATCATGGAAGGCTGTTAAGTATCATACTGAAGAAAAAGCTAGGGGGAAAGATCAAGGATGATGAGGGAGAAGCCCTGAATGTGCACAAGGTGATGTCTCCTCAACTATTTGAAAACTGGAAGAAGAACCCTAAGGAGAACAAAAGACTGACAACTGGGAGCAGTAGTAGAGCCTCTACAAAGAAGAGAAAGACAGTAAAGGCAGAGAGCTCTGAGTCCAGTGACTCTGAAGCAGCTGAAATCACACCAGCTAGGAAGAAATCAAAAGTAGTAAAAAGAGCTGGTAACGTGAAGAAAGCCCAGGCCCCACCAAGGAGAGTCTCCTCCTTGAACAAGAGTAAAGAAGAAAAGGCCCAAACTGCTGAGACCACAAAAAGAAGAAGCAGCAGGTTGCTTCAAGGGCCAGTCAGCAAGAAAACTAAGGTGGAGGACAAACCAGCCTTAACTTCTCAAATCAATACATCTGCTGATAAGGAAAGGTGCTCTAGCTCCATGGCCAATACTCAAAGAAGTAACTCTGATGAAGAAAAAGAAATTTCTAGTCAAAGTGCATCCCCAAATGCAACTGCCCCAACCAGCCCAGAGAATGGGTCAGAAAATGCTATCCAAGAAGAAGAAGAAGAACATGTCCCCTCAATCCAAGAGAACTTTCATGATGACTCAGAAAATGATGAGGACAAGGAAGAAGAATCTGGCCCTGCCAGTGCGGATATTCAAAGAAGGTTATCGGATAAGGAAGTGGAGTCTGAGACTGAGGAAGAAGAAAAATTTGTCTCTCTGATAGTTGAACCTCCACAAAGAAGAAAGAGCTACAGACTGCAAGCCCAGTTTGCCTAAAAAAGGAACAGTGGCCAATCTAATCCCTTCATTGAATTAAGTGATGATGAATCTGTATCCTCAAGAGAAGATGATGAAGAAAGAGCCAACAGTGAAGAAGAAGTATCTAAGGAAAGTCTTGTTGAAGAAAGTTCAGAAAATAAAAGTCAGCAAGGATTCTCTGTTAAAGATAATTCAGAAGAATCTGAACACGAAATACAACATGAAGATGATCCCTCTGTTGAAGCTGATCTAAATGGCTCCGGCTCTGAGAAGAAAGAAGCTGAAAATAATTCCAACTCTGAAGATCAGGAATCAGGAAATTCAGAACTCCACCCTGTTCTCTCACCTGCAAGATTTATCAGGAGAATAGTAGTAGAAGTTCCAAATGAACCATCAGAGACTCCTCCTGAAAGATGGGTAAACCATGGAGGAGAACAGATCAGAGTAGTAAGAATGACCTCTTTTGACTTGGTCAAGAACTGGAACAACATGGAAATGGACTGCACAACCATTCTATACAACCCTGATGATCTGGTAATGAGATGGTTCTTCCAGTGGATGCCATGGCTAAAAACCATTACTGAAAAAGATGGAAGCTACTTCAGTTGGTGTTATAAGCAGTTTCCAAGCATGGAGCTGGTGGCTCAGAACTTTCCAAGAGTAAAGAAGTTTGCTACCAAGCTGATCACAAACCAGCCCCACTTCAAGATCTATCGACATGCTGGGAATCTCCACATCCCCTACGATCATAGAGTGGACTCTGAAGGAAGAAGAACCATGTCCAAGAAGTTGATCGCAGAGTCTGATCACTCTACTGCTTATGATGTTCAAATCCAATCTAAAGAGTCTCCTTTTGATCAAGCACTGCTAACAAACACTCCATCATCCTCCACAAGCAGTTGGTACTCCACAGTTGTTCAGATTATCCACACCTTTGAAAATTTGTTCAAAGATGACAATCGTAAAGTCCAATCCACTGCTCCACCTGAAGCTGCCAATGATCAAACTACCTTGGAGCAGGAACTACTGAAGAGCTCTGATGACTTAACCAAGAAGATATCTATGCTCACTGAAGAAACACAAAAGCAGACAGGAGCAGGAGATGATTCTTTCCAGCACAAGCTTCAAGCTATCTTGGCTGATGTATCTCTCAGACTGCAAGAGAGAGATAACATCTATCAGAAGGCCATCCAAGATCAGAAGGCAGAAGCTCTACAAGTTCAGAAGGCCAATGCAAAGCAGATCGAAGCCCTCTCTGACAAGATTGACGATCTGAAACAGTCCTTCTCTGTGCAACTTGAACTCGGACAGCAAGAACTAAAGTTTGAAGTTGCAAACTCCTCCTACCTGATGGAGCAGCTTATGTCCAACATGGAGCAGCTCTCTCAAATGATTGATGACAAAAAGGGGGAGAAAGAGAGGCGAAGAAAGAAGAGGAGCAAGAGGCTTCAAAAGAAGAGCAGGGGGTTAAGGGAGAAAAAATCAAAGAAGAAGAAAGCAGCAGCAGATAGAGAATCATCATCTGAGGGGGAGCCTGAAGATAATGATACCAAGATCACAGAAGCTGAAGGGGAGCCAGATCAGAAAGATGATGAAGGGAAATCAAGCAAAGAGAAAAGGTCATCATCAGAGGAGAAGCAAGAGCAAGAAGCAGCAACTGATGAGTAGCCGATCAACAAGAATCCTGGAATCATACATGGAGCCAAGGAGGTATATCTCTATTCTGTTAGTATGTTCTGGATCCAGGATTTAGAATGTCTGAATATATAATTGCCATATTAATATAAATGACATTCATGATTAACTGTTTAGAAATACAGCTTCTCACTGTATCTAAGATTCATTCATAACATGCATGTGCACTTATTGTTTTTGTCATAATCAAATAGGGGGAGATTGTCAGAAATAAACATGTGAATGATATTCCTATTTATATATGATTTGATTATGATATATATGAATGAATATGCAAGTATGTTTGCATGAAGAAAAGCTGTTAAGTCCTTTGATAGATAATAGAAATATATGTACAAGGACTTAGAATGAATTGATCAAAAATATTAGGTTGATCCTACATAAGCAAAATGGCTTTGTAAAGTCCTTAAAAAGAAATGATGTACAAGGACTATAAATATAGAAAGATCAAGCTTGTTAGGTTGATCTCATAATGTAATAGATAGGCTTGTCTGATCGTCGAACACTGCACCAGAAGTCGTAGTCTGCCAGGAGAGTCAGAGTCAACTCGGGAGTTATCGAGGCAGAATAGGAGTATGCAAGATAGTGAGATCTCAGAGTTCGTAGACTTCCAGGAGAAACGAAGAAGGATCGTAGTGTGTCGAGAAGAGCCTCCTCGGGATCGTAGTGTACTGAGGAAGTCATGTTCTGAATCGTAGAGACAGCCTGCCTATAAGCCGAATGACAATCTGCCGAAGCTATGTATGAAATGCACTCTACGCTCAGAGTCGTAGAGTCTAGCGATGCCGAAGTCAAAGACAAGGATCGTAGACCACACTCTGCGATCGTAGAGTCCAATTAACAAATGCAGAGATCGTAGTCGGAAAAGATCAGATGAAAACAAGCTCAAGTCAGCGATCGTAGAGTGGACTCAACGTTCACCAAGCTAACTCTACGATCGTAGTGTGCAGAGTCAAAGATCATAGTGTGATCTCGGGATCGTAGAGTCTGCACAGCCGAAGCTGAATCGCAGAGTGCAGAAATCGTAGAGTGTCAAGATCTGATCTTCAGGATCGTAGTGTCTGCACAGCCGAAGCTGAATCGTAGAGTGCAGAACCACGACTCCAACAGTAAGGCTCACAATGCAAAGTCAGAATCGTAGAGCATATACGATTCTCAACGAATGAGCACTCCCAGAATATCCAAAAGTACGAAGCCTCTGGTTGGCACTGCAAAGATGTAATCCACAAAAGGGAACCAGAGAGCACTCAACGAATGGCATGCAGGCTAGCAGAAGAAGTAAGCGCCAAACCAATCAGCATCAAGATTGAGTTGAAAGGCCGTTCGTGATGAAGTCTTCCACAAGATGATTCAAAGAAGACTTCAGCAGTTGACTAAGGAAAAGTCAGGTAATGCAGTTGCTATCAAGAAAACAGAAGTATTGAAGCACTGCACAATACAAGGAAGAGGTGTTCTACACTGAAGATCCAATCAACACTCTTCAAGATCGTAGTGTTGTCCCCACCAGTCAACAAGAGACTACGATCAGGTCCCTGAAGACGTGCATCAGAATCGTAGAGCTCGGATACCTGAAGATTGAGGCATTGGCAACGGTTCAATCTGAATGGTAATTCGGACAAGTGCTTATTGAGAGCACCGATGCAAAAGGACAACCTCTGATCAAGAAATCAGAAGAAATAAAGTCTTCGACCTGCCCAGGACAGTAAAGTGATACATCTGACAAGGTAGGTGAAAAAGTAGACTGCAGAGTCAGAAAAAGTATGTCATATCACATCAAGCAGTCTACATCAAGCAACTTGAGATCTGTGAAGACATTTGAATAGCTTCCAACGGCTACTTTCCAACGGAAGGTTTGGGAAGGCGTATAAATGAAGAAGAGCTTCAAAGATCAAAGAGAGCTGAGAAGTTGAGTTTTGGAAAGAAGGTGGACTGATCGAATCAAGTAATAGTGAGTCCAGAGACTCACTCTACGATCCACCTAGAACACTCAAAAGTCAAATAAAACAAGAAGTAGAAGTGTGAGTTCTACTATGTAGAAGTGAGAGTTCAACTACATGAAGAGTGTTCTGAACTGCCGAGAGAAAAAAGAGCATCATGCCATCTGGATGTCCATCATGGGAAGACTCTAAGTACAATAGAGAAGAGCTTACGGTCATCTTAGCAAGTCCATCATGGGAAGGCATCGAGTAGCAAGAAGGGAGATCACAAAAGCCATCTTGGTGTCTAGCTTGAGGAAGCTTCTAGGTACCTTGCAGAAGAGCTTACAGTCATCCTAGAAGCCTCTCATATGCAGCCATCAAGTACCAAAGAGAATGATCTTCAAGGCAGTTCATCAAGGGGTCATCCGGAGTAGTTGAGCAACCTAAGAAGCTGAGCATCATGCAACACTCAACTGCTCTTCAAGGATGATCAAGCCGAAGCCGCTAAAGATAGAAGATGTTCAGAGCATGAAGACATCTTAGCAGCTCAGCACCGACTCCAATAACAACAACAACAACTCAAGAAGCCAGGGCCTGAGAGGTCCTTGTCCTAAGGGACTAAACAAAGTAGGGCCAAAGGGTCCTTGTCCAAAAGGACTAAATGAAGTTCCTAGCCTGTTGGGCTTGAAGAGTTCCTAGGGAACTAGAGGAGTCCCAAGGCTGCTGACCTTGAAGAGTTCTTAGTGAACTGAAGTCCCAAGGCTGCTGACCTTGAAGGAATCGTAGAGATTCAGGGTGCTGCCCTTCCTTAGTGGAAATCCTGCTAGTTGAAAGCAGAAGAGTGGATTAGGAGCTTGAGTCTCTGAACCACTTAAAACCCTTTGTGTCTTTTACATTATGTCATTTACATTAAGTCTATAACTGCTATAACTGCTATGTATGTTTTAACTGCTTACAACTAAACTAACTCAACGAACAATGTTTGTATGATTATGCATATATCAATGAAGGAGGAGAATCTTTTATTTATTCCGCTGTGCTTGAAAAGATTCTATGTTTGTCATATAATCTAATATGAACAATACTTCATAAACCAGAAAAGTATTTTAAATGAAAAGAATCTATTCAACCCCCCCCCCCCCCTTCTAGATCTATTGTGCCCTCTGGGATCTAACACCTTCCATATTATTAATCATGTTTAGTTACAGTTCTTTTATCTAAACATATTTTACCAATTTTTAGAAAAAAGTTATAAAAGACAAAACTGACTTGAGAAATAAGGAAGATAATGGAGTTGATACCTTTTTAAGTCACAAACAGGTGAGTTGGGAGATGTTTTATTAATGTTATAATTGTGTTTACTAGTGGAGCTTGATGTTTTGGTTTTATAGACAAATGTGGCAGACAAAAATATTAAAGGTGTAGTTGTTAAAAAAAACAGCTACCAATTAGGAGAAATCCTGCAAGAAGAGAATGGGTCCTTCCTGGTTTTGGTTGTTTCATTTCCCCAAACACTGGCAACACTTAAATTTCAGTAAGTTGATGTTTTTTACAATTATTGTGTTTTTTCATTACAAGGAATAATTAGTATTGATTTGTGGTTTTGGTTATTTGAATTATATTCCTAGTTTTGAAGAATGTGATGTGTACAATTATTGTGTTGTTTTATGTAGAGCACACCTGGGAGATGTTACTTAGCTAGAGTTGGCCCAAAGACTGTACCAATTCCACCTAGTAGAAATGAGAAAGGAAAAGAAAGGGCAAAGACAACTGCACATAATCCGCCAAGGGTAAAGACAAGTATTGCACATAAGGCCACAAAATTGATGTCTAGTGATATGAGAGTGACAGTTGCACTTAATGGAGAAACTGAAACAACTGCCCTTAACGTAGGCACCACGTAGGCAGGTCAACGCACATGCGGCGTCTAGGGCTCAAAGTCTAAATTTTTTAATAGAAAAAGGCTCAATTTACGTTGGCCAAAAGAAAATGACTCAATACTCAAAAACCCCTAAAATTCAGTTATCAAGTTTGCATTTTACCCTATATATATATGGGTGAGGGCATTTTTGTTTTAATATTTTTTTTCCTATTCATGTACTCATTGGAATCATGATTCCTTTGGTGTCACGATTCCTTGGGTGGGGGTGGGGGTGGGGGTGGGGGTGGGGGTGGTTAGGAATCGTGATTTCAATGTATAAAGGAAACACGATTTCAATGTATAATGTAAACGCGATAATGTCAAAATGCTCATTCCATTCCGATCAAACTTAATATACCAAACTTTGAAAAGAAATTCTTGGTGGGAATACCCATTCCTTTTTGCCCTCAATTTAACCGTCTAGGAACTCTAGTAATATTACAAACCATAAACAAGGAAACTTTAAGATCATTTATAGTAGGACTAAGAGCAGAAGTAACTTGAGATAACAAAAGCATTAATTAAGTTCTAAACCTCACACCCTTCACACTTCACAATCTATAAGGAAGATTGTGCCCCCATCCACTTTTTGTTTTTCTTTATTTATTTATTTTTGAGATTAAGGTTTCATTTTGGTTGTGATGTCTTCCCTTTTTTGTTGTGTAACTCGAATCCAATAAAATTCTTAAAGGAGTTGGCACAATAATGCTCCTTAGGTATGGATTGAAGGACTTTACCACTCTCATATCTTTTGGTTGTATGTAGGGTATAAAATCCTTGACTACACATGGGGCATTAGGGCCATTGGTGCCTCTTTAAATTGATTCCTTAGCCTTCTCATGGGATCCACATACAAAAGCTTATTTTTTTTTTCAATATTAGTTTTAATTTTATTAAATTCAGTAAGGAGGTTACATGAATATTTGATAATTTTATTTAGTTTAAAATAATACTTTTATCATGGATCAAAAGGAACGTATAAACACTATTTAAAACTTTTCATTCAAACTAGTGATAAGATCATTCTTTTTATTGTTTCAAATCTTATGTTCGAATCTACCATTTAGTAAAATTAGAGTACTAGGCTCCTAAAATAATTCTTAGTAACAATATATATATATATATATATATATATATATATATATATATATATATATATATATATTACAGAACCCATTTATTTATAATATAATAATAATAATAACAATAATAATAATAATAACAATAATAATTATATTAATAATAATAATTATTATAATAGTAATAATAATATAATAACAACAACAATAATAACAATAATAATAATAATAACAATAATAATAATAATAATAATAACAACAACAACAATAATAATAATAATAATAATTATTATTATTATTATTATTATTATTATTATTATTGTGGTGGTGTGATGAATTATGATAATTGTTATTGATGATTGTAAGTTTTGTAAACAGATTTAGATTTTTCTGGAAATCTATTTTTAAAAGAAAATTAATTATTGTGGTTGTGTGGTGAATAATGATAATTGTTATGTCTGATTGTAAGTTATTTTAGGTTGCAAAAATTCTTTAGGTAATGTAGTATTTTTCGAATTTTAATCTAATTTTCCGTTACGTCGTGTCTTCAGGCACGGGCAATTACTAGTATATATATAGCTCAGCTTTATCCAACGAACTGGAGTGAGCGAACTAAGAACGAACCAGCTATATAACAACGGTTTTTTCCGTCGCTATAACATAGAAAACTGACTTTTGAACTTGTTTTCTCAACGAGATTATTGATTTATTCGTTTTGCAGATTGTGTACGTTTCTCGTTTGTGATAATATTTATGTGCTTATATTGATGAAGATAGATTGTTTAGATCTTGGTGTGACGTTATCTTGATTACCTGTTATTTCGTTAGTCATGTCGAAAAACTACTCAAATTTGTATATTCTATTATTATTTTTTCTGAAATATGACTTTGCGGTATCCTTTGACTGTTGCTATAATTAACCATTTTGTTGATTATCTGTTATTTTGATTGGAATGATTATAATATTTTCATTTTTTTATAATTAATTACAGTTTCAATATATACCGGTCTTTTGGATTGTTTAATAAAAAAAAATTTTATCACACAAAGTTAGAGATCGAGTCAAGTTTCCTCTTAAGCTCCTAAAATTAAAATATATATCCTTATAATTAAATTATAATAGTATACATTATAATTTAGAAAAACATTCTTTCAACCTTGACTCTATTTTATTAAACCTTATTAATTGGATCGGAGGCGGAACCGGGGGGAATATGCCCCCGGTAGATCGACGGCTCAGGCAGAATTAGGGGTGGGGTGGGGTGGGGTGGAGTGGGGTGGGGTGGGGCGGGGACGGGGGCGGGAGGGGGCAGCCAGCGAGCGCCAGCCACAGAGGCTAGATCGAGCCACTGCTCGTCGCCAGTCGCCTCGTCTGCAACCAAAGAGAGAGAGTTTCGCCTTTTAGATTCATATGCAAAGGGGAGTTGAGATTGACATAAGTCTGTTCGTCGCCGGTCGCCTTGTCTGCAGTCAAAGAGAGAGAGCTTCGCTCGTCGCCGATCGCCGTAGTGGATGTCCGAAGGACTGAACGAGTGATATACTGATATGATGCTTTTGTTTTATATTATTAGCTAGGAAATATATATCTTATCCTAATTTTACTATGATACAGAAAGTAGCCTCACTAACCATTTTTACTTATATCACCTGATTCACCTTTGATATTTTTTAAAATATTTTATGAGAGAAATAACAAAAAAAAATGTATTATTTCTGTTTTAAAATATAAGAATATTATACATTTTTTAAAGTTAACTTAAGACATTTTTAAATTTAAAATTGATATAATTTTTCTTTAACTTTAGTCAATTACTTATTGTAAGATTTATTATTGGAAATTATTATTTTCACAAATAAAAATTAATATTTTCATAATGTCTCTCACATAAGTGTGAGATCATTTACTATTCATGTGAAAAGGATTTTATGTAATTATTATTTTTACTTATAAAAATATCAATTCTCTTACTATCTTGTGACTTTTAATAAATCTTCCTAATTTTAAATTTAACAATAATCTTAAAATAATTTTTTTTTAAAAAAATATGTGGTTTTGGTGAGTTTGAAATCGAGTGGCCCAAGTAGGCATCATAAATGTCAAAGATATATTAGTTGTGCAAAATTGTTCCTCCAACCCTTTTGTCAACAAAAAATTGAATTTTTTCAAATTAAATTTGACAGAAAGTAATAACATATTATTCATGTATAAAGTAAGGTTATAATAGTTATTATGGTAGTTAGACATATTTGAGATACATTTGAGAGCAACAAAATTCGTATTTACGATTGTGATATTTTTTATTTTTTTCAATCTGGGTCAAAATCAAGACCAAAGACCTTAACTCTGCTCACTCGCCGCTACAACCTACACGTCGCTGCTTCGGACCTCCGGTAACCGCTCTCAAATTTTGACCCCCCTGATATTTTGTTCTGGTTCCGCCACTGAATTGGACAGTGCTAATTATAAAACCAAATATTTTGCTGGCATACATGCTTATTGGACATTTTTAGTTATTATTTTTTTTTGTTTTTTTTACTTGTGATTCTCAAAAAATATATAGTATTTATTCCAACAGGAATTATTACAAAATATAGTGTTTTAGGTGTAATTTAGATACATATACAAGAACAGTGTTGTACAGTCTGTATAAGCCTGTTTTGTATTTTATCTAAATTATTCCTAAAACACTATAATTTATACAAATTCTAATTGAAATAAATAATATACATTTTTTAAGAGTTACAAACAAAAAAAAAAAAAATGTTCAATATTCATGTCGTAGAATGACTCTTTTATGATTTATTATTTCCCCTTGGTCACATGTACAAAAGGTATTGTGGGCCCAATGCTACAGACTACAAGTCGTATACATATATCGACATGCAGACAGCTAAAGAAAACCAAGAAACACATCTCTCCATGTGACTCGCATGTTATGCTTCCTAAGCTTTGCTCCACATAAATTTAAATGAGAATATTGCAAACATGATAGAAGACATTTATTAATTAAAACTCAACTTTAAAGGCTTATAATTTGTTAGTAAGAATTCTTTTAGAGCATGTTGCTAGTAATTAAAACTCATGAATCTCTTGCTACAAATGTAAAAACATGCATAGCAAAGTCGGATTTTTCTAGCTACTTTTAGAAAAAAAGTTTCGATCGTCTTTCCGACCATCTCACAACATTTATTTATTTCTTATAGTAAGCTACTCTAAAAATTCTTTTAAATAGGGAAAGATTAGAAAATACGATATCAAGTTCACTATCACCCCCAAAAAATAAAACTTTGTCTTACGTAAAGTTGTCAGAGTATGATTAATCTTTGGATTTGAAATTACTGATTATATACCCGGTATTTAGGGGTGTAAACGGATATATACGGATTCGAATACAGTACATAGTATCCGTATTCGTTTATTTACGGATACCTTTAAACTGAATATGAATAATATCAATTTTTTTCTGAATACGAATAATATCCATTTTTTTCCAAATACGGATGTTGGGTGATTTCGCAATCAATGAATACGTGCAAGTATACACGGTCAACAAGTAATAAAGTGAAAGTAGAGTATCGTTCCCACGTGGAATTATTTAATAAAAATCATCAAGTACTAGTTCTTAACCAAACTAATTTTATTTAAACAATCGATTTAATGTTGAGATTTAAAATATATAATTAAATTACTACTACCACTAGTTGAAAATCAGGTTATGGAGATTTAAGATCACAACTTCATTTATTGTTTCACTTATATTAAAACACTTCTCATTAATTATGCTCACTATTCTGGATTGTTAATCAGGAACTTATTAGTATTTATAACCACCTTCCTACGCATCACAAACAGATTAATCCAAATCCACAATTGATAGAATTGAATCAAACACCCTAATTAACTAATTCACTATATTCCTATTGAATTAAAATTAAAAATGATTTAAAGCACATGTTCCCTATCAGATTACATGTGGCGTAAAGGCATATCCCTATCCTAAAGACAAATCATGAATTCCAACACCATGCAAAAAACACAATCACATGCTATTATGATCAGATCTAAATCTATACTTCATCTCCCAAATCCATATAGATTATCATGGTAATTGTTAGCTAGACAATTAAATAATTAAACACAATCATAATAGACAATCCATAGAATAGATCACAGTAATTAACAGAGAAACATACTAAAATAAGATATGCAATAAGATCCGTTGCAACCTTAAACAAGAATTTAGTTCATTGTCATTGAATTAAAATCTAGAATCCACAACTGAATAGACATTAAAGGATAAAAGTAGGATTAGAGAAAAGAATAGAATCTGTTGTCAGCAGCCTTGAGATTCCTCTTCCACTCCTGCTTTGAATCTTCAGTGTTCTTCAAGTTGCTTCAATCTCCAATGACTAATTAAGAATTAAGGTTTATGAATGAATTCCTAAATATAATGGAGTATATCTTTAATCTAATCTCACAACATATATTTATAGGCTATAAGTCTAATTTTTAGCTTAGAAGGAAACCCAATCCAATTTGGAGTAAAAAAAGTATCAAAATTCGCCCCAAAATGCGTTCGAACTTTTTTTGGCCCGACCCCAGCGCCCCGGCGCTGGAAATCTGCCTCCTAGTGCCCCGGCGCTGGAAATGGCCTATGTTTGGGCGCCCCGACACTAGGCCCTTTTTTGAGAATTTCTACTCTGTCGTCCTTTGAGAAAATGGTCATAACTTCTTCGTCCAAACTCCAATTTCGATGATTCAAAATGTTCCGGAAAGAGGAGATGTAGATCTACAACTTTCATTCTTTGAGGTTTTCAAAATAAGGGCTGGAGAAATGCTGAAATTGGCTATGAAGTAATTACTATGTAAATGGCAAGCCGAAAATGTGAATCTAGCAAACCCAAACGTCGATACAAGTAATTTTTTTCCCAATTTCTACAAAACAACATAAAACATGCATGAATAGACACAAACACTTAAAAACTTCTAAAAAATTAAGCTCAAATGCACTCAATTAATGGGTATAAAACCCACTCATCAACGGATGGGGACTAATACGAATTTTTCGGTTACCATAACTACTACAAAACAGTAAATAGACAACGCAGAAAAAACGTTGTGGTTTCTGTTAAAAAAACGTAGTGGTTAAGGGTGTTGTCTATTTGACACCCTTACACAACGTTTTTAAAACGTTGTAGTTAAGCACAATACACAACGTTTTTTTAGGAAAAAACGTTGTAGATTTGTTTTCAAAAAATTAGCAGATGCTTAAAAACGTTGTAGAAAGTGTGATTCCACAACGTTTTTTGGTTAAAAACGTTGTTGTTTAGTATATAAGACAACCTTTTTAACCAATTTATACAACATTTTTAAAATGTTGTAAATAAAGAAAAAAAAAAGTTGTGGTTCACCTATATTACCAATGCACCTGTAATATGCTAATGTCATGATATATAGCTAAAAGGTCTAAATTCTCATTTAAATTTAAAGCCAAAATGTATTAACCATTCAAAATACATCCCAATAATACCATTTGTTTACAATTTCAAATTACTACATCTACAAAATATATACCAATAAATGAATATACTTTTAACATCTCCAAAGCCAGTACAGATTTCACTCTTTTAGTAGTAATTAGGAGATAAACTTATGTTTAATCGTTTCCTATGTTATTGCTCATCTCCAAAACAAATCAACTTCAGGTATAGTTTTGTTGCGATACATAATATATATCCCTCAGTCTCTGCCAGGAGCAGATTGTGGTTCTGAATACGGAAGTTCAAACAAGTTGATACGCAAACATTGTGTACACGAACTCGATAAGTTTTACCTGCAGCACATCACAGCACCAGCAGTAAAAATGACAGATGCTTAAGATGTAAAATGAAAAAGAAGCAAGACCGAGAAATTATTAGATATGAAATTCCCTGCTCTAACATAGCTTGCTAATCCAAGTTGGTTTAAATTCTAAGGCATGGTCTTTATATTAGCATACTTGAAAGAAGTTTAAAATTTAGAGTTCAATGCTACCAAACATGTATTAGATAGAGGACAACTTGTATATTACCTGGATCAACCTTAATTGTTTCATAGTTAATGCCATCATGGACAAGAGTTGAATTATACTGATAAGGTCCCTTCCCATTAATCAAAACTCCATCTGGCATTCCAAGGTCCTTCACCGAATCAAGGGCTGCCCTCAGCGCCTATTATTCAATAGCTACACATTAGATTCTACAAAAAAATCCAAACTCCAATTCAATATGCCACAAGATTTTACAACAATTGTAATTATCAACCGTATGGTTTCTGGTATACCAATCACCAATCATAATGACTATATCCCCATCAGGAATTTTAAAAGGCAGCGCGATAATATGCTCACATCTATAACAATAACACCGTAAATGAAACCAAACATGCTCACACTGCTAGAGAAAAAATTATATCAATATATACTATATTACCAGATTATATCCGTCTGGTCCTCACCTTAACAACCAACTTTGCAGTAAGCTCAGCAGGTAATTCCCGGCAAGCTTGAGCAGCCATATCAGATGATAAGGCATCCCAGATACCATCGAAAGCAATTATAAGTCTTCCCCCAACGTTTGAAAGCTAAATCAATTCATGGAATTTACTTATGTTCAACTGTATTATCACAATAGTCAAGAAACCCATTTCAACCAAATATATACATACTAGAGTTTTCCACATGCTAGAGTTTTTTAAAATTCATGACTGCTGTCTGGACATCAGAATTTAAAGAGAAAATAAAACATGTCAGTTCAATATGGTATGCAACTTTAAAGAGAAAAAAACACCAGATATCAGTTCAATTGGTCACTAACAGCGAGGCAGGGGTCCAACATAAATGCAAATATGTCATACCAATAAGAGTAACTTGTGAATAACTATTCAGCAGAACACAAATAATACCTTCTCTAGTACTTTCTCCATAACAGCGTGATTTTTTGCAACTATTGTAAGTGCTCCGTCACTTACAGACATCCGCGCACCTGGTGAGAACTTACAACAATTACTTAGATCCAGTTACAAGGTTTTTTCGGCACAGAAAATTTTCTTCAACAATTGAGTACATACTTGAATGATGAACATTGAACAACATAATTATAAAACTAACAACCAATATTTCTTTGTTGTTCCATCTGAAAAATAAGTAACAACTACACAGCATTCACATATCTTCAGTATCTAATTAAGTTCAGTGTGCTCAAAAATCAATTGGTGCAACATAGAGTACCAGATGAGTTAGAAGTACATCCAGAAATAGTAGCTTACGTGTCCTACATTGAGTCTTTTGTTATCCCATTCCTGAACATACTCATCAATTCCAATCAGAAGCACAGTCAAATTTCAAAGAACTCCAATTATAAGTAAACAGAGGTAATCCAAAACACGAAACAATATGCAAGTATAATATATACTGCAGATGTGTGCAGTATATACCAAAAAAATACCCAAAAAAATTCTAGAAATAAATACCTCCCGATAACCTTATTGTGGGTTCACCCTCAGGTTTCTCCACAACAACAAGCCAGTGCTCAAAATCGCAACTGTCGAGTAAAATCGTCTCCTTCGGGGGACGATTGGACCAGTTAGGGTTCGAATCGTTAAGAGATGACGTCGTCTGGCGGATAGCGAAACCGCAGATGATAGCCGCCACAGGGGATAGATGGCGGAAGTTGGCGGCGGCGGAAACGAGAGGGCGGAGGCGGAGGGATGAGAAAGAAGGAAGAGAGGAGAGGCTGGAGGGTGATGATTTGATGGAGAAGGATGCATAAGAGCGAGAAAATACGGAAAAGAGACATTATTTGGTGTTGAACTAATAGATAGAAAGGATCCGAGTTGCCATTTTGGGGTTCTCTCTGCAAAACACTAGTAAGAACGAGGCAAGAACGAGAAGAGGGTTTAGGGCTAATTAGTAAACTGTGGTGAGTGTGCTACAGTATCAGTACTAATAGATAATTTTAAGCTCCGTGTTTTTAAAATACATAACGTTTTTTTTTTAAAAACGTTATCTATTAGGTTGTCTATTAAGTGTTGTCTATTAGGTACTTTGTACCGGTGCATTTATAGCCTTAACTATAACTAGAATATAAAAAATAATGAGTTTTAAAATATAGTTTATTAATGAATGAATGTTAATTTATTTATTTTTAATAAATATTTAAATACAATAATCAATGTTCTAAATTAGAATTCAAATAAATTGTTATCATTTTTGAAATCCTAAATTTTAAAATAAACGATGTACTTATTAATGTTTAGATAGGTCTATTTTATGTGTGTGGAGTAATAATGTAGTGTGTACGAATATTTATAATTTATAATTAGATTTAAAATTTTATATTGAATATTTAATTATTTTTTCTCAAATACTTTATTAAAACTTTAATAATATATTTATGAGAACTTTTATTTATAATTTTTTTCACAATGCATAGATTACAATTTACATATTAGTTATAAAAAGTTTATTTTATTTTATTATATTTACGGAGAGTGGGAGTTATAATGTATATGTGACAATTGACAACTAGTTAATTCAACTTGATCCAAATTTACTTTGGACTTACTTTAAATATTTGGACTTCTAATTTTTAAATAATTGGACAAATAAAAGTGTAAAATACTCTCTCCACCCGAAAATTCATAAACTTGAATTAATTATTCAACCCCCTTCTAGATTAATTCTAAATTAATTTGAACTTAACATATTTTAACAATAAAATTATATTGCTCATTGTTCTCGCCTCCCAACATTGCAAGTAAGTTTTGAAAGTAAAAAACTTATAACAAGCTAATAACTATAATTTTGTTCTTCTATTATATAATTTTCTTGGTAAACGATACATTTTAGATATTTTAACTTTATAATAGTAAAATCTATTAACTATATTGAAATTAATTTATTTTAGTTTATTAATATTAGAATAATAGTGTTATTTCTTACTTTTTAAAAGTGAAATGATATATTTTTAAAATAATTTTCGTATGATAGTGAAAATTAATTATTATATAATGAATGTCACTTTAAAAAAAATTATTTTACTTATTATATAATAATTAATATATATATAAGTTGTTTGAATACGAATTCCGGATATGAATCCGAATCCGGATATCCGCTATCTGCCGAATATATTTACGGTCGAATGTTAAACGAATATGAATACGCCTATATCCGTATTCGTATCCGTTTATTTGCGCATACTTTTAAACCGAATAAGAATATATCCGTTTTTTTCGAATACGAATTCGGACGAATATGAATTTTTCGGTTACCATTTATAACCCTACTGGTATTGGTCATAATTCACAATATACTATCTCCGTTCTAAAATTAGATATACATTTGTAAAATGACTTGTAAAGGTAATTTTATGTTCTTAAATATAATCTTAGTATAAAGTTAAAATAAGTGTATCACATAAAACTGTTCAGACACCTCTCACATACACTCACATGTACATTTTGACGGCCCACGTGCAGAGCAAGACACGCGGGCCATCAAAATATGCATGTGAGCGTATGTGAGCGGTATGTGAACAGTTTTATGTGATAGTAGACTTACTGTATTAGTTAGGAATTCAGTAGAGGTGGTTTGCCATTAAAAATAATAGTAAAAAGTAATGACAAAACAAGAACATTGTGTCACTTTATAGTCTTAAAATAGAAATGTATCTCTAATTTTGGAATGGACTAGAAAAGAAAATGTACATCTACTTTTAGAACTTAGTATTAGTTAGGATTTCAATACCGGTGGTTTGATATTAAAAATAATAGTAAAAAAATAATGACAAATTTAGAATATTATGTCACTTTATAGTCTTAAAATAGAAATGTGTCTAATTTTGGAATGGAGTAGAAAAGAAGATGTATATCTAATTTTGAAACCTAATGAATATATTCTAAAAAATATGGTAGGTAAAATTATAGTATATATTTACAAATTTTAATCACTTCTTTTAAGGAAATTAATATTTTTAATACTATTAAAAGAATTCTCCAAAAACCAAGATGGACAATTATCCACCTTGATAAGGTATAATATTTTATTTTGAAAATTCGTAAATATATTTTTCATTTTTTCTGCCCAAGCAAAGGCAAATTTCCTGCATTTTTAACCCTTGTAACGAATCAAAATTGAAAAGAAAGAGAAAAACATTTAAAATAGAGTTAATTGGTCGTTTTTTAGAACAATTAGATTGTGATAATCAAATTATTTATTTAATTGCGTTGTCTTTAAACATTTATTAATATTTCCAAAATTTATTAAAAATTATTCGTTGTAATTCATTTAACTTTTGAATATATTAAATTTATAAGTAATAGGAGTAGCACTTTTTATAATAATTAGGATTGCACCAACTTTTTTTTGACAAAACCCTAGAATAAGAACAATGAATAATTATAATTGATAAGTGAATCGAATTACAAAAATACTAGAGTATAATAATTATAATTTATACATCCTCTCGTTCCAAATTGAAACTTGAAACTCGAAGACATTATTATTATTATTATTATTATTATTATTATTATTATTATATTTTATTATTAAATATAATAAAATATTATTATTATTATTATTATATTTTATCTCTCGTACCGCATAATTTGGTTACAAATAAATTATATTGATAGCTTCTCAATATCAAACTGTGCTTCTCTATATCAAACGCCAACGAGCACACATAATTTGGTTACAAAGTGTTTGGAGCGTTAATGCATTTAAAACGTTCGAAAGTCCAGGCATACTTAAAAATTTTGGTTATTTAGTAATAGTTTATTTCAAACACGATTTATTATTAACATTGACTCATACTTCTGTAAATTCGATTAATGACTATTACGACAGGATAAGCGGTCCTTTTTTATTTTACCACTTCTTCCTGGGGTGGGGGAGTGGGGAAGGAGAACAGATTCTTTGTCCCCAATTCTTCTATCCGCTTGTGTCTCTCCACTTATATTTTGACACCTAACCTTTTACTTAACACTAATTAATTTTAAAATTAAATAAAAGGACAGATGTCAAAATATAAATGGAGAGATACAAAGGAGACGTGGAATTGGGAACAAATGATCTGCTCTGGGGGAGGAATGCGACAAGGGCCTTGGAGAATGGACTATAATTTGTTTTTGTTTTTGTTTTTGTTTTGTGTACCTAGATGATGAGTTTTTTTTCCTTCTATTTTTTCATTTGTCTATTGTGATTGGAACTACTTACATGAATAATAACTTAATCTCATATTTCTGCAATAGAAACTTGTGATTTAACACCTTACATTATGACTTTTCAAAATTGGCCCATCAATAATTTGTTTTAAAATTTTCAAAATTGACACCCAATTTTGGTATAACGTTCATTTGGTCACAAATAACTTCTAAAACATAAAAATGACAAAAAAATTAATTATTTTTGTAAATTACAAATTATAAAGCTCAAGTTAGACAAGTCACAGAAAAATGAGAAGGAAAACAAGAGAGTTTTTCTCGGCAATGGGTCAGGCATGATGCACTACTTCCAGTCTGGGACCAACCGGATCATCCGGTTCTATGTCCGGTCCAATTTGGATCGGTTGAACTAGTTTGGTCAAAATTCAAATCAATCGATAAAATCGATTAAGTTGACCCGGTGAATTGATTTTATATTATTTTTTGTACTAATTTTTTTAATATTAAAATTAATCACTTTTAATAATATTGTAAGTCAATTTTATTATGTTTTAGATCATAAAAATAAAATTTTTTAAAATTTTATTAATTACCGATAACGATTCAATAACGATTTCACGATTCACTAGTACACTACTTTTACGGTTCCACGGCAATTTCTTTCCCCTTTTTCTAGACGATGGAAAACTACACTATTCTAACCCAATCCAAGATTTTCAAATGTTAACTTATTAATGGTAAAGTTCTTCGATGAGCGCTATAAAAATAAAATAAAATAAAAGTAAGTTTTGTCTGAACTTCCGTTCCCGTTTAGGCCTCTTCCTCAGATTTCCCATAGCTAGGCCCTCATGATGAAATATCTATCTATAATAATAATATAATAATAAGATAGAATCTAATTTAAATTTGGGCGGGAAAGTACAGAACGGTTCAGATTCATTCTAATTGATTTTAGCGGGAAAGTATAAGGACGGTTCAGATTCATTCTAATTTTTAAAAGAAATGGTGATGGGAGAAGGAGGAGAGAAAGGAAATGAAAATGGGATTGTTACGCCGTACCTTCAGGCACGAACAATTACTAGTATATATTTAAAATTTAATTGTAATAATATAAATTCTCAAAAAAAAATCCTTAGATAATTGGAAAGATTGTTGAATAATATAGTTGATGAGACTTAAAACATATTTAAGGATATATTTTTGTAATATAGTTCGTGTTTGTTCATTTTTCAGCGTTGGTGCATTTGCAAGTTTCAAACGCTACAAAAACACTTTAAAATGTTGTTCGATCAACAATCATTTATTTCAAACGCAACTTAATTAACTTAAAAACATAATATTTATGACTCAAACGTATTAAACGCTATCATTCCAAATGCATCAAAAAACGGGGTGCGGGTGCTGGTGCTACTGCCGATGTCTTTACGTTGTCATTGTTGAATCTTCTCTTGTTAAAGTTATTCCCACTTAGTTCACTTCTCCTATCATCTTGGCCATGATTACCACCAAAGTGGTTACCATTTCTGGCATGATAATTTCCTTCACGATGGTTATCATTGTTTCGATGGTCGTTGCCACCGGTACGATTATTATCGTGTTGTTAGTCGTTATCTTTTGGTTGAGCTAATTCATATTCGCGTTCTAATAACTGAGCCCTATTCACAACATCTGAATACGACAAAGTTTGTGAGAAATGAGGTATTGACGAATTTTGGGTTTCAAACCTTTCAGAAACATTCGTGTCATTCGCTCCTCATTATCTACCAAATGGGATGCAAACCGGGATAACTTTGCCTCGTATTTCGATACGGTCATATTGTTTTGTTTCAGCTTGATGAATTTCACCACCTTCATGTGACGAATACTTTCTGGAAAGTACTTGTCGTTGAACAATTCCTAGAACTTCTCCCAAGACATATTCAGTGCAGAAAGATGAGTACGTTTTACAGATTTCCACCAGTAATTTGTCTCTCCTCGCAACATAAAGGTGGGAAAGGGAACTTTTTACTCCTCTGAGCATCCCAAGACATCAAATATCTTTGTGATCTGTTTAATTCACGTCTCTGCCTTAAGTGACTCTGGCTTTCCCAAAAACTCTGGTGGTCCCAGCTCCTTGAATTGCTTAGCTGTGACCAACCGTAAGTTACCATTGATTCCACCTGTATTTTGAACTGGAATCTCTCTCGTTTGGTGTTGTATGAATTATAGAAAGTTCCTAAACATCCTATCATTCATTATTTAGTCAGTGTTGTTGTTTACATAAGGATTAATGCCTTTCTGATCATGCACATTATCCTGGTTATTGATTGGCGGTGTCTCAACGGTCTCATGTGCTCCATTGCTTATCTCAAATTTTTCAGATGTCAATCTCAAACACTGCCACAAAACAAGGGTTAATTGATATGTCGTATATTATTCCCATATTCTAACCGACCAATTAAATAACAAATAAGCTTAGGTAGGACACACTAGCGAAGGATTTACTCGTCTCTCCCCTCCTAATTTTAGCCTCAGATATCCGTCAGGGATTATATCCCTAAGCCTTGATACTAACCGTGACGCCCCCAAAATAGGTCTACACAACCCATTCTGAGTCGTCAAATACATGGTACATAATTCAAATACAAACTTAATTTATACAATTAACAACTGTTGTGTAAAATACGACAAAATGTAAGTTGTGAGTTTTAATATGAATATTGTCTCGTAGACAATATCCAAACTCAAATAAAATCATCATATAATTATTATCACACTATTTTATAGAATAGTGAGGACTACTATAGCCACCATCTTGGACCATCACTCCATTCCCTGATTAGTCCCAGTTATATTCTCATTTTCTGAAGAGAACAATGAAAGAAAAGGGTGAGTTCAACTAGCCTAGTAAAGAATATTATGACTAATATATTGTATAATAAATTATCCTTAGTTTTCAACAATATAAAAATTGATATAATACAATAGACAACAAGTTTAACTATAGCAGAACAAGTAATCCATTAGAAGAGTCAAGTAGAGTATGATGTCTATTATCTTCTATGATTTAAAAGTTTATCATCAATATTTTTTTCTCTGTAATATAACTCAATAAATAATCCACATCATCGAATTATCCATTCACTACGGGCCAATGATATTCGTTAGTATCACTAGTGGTCATGATCATGCCAAATAATTGTCCATCAATGCACTACGGACCAATGAGGACTTTCACCACATCATTTTCCTGTAACATTACAGGTCACGATTATACAATTACATAATTTCGGGTCATAATCATACCAATCAACAACACATCAATGCACTACGGGCCAAAGATGACTCTCACCACAATATAAGCATGAGGATGATGACAATGATATAAGAAATCAATCAAATGAAATCAAGGATAAATACTAAAAATTTATAATTCAATTTATCCAGAGTTTAAGAATGTCCAAATTGTTAACATGATAATTAATTATGGAGTAAAATTCAAGAATGATATTCATGTATCAAAAATAATTTGGACAGAAAAGAAATCAAATTTTGTCGTGGATAGTATCCCGTGAATAGTACTTCATGAATAGTATCCCATGAATAGTACTATATGTATGAATAGTACCCCGACATGAAAAGATTAAAATTTAACAAGAATGTTCAGAAAAATATTTCAGTAAAATGATACTAGATGAAGCGCAAATTTCAAGGATATTTTACTAATTTCAAGAAGTATAGAAGCAATACTTATAAAAATAAGTGTAGAATTAGGAATATCAAACGAAATAATATTACTTAAATACTATAGAGTATGGAAGAAAATATTATTTCTTACTGTAACGCCCCGGAAAATCGAACCTTTGTAAATATCTTTAATAATAAATAAAATAATATTATTTATTATTATTACGTGTTGATAAGATGATTGTCGTTTTATAACCTAGAAACGTCAAAAAGCCGTAGTATTTTAACTACGTGGGAGAATTAAAGTGTTTGAATTTCTAAAACAAAAATAAAAGTTTTTTGAGAAATTTTCCAAAAAACACTATTCATCGGTTTCTGCTCGGGAATTATTTTTGAACTTTCGAGAAATATGTAACGTTATAATATCAAGGTGAGATGGATTATGTAATAATAATCTAAGTATGGAAAACGTAATATTTCGCATGCGGACTTAATTTGGGAACGTTAGGTTTATTAAGCGTTAAGGAAAGAAAATTGTAATCGTATGATGCGTATGCATTATACGAGGTAATGAACGTAAGTATAATACGACGTATTATACTATTGTCTATGGAGAATGAAATAACGTATATTACGAATAAATATATGAGCTAGCATACGAGAATTATACGTGGTGTATATATGTTAAGTTGTTAATTAAATGTAATGGACTTGTAGGATTATTAGCTTAATGATAAAAGTCTAATAGAATGTGATACTCAAGCCCAAGTGTTTGATAAATCATAAGTTCAATCTATTGTAGTATAAGCCCAACAAGAAATTTGCTAGATTAATTAGCAAGCCCAATGTGAATTGGACATGATCCATGGAGCAATCCAAGTGTAAGTGGGTAGACTTGATGGGCAAACAATTTGTGTGATGAACAAGTGTTGTGTCTAGCAAGTAGACTTGGATGTTAAGTAATGAATAGTAAGGAGGTGGAAGTTGAGGAGGTTAATAAGGAGGTGAAATGGCCTAAAAGACTAATAAGCCCTCACTTTAAGTTGCCTATAAATAGAAGGCTTGATTTTTCATTTGTTGGTTGTTCAATTTCTCCCAACTCCTCTCAAGATAAGAAACTTAATTGTTAGAGAGAATAAGCCACATAAGAACTTATAAGTCATTTCAACCTTGGCTAGATTTTCCAAAGTGAAGTGAAGTAATAGTCTTCAAGGGTAAGACTCATGTCTATTATCTTTATCTCTTATATGATAGGATTGATAGAGAAGTGTGATTGTTTAATAATAACATGTAATAAGTCATTGATAAATGAACTTAAGCCGAATAAGTGGAATAAGCAACTTGAACCTAAATAAGTTGATAAACTTGTGAAGAAACTTATCATATGTTGGTCATATAATGTTAGTATGTTCAATATAGTATGAGAACATTGATTCATGGACTTAAGTCCATAGTAAGTCATAAGCATGAGAATTTGTAGTTCATAAGTTAAATAAGTCATTGACTTATGAGAATACCCACTTTGATAATAAGTTAGTGTAATAAGTAACTTGAAATGTTCATGTGTTGGTTAAAATCCATTTTGAATCATTAGTAATGAGGTTTTATCGGAATTCATACGATTGGACGATAATCGTCGAATTCGTGAAATTCTCGGAATGGAAGTCGTATTTTGTGTTTGAAGTCGAAAACGTTGGTTTTTGATGGAGACATGTAATATTTGGTATTATAGAGTTGCAAACTCAAAAATGACTGAATTCCGACTTAGAACGAAGAAACGAGCGTTGAATGTTCACAGACGTTTATCATTTTCGTTAAAAATGAACTAATAGGTGAAATTTTAGCAAATAAAGTAAAATACATAAAATTTTTGTATGAACGCATAGAGTATGAAATTTGTGTACCGTAAACTTTTGAACAAGCCAATTCGGACTTATAACAAAGAAGTTATGAGTCCGGAAGTTTCGTAAAATTTTTAAGTTTTGCAAACTAGCTGAGGCACGGAGTTGGCGCCGCGGCCCCAACCTAAGGCCAAACGGGTGGCGCTGCAGCGCCATAACAGTGTTAGGGCATACTGCTAACTTGCGACACGGTGCAAGATGAAGAGCTAAGTGTGGCGCCGCGGCGCCAGTCCCAGAGTTTTGACAGAAAAGAATGTTTACAAATATAGAAGGAAAGATAACTCATTAGTAATGAACTAAGATGTTAATATAACATTGTTAAGGCATTGTTAAACGCTTAATGTATGATGATTAAAGGTTAATAATCAATTAAAGATGAACGTAATGTGAATGACGTAACGAAAAGCCGAAAACCTTAATAACAGATCTAAGTCAGGATTTAGATTGAGATGAAGGGTAAGATATAATAATATACCTACTTGACTATATAAGACCTAATGTGGTACGTTATATGATCATGTATTGTAGAGACTTAGAGACTTAAAGTGTACGTGTGATAATTAGTAAGCAGACGCTGAAGGCAAGTATTCTAACCCTTGTTCCAGATCAGTCTGGACAAGCTTTGTAATTCATATATCCGTTCACATGAAGTTTTGTATAAGGAAGTCAAAGCCAATTCTTTCGGCTAGACTTATGTTATGATTCTATCAAGCATGTTTAATGTTTACCAAGTTATATTGGTGTGGTTTTCAATCGAAGACTGAGTATGCTAAAATGTTTTCGTCGTTTAACGATAGGCACGTGAGGTTGCCATAACTTAAACGTATACACGTTTAATGAATGTAGTGTTGATCAACATAGAGTACTATGGGATGATCACCCATAAGTGCTCGTAAGTAATGTCGAACTTACGGACTTAGTGCCGAGTTGTCCTTTTCAAAAGAACTTATGAAATGCTCAAGGTCTTGGACCGGAACTTATGTTTTACTGAATGTTGTTGTTGTAAAACGTTTTGAATGAAAAGAAGTGTTATTTTGAATTATCAATAGTACTTCGTAACTATTGTTCAGTTACTGAAGATATATGAGTTCTATGTTTCAAGCATGTTATTTATTAGAATTGTAGTACTTGCTGAGCTAGTCATGCTCACTCTTTCTTGAACCATATGAACACAGCTAAGATCGAATGGACCGAAGGCTTCGGCAAGGATAAAGGCAAGGCGAAGACGAACCCTTAGAGTTCTGATGTAATAGTATAGGTGAACGATTGTAATATATTTGATATTATGACAAGAACAAATGTATGGGTTATAAAGAACCAGGGGGAATGTAATATTATTTCTAATATATAGAAGACATATTCATTCTTTTGAGACTTTTCAATTGAATGTATGTGTGAATGGTAGTACCGTGTAGCACCATCTGTCGGGTTGGAAGATACCCAGATTTGGGGGCGTCACACTTACGAATATTGAATGAAAATAATATCCCTTATGAATATTAAACGAAAATAATATCCCTTAAGAATATTAAACGAAGATAATATCTCTTACGAATATTGAACGAAAATAATATTCCTTACGAATATTGAACAAAAATAATATTCCTTATGAATATGAAAGATAATATCTCTTACGAATATAAAATAAATAATACCCCTTACCTTAAAAGGAGAGCAATTCTGACTGGTATAGCGAGGATATTCTTGAAGAAAACTTGCAGTATTTGCTACACTCAAAGTTTCCTTAAACTCAAAAGAAATACGCTCAATATTATAGAAGAAGAATTCTCTGATTCTGGTCTGATTTTCATTTCTAAAATAAGCATTCTATTTATAGGAGAACGACATGATACTATTTAGGAAATAATCAAGGACTGCACAGGGAAAAAAATCAAGGGTGAAGTCACGTGAATTTGCAAGCTAGAAAATTTGATTTTTACTATTCATTACTGTGTAATAAAATATTCTAATAAAACAAAAACTTTATATAAAATATAATATATTCTATTTATAATCTAATAAAAACGAATAAATTTATATATAATATAAAAAGTATTCTGTTTTAAATAATTTATTTTATTTTATTACTATTATAATAATAATAAAACAAAAACTGAGATAACTTTCTACCGGCGATTTTGAAAAATGAGTAAGCGGGGGTCCATGTAATAAGCCAAACTTATAACAAATACTTAATGAAAAACCCTCTATTTATCACAAATCTCTTGTCTATAATAAACACATTTTTAATCTTTCAACAATTATTCATCATTAATATTATAACTCACAATATTGACAACCAGATCATTCTCAGGAAAGATGAGATTTTCCGATAAGGACTTCTCCTTATTGGCGCACAATTAAATAACCTAACTTCTTTTCTCGACAGAACTTTCTAGACATTGTCAATAATGCAAATATTAATATGAATAACTATGTCGTCTTAATTATTGATTTAATAATATAAAATATTTTACAGATGATGTTGTGACAATAATTGAATCAATAATTGAAAAAAATTGAGTGACTTCTTAATTAAGCATCAATAATCAGAGATACTGTATAATACCGTGTGCTACTGTGCAACCACATGTATTACTGTACTTTTATCACCGGGTATTTCAACAGTTAACGGTAAAAGTTTTGCTGTTATTTTTATAAAAATGTTATTTCTGTCTCTTTCTATATCCGAAAGTAATTCTGTTGTGGGGTCCACCAATGATTATGTCGTCGTACGAATATTCCTCGACAAAAAGAATATTCCCCGACCAAACGAATATTTTATGACAACTTGCTTACTTTTAAAATTTTACATATCTCCCATAACTATAGCATTATATCAAATCCAGACCTTATTATTCAAAATAACATTTAGAGAAAAATTAAATCTTTATTCATAAAAAGTTAGGGTCTTACATTAAATGCTATCACTCCAAACGCAACAAACGCTACTAACCAAATAAACGTTAAGGGTGAAACTAGTGAAACTATTGTATATCAAAAACACAATTCCAGATGTTCTTATCTCTCAAAAAGAGTGTAATTCAAGTGTGATTGACAAGGGCGGAGCTAGGTTTATGATTTGGGGTGGGCTAGATTTTATTTTCGTGAACGTTCACTATATACATTTTCTTTTTAAATTAAACCATATATTAAGATAACTGTATATGTCATAAAATCACGTAGCTAATTGAATAATAAACAAAATCATCACTAATTCACTATAACATTAATAAGATTTTGATAACGAATGTACGTCCAAGACATAATATCATACCTAGTCAAATTGCACTATTTACTCTTAAATAGAAGTAAATTATGTAATTATTGAGTCTGCATCATAGTTCTCAGTCAACTCCTTTTCGATGTGGACAATCTTGTTATCAGCTAAGAAGTCATTCTCCATCTTGTTGCGCAACATTGTTTTGATACGTTTCATAGCTGAAAATGATCTCTTTGTAGTTGCTGTTGAAACCGACAAAGTCAAAACAAAACGAATTAACCGATCAATCATTTGATGTGTCGTTGATTTTTTTGTTTCAAATAATCCTTGGCATAACTCAGTAAGAGTAGTAACATTCTTGAGCACATCATCATGAGGTACATCAAACTCATAAATTGTCAGCTCGCTTTTCAAGCGATGCAACTCTTGTTTAGAGAAATCTCGAGGATTAAACTTCTCTGCAAGTTTGCAAATATTATCAATGTTAAATGCCTTAAAACCATCTGCAGGGTCCAAAGATGAGCTAAGAATAAGAAGTTCCTTTGTACTTTCACTGAACCTTCCATTCAATTCCACCAACTCAAAATCTATTGCACCGTAAAATAGGTCAACACGATAATGATGCTTAGTTGTTATGTTTCCCTGTTGACAATTACGACGATGTGAACTCATACTGAATTGACTGTCCATGTCAGGAATATCTATATCATGCTTTTTGTAAAAATACATCACTTTTTCAAGAAAATCATCCCAACCGTCTTCTCTTAATTTCTGAAGAGAATTCACTGTAATTTCCACTAGATTCATAGCATTCAAAATATATTGAGATTTTTGATGCAACTTTCGACATAAGACATTAGTAAGTCCCATCATGTCTTTCAACAAATGCAAGATGAATATGAATTGAAATGATCTAATTGCATTATAAGCACCATCAGCTTCCGCACGTAAAGACTCTGTGGTTTTATCATCCATAATAAATTCAAGAATAGTACAAGTTGCATCATATTTATCTATCAAGTCACAAACTAAAGTAAAATGATAACCCCAATGAGTAGCTCCCGGTCTATGCAAGGTACCAATCTGATTGAGTCCTCTACCTGTTCCACACTCGCCTGCTATAACCAATTCTGTAATATGCATAACTTGAGCAACATGAAATTCAGTATGACATTTTGGAGAAGCACAAATGACATTGACAACAGAACTCAAGGAAGAAAAGAATTTCCAAATAGGATCTGTTAGGAATAGGCATGTGAATGATATTCTTATTTACATATGATTTGATTATGGTATATATATATATATATATATATATATATATATATATATATATATGAATGAATATGCAAGTATGCCTTGCATTAAGAAAAGTTGTAAAGTCCTCTGATAGATTATAGAAATATATGTACAAGGACTTAAAATGAACTGATCAAATATGTTAGGTTGATCCTACACAAGCAAAATAACTTTGTAAAGTCCTTAAAGAGAAATGATGTACAAGTACTATAAATATAGAAAGATCAAGAATGTTAGGTTGATCTTATGATGTAATAGATAGGCTTGTCTGATCATCGAGCACTCCACCAGAAATCGTAGTCTTCTAGGAGAGTAAGGATAACTCGAGAGTTATCAAGGCAGAATCGTAGTCTGTAAGATAGTAGATCTCGGAGTTCGTAGACTGCCAGGAGAGACAAAAAAGGATCATAGTGTGTAGATTAAAGCTTCCTCGGAGCCGTAGTCTACTGAGGAAGTCATGTTCAGAATAGTAGAGACAGCCTGCCTACGAGTCGATCGAGCATCTGCCGAAGCCAAGTCAAGAATCGTAGACTGCACTCGGAGTCGTAGAGTCTACCAGTGTCAAAACTAAATCAAGAATCGTAGACTACACTCAAAGTCGTTGAGTCTACTAATCATATCAAAGGCAGAGATCGTATTCGAGCAAGATCAGATGAAGACAACAAGCACAACGACAGAAATTATAGTGTCAAGGTCTAATCTCGGAGTCGTAGTGTCTGCACAGCCGAAGCTGAATCATAGAGTGTAGAGCTAAGATCTCAACAGATGTGCTCAGAAAGCCAAGGTAGAATCATAGAGCAAAAAAAATTCTCAACAATTGAGCACTCCCAGAATATCTAAAGAAATGAAGCCTCTAATTAATACTGCAAAGATACATCTCACCTAAAGGAAACCTGGGAGCACTCAACGAATAGCATGCAAGCTAATAGAAGAACTAAGAATCAACCCAATCAACATCCAGATTGAGTTATGAAGCCATTCAAGATGAAGTCTTCCACAAGATGATCATAAGAAGACTTCAGTAGCTAACTGAGGAAAGTCAGCATATGCAGTAGCTGTTAAGTGGAAAGATGACAACGATCTTGGAAGTAACCAGGATCGTAGTGTTTGCCAAACGAAGAAGGAACTGATGGAGTATATACAAAGATACTGGTCTGCCTCTGAAGAACAAGGCTAAAGTGATTAAGCATTAGGTCAGTCCATTGATGATAAGTGAATAGGAGATCATAAGGAGAAAGCGAGCTGGACACGCCAAAAATCTGAAGTGTCTTGTTATTCAGAAGGGGCCAGAGCAAGGAGACAAGCCATGAGTATCTGAGAATAATTGAGGCAAATAGAAGTGTTGAAGCACTGCACGAAAGAAAGAAGAGTTGTTCTTCACTAGAGATCAAGTGAACACTCTTTAAGATCATAGTGTTAACTCTATATGTCAATAAGCATCAGTCAATAAGACACTACGGTCAGGTCCAAGAAGAAGTGCATCAGAATTATAGAGTTCGATTAACTGAGGATTGAAGCATTATCAATGGTTCAATCTGAAGGTTGGCATTCAGACAAAAGCTTATTGAGAGTATCTTTTTTTGACTTTCTGCAGTGTCAGAAAGTCAAAAAAAGATGTCATGTCACATCTGCAGTCTGCACCAAATAACTCGAGATCTGTGAATCCATTTGAATAGCTTTCAAAGGCTACTTTCTAACGGGAAGATTAGAAAGCAGTATAAATCAACAGAGCCTTAAAGATCAAGAGTTGTTGAATGCTATTGTTAACTCTACGAGTTCCACCAAAGATTAACAGAACAAGGTTCAGTGATAGTGAGACTACTAAGGTGGAAGTAAAACAGCTTTGAAGAAGGACTTAAACGGATTAAAGTTTCACTCAACAAAGATGAGAATGCCATTGAAGATGGCAGCCAAGCTGAGAGCCAAGAAGGCCAAAGAGATAACATTTAGAAAAGTGGCAGAGTACAAAGAAGATCAGAAAAGCCACTCTACGAATCACGATGAACCTAAAGCTGAAACTGAACAAGTGCAGAACCATGTCTGCAAAACATTCAAGAAGGGTTCAGGGATTGCTAAGTGCTAGAAGAAGTCTACCAAAAGCTCAGGGACTTAGCAAATCCAGATGGTGATGGTGCACAACTGACATCAGATGAAGATGAGCAGAAAAGAGTAAAGATCAGCTGCACCAAAGTAGATGTGGTCTAGACTCGAAGCAAAATAGAAAAAGGACCACACCAAGCTGCTAAGTACAGAAGATGTTCAGAGCTTAAAGACATCTTAGCAGCTCAGCACCAACAACATTAACAACTACAACAACAAGAAGCCAGGGACTGAGGGGTCCTTGTCCGGAGGGACTAAATGAAGTTACAAGCCTAATAGGCTTGAAGAGTTCCTAGGGAACTAGAGAAGTTCCAAGGCTGCTAGCCTTGAAGAGTTCTTAGTGAACTGAAGTCCCAAGGCTACTGGCCTTGAAGGAATCTTAGTGATTTAGGGTGCTGCCCTTCCTTAGTGGAAATCCTGTTAGTTGAAAGCAGAAGAGTAGATTAGGAGCTTGGGTCTCTGAACCACTTAAAGCCCTTTGTGTCTTTTACTTTATGTCATTTACATTATGTACATTAACTGCTATAACGGTTATGTATGTTTTAACTGCTTACCACTGAACTAACTCTACGAACAATGTATGTATGATTATTAATATATCAATGAAGGGGATCTTTTACTTATTCCGCTGTGCTTGAAAAGATTCTTATGTTTGTCATATGCTAAATTATTAGCAATACAAAATAAACGAGAAAAAGTATTTAGAATTTAAAAAGGATCTATTCAACCCCCCTTCTAGATCTATTATGCCTACTGAGAACTAACAATTGGTATCAGAGCAGGTTCTCATGCTACATTCAAAAGCTAATCGCCTTGAGTCTGATCCTAGGCACAAACATTATTCTAAACTTAGTTTAGTAGTAAGTCACTTGTCATTTGCAGATGAGCTCACATGTTGCAAATATTGTGTACAGGTAAATGTGCATATACACTTCAAGCTGCTTAGATTGGTCCATGTTCTTGATTGTCATATAAACAAGACCAATCCTTACTCGCGGTTAATCTTGTAGTCTGAAGACCAGGCTAGAAAGCTTAAGAGACATCAACAGAAAAGAATCAAACATCCACCAGCCTGAAAAGATGAAAAGGCCATACATGCTAAGTAATGCTTATCCAGAGAAGAAAGAAGAACTTATCAATCATGTGTCTGGTCAACCTGCAGCTGGATGTAAACCTTGTGAACTCAAGGATGTCAAAGAACTAAAGATGCTGATATTCTCTTAGCTTACATCTTTAAAACTACGACTGATTGATTGAAGGTCAACCGGAGCAACTAGTTGTCAGGAGCAAATGAGAAACTATGCACATCAATGCCTAAACTCAGTATATCTTAGGTAAATGACTGTTAAGAAACTGACAGTAAAAAGGTACGGTTCCTCATATACAAATATGTACATCATGATTGCACCTTCTTATAAACTATAACATCATTCTTTCAAGAAATCATAATCTACCTAAACAGGTGATGAGAGAAAGTACTCTGAAGGTGGAAACTCAAATACCTATAAACTTTCTCTCCATCCAAGCCTTAGGTTGAAGATGACATCTTGAAAAGAAATCTGAAATGAGTCATAATAGCATCACAAGATTAAAATAAATTTATGAGAAGTAATCTTTGATGATGGGTTAGTATGTGTATACAACCTATGGTCTAAGTGCTTAATAACACACAGAGTATGATCAGTTCTACAAGAGAATCTTGAAGATTCATAGAAACTAATCACCTCCATGAATCAACTAGATACTAATAAATCGTAGAGTTGATTCTCACTCTGTGAACATTTAAACCTTGTGACATAACTTAGCAAATGATGAAACCATCAAGGAAAAGAATATTCCATTAAAATGGCAGATTTCTCTCACACTCACCACCATGCATCTCAAAATATATTATCTAAATTAAGTATATGCATGAATACGACTGATGGTGGTCAATATCATGATTATCTTAAGATATGAGGAACATGGGTTTAGAAAACTAACCTAGCAGGACCCATTTAACCATGGGTACCAAAAATTAGAAATGTATAACCTGCAGGTACTTGGTCTATCTGATCACACTAAGGAATGCTAAAGCAAAAGACTTCAGTCAAGAAGATTCAACCAGCAGAAGGCTTAAGACTGTTCAGAAATAATTCTGACAAAAACTCCTACATGTCAAAGCCACTCAAATAAAGATGAAAAAAGTTCTTAGATGTTACGCCCCCAAAATAAGTATACAACACCCATCCTGAGTCGCCAAATACATGGTACAGAAAGCAAACTACAACTTCAATAATACAATTATCGCGCAAAATACGACAACACATACTGTGAGTTTAAATACAAATATTATCTTCTAGATAATATCAACAGTCAAATAAATCCTCATTACAATTATTTAAAAACTATTTTACAGAAATAGTGAGGACTGCTAAAACATCTTTCTAGAACCATCACTCCATACCCCGACTAGATCCTGCTATATTCTCACCTCCTATGAAGAAAAATGTAACAAAAAGGAAAAAGGTGAGCTCAACTAGCCCAGTAAAGAATATTATGACTATGATAATATACAACAAATTATCATTAGTCTTTAACAGGGACAAATCTGATAAAACATAATAGACAACAATTTTTAGATCAAAACTGCAGCGGAAACAACAATCCATTAGAAGAGTCAAGTAGAGAATGAGTTCTACTATCTTCTAAGATTTAAAAGTCTATCATCAATATTTTATCCTTGTAACAACAATCAATATACATCTTTAATCGAATATTCATCTTTGCACAACAGGCCAAAGATATTCATTTGTATCACCAGTTGGTCATGTTCATCTCAACACCTGTTCATCTTTGCACTACGAGCCAAAGATATTCATCAGTTAATCATTCATCTTTGCACTACAGGCCAAAGATATTCAATAATATCATCATTAAGGGCTGAGGATAATGAAAAATATTTTAGAGAACGAATCCAGTGAGACAGAAGGACAAATATTAGGGATTCGTATTTCGGTTTATCACTAATACTTCATAATAACCAATTTTGAAACAGAATTCAAAAATAAAGATCAAAACATGGATACAATCAAAGATAGTAACCATAATAGACATCTTAGACAAAAAGGAAAAATTTCATTTTTCGGTGAATAGTGACGTATTCGTGAATAGTGTCGTATACGTGAATAGTATCGTATACGTGAATAGTAACCCCGACACAAAAAGTTCCAAATTTGATTAAGAAGTTCAAACCAATATTTCGGCATAATGATATTAAAGAAAAAAAAATATCATTTAAGAAGAAAATAACATCCCTTACCTCAAAGAAACAGTATTTCGGAATGAAAGGTCGGAAGTGATGCTGAATGAAACTTGTACTGAATAACAACTCTCAAAGTATCTAAATAATCACAAAATACGCTCAATAATATAGAGAGAGAAAGAGAGAAAGCTTATGTTTCTGGTGTGATTTTTAATTCTAACATAGCCCTCTATTTATAGGAAAATATTAGCAGGCCGAAGCAGACTTGACCTGCTACCAGATGGATTTATCTACTACTATTACCGCCCACCACATTTGAAATAAAATTCAGCATATTTTTTCACCAACCACAAGTGGGGCCCACTCAATTCTAGAATTTTCCACCAAAATTATTTATAAACCTAATTTCTGAATCAGTCACCTCTTAAAATTCATAACAAATCTTTCGTTCATTTTTAACGGTTCAAAATTTATGGACATATACTCAACTTATATATGTATAACATATCCAAAAATCACAACGATCCAATGGTCGGATTAAAAATTATAACTCACGCAATATATTATAAAAATACTGATTTGATTTTCAATACCTCCATTCCGACAAAAATACTGATAAAACACCTCAACATTAATTCCTTCAATTATAACCACATAAAATAAATAAATCCATCATTTATATCCGCATCAAATAAATATTTCCTTATCATATAAATCAATAATTAGTTATTCACAAATAATATTACAGAATCATAATTATGACAACAAGGCCGTTCCCAAGAAAGAGGGGGCTTTCCAATAAGGATTTCTCCTTACTGGCGCGCAATTAGGTGACCAAACCTCTCCTTGAAAGAACTTTATAGACATTTTCAATAATGCTATCTAATAATATTATTCAAATAATATGAATTATTAATCTGATAATGGAAAATACTGTGCAGTGATAATTATTGAAACAACAATAATATAAAATATCAACACAACAATTATTGAATCAATAAAATAAAATATTAAACAGTAACTACTGTAACAATTATTGAGTAGTGCCTTCTTACGTACGAATTAATAAATCAATAATAATGTGCAATACCGTGTGCTACTGTGCAACCACGCGTATTACTGTATTTTAACCACCAGGTATTGCAACATTGTTAACGGTAACAATTACGCCGTTATTTATAAAACTAAAACTTTGTCATTTTCTTCATCCGATAGTTATTCCGTTATGGGACACTCAATTGACTGCGCCGTCGTACGGATATTCCCGAGAAAAAGAATATTCCACGACCAAACGAATATTCCCCGACAAAAGGAATATTTTATAACCACTTGCTTATTTTATAAAATTTGAACATTTCACCCATAACCAAAGTATTATATCAAATTAACACCTTATTAATTTAGAAGAATGAATAGAGAAAATTTAATTTTATTTATAATAAGTTGGGGTCTTACAACCTCCCCTCCTTATAAAATTTTGTCCTCAAAATTAACGTACGTACCTGGTGTTTCGAACAAGTGAGGGTACCTCGCTTTCATTTTTGATTCCAACTCCCAAGTCATTTCTTCAATAGAATGGTTCCTCCACAAAATCTTAACTTGTGGTATAACCTTGGTGTGTAGGACATGCTCTTTCCTATCCAAGATCTTAACAAGTACCTCCTCGTACGTTAAATCTTCGGCTATCTCGTCTGGTTCTAACTCAATAATGTGGTTCGGGTCTTTCATATATTTACAAAGCATAGATATGTGAAAAACATTATGAACACGAGACATGTTTGGAGGTAATGCGAGTCTATAGGCCACATTTCCTATTCGATCAAGAATCTTAAATGGATCAACAAATCTTGGATTGAGCTTTCCTCTCTTTCCAAATCTTGTAACTCCCTTCCATGGTGCAATACGTAACAATACATGATCCCCAATATTAAATTCCACATCCTTTCGATGAAGATCCGCATAACTCTTTTATCGATCTTGTGAGATTTGAATACGTTATCGAATCATTTGGATCTTTTCTGTAGTCATGCGTACTAATTTTGGTCCCAACAACGTTGCTTCTCCCACCTCGTCCCAGCATACTGGAGAGCGACACTTTTGTCCATACAAGGCTTTAAATGGAGCCATACCTATACTTGCTTGATAACTGTTGTTGTAGGAGAATTCCACCAATGGTAAATACTTATCCCAACTCCCTTTGAAGTCTAGGACACAGAGTCTTAATAGATCTTCAAGGGTTTTAATAGTCCTTTCCAATTTCCCGTCCATTTGAGGATGGTATGCTGAACTGAATCGTAAATCTTTGCCCATAGCTTTCTGCAAGCTAACCCAAAATTGTGAAGTGAATCTTGGGTCACGATCTGAAACTATGGATACTGGTATGCCATGCAATCTCACAATCCCATTCATGTATATACGAGAAAGACGTTCAAGGGAATAAGTCTCACGTATAGGCAAGAAATGAGCAGACTTGGTTAATCTATCAACAATAACCCAAATTGCATCTATACCTTGAGAAACTTTGGGAAGACCCGTAACAAAATCTATAGTAATGTGTTCCCACTTCTATTTCAGAATCTCAAGTGGTTGTAATGGACCTTTTGGTACTTGATGCTCCACCTTTACACGTTGACAAGTTAAACACCTCGAGATAAACTCCGCGATCTCTCTCTTTATATTGTTCCACCAAAATTTATGTCGAATATGATGATACATTTTGGTACTCCCAGGATAGATTGCAAACAGGGTGTTGTGTGCCTCCATCATGATTCTATGCTTCAAGTCAAAATCGTTAGGAACGCAAAGTCTAGAGTTGACTCGAAGTATTCCTTATTCATCGATTCTTGCTTCTGGAATAACTCATTCTTGCACTTTCTTCTACATACGCATCAGCCCCAGGTCCGTAGCTTGTGCAGCTTTAACTTTATCGATTAAAGTCAGTTCTACTCGTATATTCGCCATCATAATATGGATCCCTGGAGTCTTTAATTCTATCTCCATCCTTTGCAAGTCATACAAAATGGGCCTTTGTGTTGACAATATTTCACTCGTACTCGCATATGATCTTCTACTCAATTCGTCAGCTACTACGTTCGCTTTTCCAGGATGATATTGAATAGTATGGTCGTAATCCTTCAACAGCTCAAGCCAACGTCATTGTCGCATGTTGAGTTCTTTTTGGGTGAAGAAATATTTGAGGCTTTTATGGTTTGTATAAATCTCCACTTTCTCCTCATACAAGTAGTGTCTCCAAATTTTCAACGCGAATACGACTGCTGCCAACTCCAGATCATGAGTAGGATAATTCCTCTCATATTCTTTGATTTTTCGCGAGGCATAGGCTATGACTTTTCCATGTTGCATGAGAACACATCCTAACCCTTTGCATAAAGCATCGCTGTAGATAACAAATCCATCCGACCCAGATGGTATTGCTAGAACAGGTGCCGAAATGAGTCTCCTCTTGAGCTCTTGGAAACTCTTCTCGCATTCCTCGCTCCATACGAATTTTGTATCTTTATGAGTCAACTGAGTTAACGGAGTAGTGATTCGAGAAAATCTTTCCACGAATCTCCGATAATATCCAACTAAGCCCAAAAAGCTGCGTACTTCAGTCACCGACTTCGGTTGCTCCCAACTTTGTATTGCTTAAATCTTCGTCGGGTCAACAGATACTCAATGTTTTGACTCCACGTGCCCAAAGAATGCTACTTCCTCAAGACAGAACTCGTATTTCTTCAACTTGGCATAAAGCTTATTTTCACAAAGCCTTTCAAGTATCAGCTTCAAATGGTGCTCATGATCTTCACGGCTTTTGGAATAGATGAAGATGTCATCAATAAAGACAATAATGAACTGATCCAAATATTCCTTGAATACTCGGTTCATCATATCCATGAAAGCAGCAGGAGCATTAGTCAATCCAAAAGACATGACTAAGAATTCATAATGCCCGTACCAAGTTCTGAAGGAAGTCTTTGGAATATCCTCAGTTTTAATCTTCAGATGATGATATCCAGAACGAAGATCGATCTTTGAAAAGAATTGTGCTCGTTGTAACTGGTCGAACAGGTCATCAATGCGAGGTAGGGGATACCTATTCTTGATGGTGACATGGTTCAATTCTCGGTAGTCAATACTAAGTCGCATACTCCCATCTTTCTTCTTTACGAATAAAACAGGAGCACCCCAAGGAGATGTACTAGGATGAATGAAATCAATGTCTAATAACTCCTGTAGTTGGACTTTTAACTCCTGAAGTTCAATATGAGCCATTCGATATGGGGTTTTAGAAATTGTTTTTGTACCCGGTTCAAGGTCAATAAAGAATTCAACATCACGTTCTGGGGATAGACCAGGAAGTTCTTCAGGAAATGCATCAGGAAATTCTCTAACAACAGAAATATTATTCAAATCCGACTTATCTTTGTTCAAATCCATAACATGGGCTAAAAAAGCTTGACATCCATTTTTTAATAAACGAATAGCCTTATGACTTGATATGACAGTGACTGATTTTAGTGGTTTAGTTGCTTGAATTCGCATAACAGGTTGGTTAGGAATATGAAAACTAATAACCTTACGAAATCAATCAATTTTGGCATGATGAGTAGTTAACCAATCAATTCCTAAAATCACATCAAAAGCAAGTATCTTTAAAGAGATAAAATCAACAGGTAATGTGATTGTGCCAACTTGGATTAAGCAAGATTTATAAACTGTAGATGTAACGAAGGTTTCACCCAATGGAGTTTCAACAGATAAGTCAAAGTCTAATTTCTCCGGAGTCAAGTTTAAACATTGAGCACAAGCAGGAGAGATAAAAGAATGGGTAGAACCGGTATCTAGAAAAGTCTAAACTTCGTAAGAGTTTATGATTAGCTTAACCGTGATCACCTCGTTCGGGTTCCTCATATTTTGGCCAGTTACGACAAACGCTCTTCCAGGAACTGCTGATTTTGACTTATCCGGGATAGCTTTTGGAGTCACCACCCCCACTAAAATTGTTTTTGCTACAGAACACTCTTGGGCTATATGACCCTCCTTTCCACAGTTATAACATACCTTGGATTGTTGTGGGTAGTTTGGGCTGATATGTCCCTCTTTCCCGCATTTATAACACACGACCGGTGGTCGTTCTCCTCCCCTAGCAACAGTTGATGCTGGTGTTGCTGCTAATGTCTTTCCGTCATTGTTGAATCTCTTCTTTTTGAAATTTCCACTAGACTCATCTCTTCTATTATCATGGCCACGATTACCACCCGAGTGGTTACCGATTTTGTCTGTATTCCTCCCTCCTCGCTGGTTATCATCGCTCCGATGACTACTGTCACCGGTATGACCCTAGTTATGATCCCTCGGTTGAGTATACTCATTATCTCGCTCTAATAATTGAGCTCTATTGACAATATCTGAATACAGAGAAAATTTATGAGAGATAAGGTATTGACAAATCTCGAGTTTTAGACCTTTCAGAAACATCTGCGTCATACGTTCCTCATTTTCTACCAAATGAGGTGCAAACCTGGATAACTCCACGAACTTCGCCTTGTACTGAGACACCGTCATGTTGTTCTGTTCCATTCTAATAAATTCTACCTCCTTCATATGATGAATACTTTCTGGAAAGTACTTGTCATTGAACAGTTTCTGAAATCTTTCCCAAGACATATTAAGTGCGACTGGCTGGGTACGCTTCACAGATTCCCATCAGTAATCTACCTCACCACGGAACATAAAGGTGGTGAATGGAACCTTCTATTCCTCTGTGCATCCCAAGACATTGAATATCTTAGTAATTTGCTTGACCCATGTTTTCTCCTTAATCGGATCGGGCTTTCCCCAGAAATCTGGTGGTCCCAACTCCTTGAACTGCTTGGTCATGACAAATCGCGCGTTGCCATCATTTCCACCCGTATTTTGTACACGAGTCTCCCTCGTCTGATTTTGCATGAACTGCAAAAAGCTCCTAAACATTCCATCATTCATCGTTTGCTCGGTAGCGTTGTTAACAGGAGGAATATTGCCTTCATGTTGCACGTTCTCCAGGTTTGTGACTAAAGGTTGTTCCACAGTCTCATACACTCCATTGTTAACGTTCTCAGCAGCCATTATTAAATACTTCCATAAAACAAGGGTTAATTAAACAAATTAACATATCACATAATATCCCTATATTATGACCGACTAGCAAATAAGCTTAGTTAGGACACACTAGCGAAGGATTTACTCATCTCTCCCCTCCTAGTTCTATTCCCCGATCTCCGCCAGAAACCATATCCCTAAGCTTTGATACCAACCGTGACGCCCCCAAAATAGGTATACAACACCCATCCTAAGTCGCCAAATACATGGTACAGAAAGCAAACTACAACTTCAATAATACAATTGTCGTGCAAAATACGACAACACATACTGTGAGTTTAAATACAAATATTGTCTTCTAGACAATATCAACACTCAAATAATCCTCATTACAATTATTCAAACACTATTTTTTACATAAATAGTGAGGACTGTTAAAACATCTTTCTAGAACCATTACTCCATACCCCGACTAGATCCCGCTATATTCTCACCTCCTAAGAAGAAAAATGGAACAAAAAGGAAAAGGGTGAGCTCAACTAGCCCAGTAAAGAATATTATGACTAAGATAATATAAAACAAATTATCATTAGTCTTCAACAGGGAAAAATCTGATAAAACATAATAGACAACAAGTTGTAGATCAAAACTGTAGCGAAAACAGCAATCCATTAAAAGAGTCAAGTAGAGAATGAGTTCTATTATCTTCTAAGATTTAAAATTCCATCATCAATATTTTATCCCTGTAACAACAATCAGTATACATCTTTAATCGAATATTAATCTTTGCACTACAGGCCAAAGATATTCATTTGTATCACCAGTTGGTCATGTTCATCTCAACACCTGTTCATCTTTGCACTACGGGCCAAAGATATTCATCAGTTAATCATTCAGCTTTGCACTACAGGCCAAAGATATTCAATAATATCATCATTAAGGACTGAGGATGATGAAAAACATTTTAGAGAACGAATCCAATGAGACAGAAGGACAAATATTAGGGATTCGTGTTACAGTTTATCCAAGATCACTAATACTTCATAATAACCAATTTTGAAGCAGAATTCAAAAATAAAGATCAAAACATGGATACAATCAAAGATAGTAACCATAATAGATATCTTAGACATAAAAGAAAATTTTCATTTTTCGGTGAATAGTGTCGTATACGTGAATAGTAACCCCGACACAAAAAGTTCCAAATTTGATTAAAAAGTTCAAACCAATATTTTAGCATAATGATATTGAAGAAAATAATATCATTAAAGAAGAAAACAACATCCCTTACCTCAAAGAAATAGTACTTCAGAATGAAAGGTCGGAAGTGATGCTTAATGAAACTTGTACTGAATAGCAACTCTCAAAGTATCTAAATACTCACAAAATACGCTCGATAATATAGAGAGAGAAAGAGAGAAAGCTTATGTTTCTGGTGTGATTTTCAATTCTAACTTAGCCATCTATTTATAGGAAAATGTTAGCACGCCGAAGCAGACTTGACCTGCTACCTGATGGCTTAACCTGCTACTATTGACACCCACCACATTTGAAATAAAATTCAGCATATTTCTTCACCAACCACAAGTGGGGCCCACTGAATTCTAGAATTTTCCACCAAAATCATTTATAAACCTAATTTTCGAATCAGTCACCTCTTAAAATTCATAACAAAATATTTGTTCATTTTTAACGGTTCAAAATTTGTGGACATATACTCAACTTATATATGTATAACAGTTGATTATATCACGTTCTAATAACCTAGTGTTTTGATGATGACTTGTTCATTGGTACTAAATTTTTTATTGTGAATTTCAGGAAATTATTTCAAGAATTGTTTGATGGATTATTCAAGAAGAATGAAGACGTTTTGAGTCCTAAGAAAAATATGTAAGGTTATTGCAAATATTTGATTTTTCAATACAAGGCTCTAGGACATATTATTTGTGCATTAAATTAAATATTTTTGGCATGCCTAAATTATGTTACATTGCTAAGTTGGTTAATATTTATATGCATGTATAAAAAGGAAATTAGTTTATTGTCCGAATTATGGTTAAATAATTTGTGCATGGCTAAACATTTTTAAGAGAATTTATTTTACATGGTTAGTATTTATATGTGCATGGAAAGTATTGTCTGAATTATTTTTCTATGTTTTGATATTTTGGAAGATTAAAAAGTTGTTGGATTGTGTTGGCAAAGATATGATTACTATCAAAAGTTGAGTTACATGTATATCTTGGAATTGTAAGATAATCATTATCTTCAATATTTGGTTCATATCTATCTCCTATTTTAAATGTTATACCTTGCTTCGGTTGCTATATTAGTGGCGGTAAACTTTATGAAATCATAATTACTAGAGGTATTAGATAAATCTTAAGCCTATTGAGTTATTTATGTGACTTGGTTTCTCTCTAGTTAAATACTGATAGAGTTCAGCTTTATCTAAATATCCGAAGTCAATTGAATTTGTTATTTCTGTGGCAACGTAATTATTTTTCAAACAGGAATAATATTGGAATGCTATTTATCTCTTTGAATCTATTGGTTCAAACGGAACAAAATTGGCAACAGAAATATTTGTTATTTTACAACGGTTGTTTTTTGGGCTATAAAAATAAGAATTGATTACAACAGAAAATACAACACTTACATCACTTGAATCAATTATTGCACTCACATACTTTGGAAGCTATTCTATTCTTGGTGCAAATTTCAAGTTGCTGATAAATTGATATTTTCAAAAACTTTCGTGAGCTTCATATTGGTGATATCTATCTTTTATTACTTGATCATTGCATTCACTAGTTGAGCCTTGCATTGTTAAATTGCTTATTTGCTTTGACCATTAGACCTCTATTATTGTAATCTTATTTTTGTTTAGACTAAGTGTTGTCTAAGGGAATTTAATCCAGGTGGATTAAGGTTTGTTTACAAACAGGTTCAAGGAAGCATAGGTGCTTAAGGAGTGCATTGGTGCACAAGGAGCAAGAGTGCTCAAGTGAATGATTGTAATTCAATTTTATAGAATCTGTATTGTAACAAGAGTCTTTTAAAGAAATAAAAGTGAGACTCCAATACTAGTTGGTATTGGACGTGGAGTATGCTATTATTATAGAGGGTAATAGCCGAACCACGTAAAAATCTTGGTGTTATTTTTATTACTTGATTTAACTTAATTTCACTCAGGTTAATTGATTTGCTAAATAAACAAAATTTAATCGTAAGAATTTTTGTTATCATTAAATATTTTATTTAACTTACAAAAACACCAAGAAATTTTCTTAAACAAAAATTCAATTCAGCAGACCATATTCATTCAGCAAGTTGCATTCATCAATATAGTTGACTACATTCAATAATTTGGTTTAAAGTTTTTAAATTGGTCATAGTTTATATCCACACTTATTCAACCCCTTCTTCTAAGTGTGCCTTATCTGAATTTCATTTGGTATCAGAGCTTGGCTCTACTTACTTGGTCTTAAAAGTGACTTGTAGGGAAAGATTCTGACATGGCACAGTTCGGAAACAACAATCAAGAAGGTCAATCAACCAATAGACCTCCACTGCTGCGTGGAACAGAAATCTACAACTTCTGGAAATTCCAAATGAGGATCTACCTTAAAAGAGATCCTTGGGAATAATGGGTTGTAGAGAATGAACCAGTTATTCCAAGGAAAGATGACAGTACTCCAAAGACTTTGCTAGAGATGGATTCAACTGAAACCTTCATTGTCTCCTATGACTCACTGGCGGAACCAGGGGGGCGGGTGGGGGCAGTTGCCCCCGGTAGCCGGACGCCGGACGCCGGTAGGGAGGCGGGGTCAGTGATTAATTTCCAACCTTTTTAGCACGCTTAACTGCAACAAAGGTTCCAAAGAAACCCAGTCAAGCTCCACCTATTCCTCTTCTTAATGCTACCCACCCCCAAGCTCCACCTATTCCTCTTCATCCTCTTCGCAGAGGTCAATTTCCGGCAGAAACCCAGTCAAGGTTGCCGCCCGATCTATGCAGAAGTTTTCATAGCTTGTTTCACTCCGCCGGAGACGCAAAATTCTGACAACTTTGGCGGTGACTCTAAAGCTCATTCTGGTACCCAGTGATTTATTTAATCGTCCACCCAAAAAGTAGAAATCATTTAAGTATATAAATAGAGAGAGTTGTATATTGGAGTATGATTTATGGTTAACTACACAGATTTTGTTGATATTTGATGATGGGAAATGTTTATTTTCTTAAATTCACCCAAAAAGTATACTAATTTACTCCAAATTTTTTTTTACTCCCAAAAAATTTATAATATTTATTTAACTCAAATTGTCAACAATATGATAATATGCTCTCGTATTCGTATTAACAGCTATTCTAGGAGAAATGTTTTTATGCAGTGTTAACGATTTAATAATTATGTTTGTAGCTCCAGAATGTTTTAATTTATGCTCCTATCTATTATCTTGATATACCAAAAAAATTTGCCCCCCCCCCGTACAAAAAGGCTCTGGTTCTGCCACTGCTATGACTCAAGGGCGATGAATACTCTATTAAGCGGCATGGTGCAGTCCGAGATTGACAAAATATCCTCATGCAACACAGCTAAGGAAATTTGGGATACTCTAGTAGTGAGTCATGAAGGAACATCAAAAGTTTGAGAAGTTAAACTAAGCATACTTATGCATGATTATGAGATGTTCAAACTTGAGAAAGATGAAATTATAAAGATGGCTCAAGCAAGGTTCCTTGTTCTTCTGAACTCATTAAAGCTACTAAACAAATCTATTCCACAAAGTGAGATTAATCATAAGTTACTCCGGGCTATGCCTAAAAGGTTTGCATCTAAGATTACTACTCTTCAAGATTCCTCTACTATATCTACTATGGATACACTAACCCTTTTTGGTGAACTTGAGGAATATGAACATCAGTTAAAGAGGTATGACAATGAGGAGGAAACTCCTCGTAGGAAGGTTTTAGCTCTTAATGCAGGAAATGAAGAAGAGCTTGATGATGATTTTGACGAAGAGATAGTTATGATGTCACGGAGACTCAAAGGACTTCTACAAAGAAAGAATAAATGAAAGAATATCTTCAACTCAAATAAAGGCAAAGGAAAGCAAACTGAGGAAACATGTTTTGAATGTGGACGTCCAGGACACTTCAAGAAGGACTGTTTTCAACTAAAGAATAAAGGAAAAACAGGCTTCAAGGATAATAAGAAAAACAAGGCACTGGTCACTTGGAGTGGTGAATAAGAATCTGAAGTTGAGGTCGACGCCAAGGATGAGATAGCTCAAGTATGGTTCATGGGAATAGAAGGTGAATCAAATGAGGTATCTATTTTTGAAATTATTTCTTTGAAACAAGAAAATGAGAAATTGAAAGAAAAGAATGCATATTTGAAAGACTTAGTTAACACATTAATGGGTGAAGTAGAATCTTTGATAGATGAAAAGAAAAATATTGAAAAGTAATCTTTATGTAAAGAAGAAAAAGTTTTGATTGCTAAAAATGATTTTCTTGAAAATTATAACAAAGTTCTTTTTAACAAAGTGACTTACTTGAACAATGAAGTTGAAAAATTGACAAATGAACTGAAAATGCGAGATGTATATATTGATGCTTTTGGTAATGAATCCCGGTCAAAACCCAATCATACTAATGAACTTCAAAAGGAAGTAGATTCATTAAAAATATCTCTTGCTAGATTCGTTCAAGGAGAAGAAAATCTAACTATCATGTTAGGAAAGCAAAAACCTAGTTTTAATAGACAAGGAATAGGTTATAATCCCACTCATAAAACCGGTAATGTGATTATGCTTAGATCCAAGTCGCGTTTCAAATTAAATTATTTTTCTCCTTTCACAACATGCAAAAACTGTGGTATTAAAGGTCACTTGGACATAAATTGTTTTAAGAAAAATAAGATTAAAAAGGTATGGGTTAAAAAGATTGATTTACTTGTAACTAACCCTAAAGGACCCAAAAGATGTGGGTATAAAAAAGATAAATCAATTTTTCTTGATAGGTATGTTTCAAGGCGAAGGTTCCATCTCAAAAATGGATTCTTGATAGTGGATGTTCTCGTCACATGACCGGTGACAAATCAAAGTTCGTGGAACTAAAAATCAAGAAGAAAAATAGAACGGTCACATTCGGAGATAATCAAACTTGTGAGATTGTTGGAAAAGGTAAAATCGATAATGGTAAGGTTAACATCGATAATGTTCATCTTGTTAATGGTCTTGAATTTAATCTTATTAGTATAAGTCAATTAATGGACAATGGTCACCAAGTCAGTTTTGATAAAGAAAAATGCATTATTTCTCATGGTACTAATAATGTTTCTCTAGTTGCACAAAGAGAAGGAAATATATATACTATTGAATTTGAGGAACAGGATGAAGAATTATGTCTTGCATTTGTGCAACATGAGGCTAATCTGTGGCACAAAAGTATGGGACATGTTCACATGGATCTAATCAAGAAATTGTCCTCAAAGAATCTTGTCAAAGGTTTGCCAAAGATAAAATATGAAAAGAAGGGAATATGTGTTCCTTGCCAACTTGGAAAACAAGTAAGGAAATCATTCAGTGCAAAGAATATGGTATCAACCTCTACTCCTTTACAATTACTTCATCTTGATTTATTTAGCCCAGAAAGGCATGCTAGTATTAATGGTAAATTTTATGCATTTGCAATAGTTGATGATTTTTCTAGATATACATGGGTATTATTCTTAAGAACCAAAGATGAAGCATTTAATTATTTTGAGAAATTGATAAGAAATTTAGAGAATAAGTATAGTCTCAAACTTATAAAAATTAGAAGTGATCATGGTACCGAATTTCAAAAAGACTTTATTACATTTTGTGATAAAAAAGGTATAAGTCATGAGTTTTCATCTCCTAGAACTACTCAACAAAATGGATTAGTGGAAAGAAAGAATAGAACACTTCAAGAAATAGCTAGAACACTTTTACAAGAAAGCAAACTTCCAAAGAAATTTTGGGCCGAAGCTGTTAATACTTCAAGTTATGTGTTAAATAGAGTTCTTATTCGTTCTATTAATTTGAAAACTTCTTATGAGCGTTTGATTAATAAAATTCCTAATATAAGTTATTTCAAAGTATTTGGGTTTAAATGTTATATATTAAATACTAGTGATAATTTGGGAAAATTTGATGCTAAATCCTATGAAGGTATTTTCATTGGTTATTCACATAACATCAAGGTATATCGTGTATTTAATATTTACAAGTTATGTGTTGAAGAATTAATTCATATAACTTTTAATGAGACTAACAATGATCTTCCAAAAGAAAGAGAAGAGGATGCAAGAAATTTGGAGATTTTCATAATTTGAAGAGTTGAGTTGCATGTATATCTTGGAATTGTAAGATAATCATTATCTTGAATATTTGGTTCATATCTCTCTCCTATTTTAAATGTTATACCTTGCTTCGGTTGCTATATTAGTGGCGGCAGACTATATGAAATCATAATTACTAGAGGTATTGATTAAGTCCTAAGCCTATTAAGTTATTTATGTGACTTGGTCTCTCTCTAGTTAAATACTGATAGAGTTCAACTTTTTCTAAATATCTGAAGTCAATTAAATTTGTTATTTCTGTGGCAACGTAATTATTTTTCAAACAGGAATAATACTGGAATGTTATTTATCTCTTTGAATCTGTTGGTTCTAACGGAACAAAATTGGCAACAGAAATATTTGTTATTTTACAATGGTTGTTTTCTGGGCTATAAAAATAAGAATTGATTACAGCAGAAAATACAACACTTACATCACTTGAATCAATTATTGCACTCACATACTTTGGAAGCTATTCTATTCTTGGTGCAAATTTCAAGTTGCTGATAAATTGATATTTTCAGAAACTTTTGTGAGCTTTATATTGGTGATATCTATCTTTTATTACTTGATCATTACATTCACTAGTTGAGCCTTGCATTGTTATATTGCTTATTTCCTTTGAGCATTAGACCTCTATTATTGTAATCTTATTTTTGTTTAGACTAAGTGTTGTCTAAGGGAATTTAATCCAGGTGGATTAAGGTTTATTTACAAACAGGTTCAAGGAAGCATTGGTGCTTAAGGAGTGCATTGGTGCACAAGGAGCAAGAGTGCTCAAGTGAATTATTGTAATTCAATTTTATAGAATCTGTATTGTAACAAGAGTTTTTTAAAGAAATAAAAGTGAGTCTCCAATACTAGTTGATATTGGATGTGGAGTATGCTATTATTATAGAGGGTAATAGCCGAACCACGTAAAAATCTTGGTGTTATTTTTATTACTTAATTTAACTTAATTTCACTCAAGTTAATTGATTTGCTAAATAAACAAAATTTAATCGTAAGACTTTTTGTTATCCGTAAATATTTTATTTAGCTTACAAAAACACCAAGAAATTTTCTTAAACAAAAATTCAATTCAGCAGACCATATTCATTCAGCAAGCTGCATTCATCAATATAGTTGACTACATTCAATAATTTGGTTTAAAGTTTTTAAATTGGTCATAGTTTGTATCCACACTTATTCAACCCCCCCCCTTCTAAGTGTGCCTTATCTGAATTTCAATAACATATCCAAAAATCACAACGATCCAACGGTCGGATTAAAAATTATAACTCACGCAATATATCATAAAAATACTGAATTGATTTTTAATACCTCTATTTTGACAAAAATACTGATAAAACACATAAACATTAATTCCTTCAATTATAACCACATAAAATAAATAAATCCATCATTTATATCTGCATCAAATATATATTTCCTTATCAAATAAATCAATAATTAATTATTAACAAATAATATTACAGAATCACAATTATGACAACCAGACCGTTCCCAGGAAAGACGGGGCTTTCCGATAAGGATTTCTCCTTACTGGCGCGCAATTAGGTGACCAAACCTCTCCTTGACAGAACTTTCTAGACATTGCCAATAATGCTATCTAATAATTTTATTCAAATAATATGAATTATTGATCTGATAATGGGAAATACTGTGCAGTGACAATTATTGAAACAACAATAATATAAAATATCAACGCAGCAATTATTGAATCAATAAAATAAAATATTGAACAGTAACTACTTTAACAATTATTGAGTAGTGCCTTCTTACATACGAATCAATAATTCAACAATACTGTGCAATACCGTGTGCTACTGTGCAACCACGCATATTACTGTATTTTAACCACCAGGTATTCCAATAGTGTTAACGGTAACTATTACGTCGTTATTTATAAAACTCAAACTTTGTCATTTTCTTCATCCGACAGTTATTCCGTTATGGGGCCTTCAATTGACTGCGCCGTCGTACGGATATTCCCGACAAAAAGAATATCCCACGACCAAACAAATATTCTCCGATAAAAGGAATATTTTAAAACCACTTGCTTATTTTATAAAATTTGCACATTTCACCCATAACCAAAGTATTATATCAAATTAACACCTTATTAATTTAGAAGAATGAATAGAGAAAATTCAATTTTATTTATAATAAGTTGGGGTCTTAAATTAGATGCTCAAGCACGCAAAACTTGTCCTCAAGGTAGCTCACATCAGAGGACCAGTGAGCATTAAACATGAGGAACTTATTACGGGAGCAGAACTTCACGAGCACAAGCTGACAAGGAAGACTACGTTCGTAGTACTGTCAAAGGATCGAAGAATGATCAACTCTGAGGATTTAATGACTTCAGCCATAAGGAGAGATATAGGGATGCTTCCCAATGTATATGAAGGAAAAAAATCACACCTCACTGAAAAGACAGCATCAAACATGGGGGAGCAGTGATCTGTTAAGGAACAATAGCACTGAAATATTCTATGAGGCAATGTACCAGCTACAGAGTCACAAAACTATATGACTGATGAACCAAATGAAGATCCATATTTAGTAGGAACGTCTGAAAATGTACTACTGATAATCTATCAGCCACCGAACTCAAAATCGTGGAGTGCCTACAATCAAATATCTGATTGTAGTGTAAAAGCAGGAAGACACCACGATCACAGCAAATGCAATTGTCTGAAGTTGACAGAGGACCTCCTCACTAGAAAAGGTCAAAAGAGATATCAGTGGAAATTAATCCTAAAGCATTTCATCCGGAAAGTGCCTCAGGGACAAACATGATCCTTAGCTCACTCAAAGAGGTTGGCCCTTCCAGAGCTACATTAACCCAGAAGAATTGCTTAATCAAGTTCATCTCAAGGATCAAGAAAGTCAACGATCGCAAAGTAGAGTTTAAGAGAACTCAACGATCGTGATGTAACCTCTCCGATCGTAGAAACAGACTCGACGATCGAAATTTTACAAGAGGCTACTCTTAAATTATAAGGAGCTTGGAAGAACATGACAAATGATCAAACATTCAGATTATTGGAGATAAATTCGAAGACTGGTTGGAAAGATGTCCTGCTGAAGAAATGTGCCCAAGGGTTCATGAAGTACATCAGTAGTTGAACCTTGCAGGTTCAAAATGAGAAGAATGTCAAAACCATCCAATGCAACATCTCTTAAGTGTTGATCGTTGAGTCAACAAAGGAAAACGTAGAGTCCATAGCTGCCTTATCATGCTACTCTACGAACTAGAGAGGTCAACGGTCAATCAATCAAACGTCTACTCTTCTAAAAGAGACATCTAACTAAAAAGCTAATGGGGAGTTACAGCTCATTACTGGACATCGTGTAACCAATGGCTAGTTGACACGTCAAAGTGTATGCAAAATCAGAAGGAACTGCCATAAAGACAAATTCAAAATCTGCAACCAGTTACCAAAACCTATTGAACCCCTCTCCCTCCCATTTTTCAAAACCTAGAATCCTCTTCGAAGCTAAACCAATCAAACTTCCAGAGCCCAAATCACATTCATCTAAATCTCTCTAAATCACATACCATATACATTGAACTCCTCAAATGGCAGAATGGAAAGTTATAACTAGTATTCAACTCGGGTTTACAAAGTTTGAAGAATCAGAGACGAAGTTCAAGGACATACTTGAACTCATAAAGAAAGTTGGGTTCTCTAAGTGCTTGCAGCCCAACACTCCAGTTTATACAGAGCTAGTAAAGCAGTTATACTCAAATGCTTCAACAAATTCTGGGCTTCTGACCACTAAGGTGAAAGGATCAAGTCTAAAAATAAGAGCATCAGACATCAATCAATGTCTAGGGTTTCCCAATCAAGGTCTGATAAACCTGGATGAAGTCTACATTGAGGAAGGCAAGAGGCTAATGCGGTACCAAAGAAACCCTAGCCTAAAGGGCATGAAGAAGAAGGAATTTCCTGAGGAATTAGAGTTCCTTGCTGAAATAGTGGGAAAATGTATACTATGCAAGGATACTGCACATGACATTGTACTCGATCAGCAGTTAAAGATTATGTCTGCGATAGTTCTGAAAAAGCAAATCAATTTTGGAGCCATCCTGTTCGATCAAATCTCCAAATGGATAGAAAAGGTTGAGTTGAAGAAATCGACAAAGAAACCACTTACAAAATTATTTCATAAAATATTTCTAAGTATTGTGATGAAGAAGAAGCTGGGAAACAAGATTAAGGATGATGAAGGAGAACCTCTGAATGTTCACAAAATAATGTATCCACAACTATTTATAAATTAGAAGACAAATCCAAAGGAAAACGGGAGGCTAACACAAACTAAAAGCAGCAGAAAAGTCTCTGCAAAGAAGATAAAGGCAAAGGAGGAAGAAAGCTCTGAGTCTGATAATTCTACATCAGTTACTGCCACACCAACAAAGAAGAAGTCTAAGAATGTGAAGAATGCAAAGGCTTTGTCAAGATATGTCTCCACTGATAAGAAGAAACAAGGAACGGAAGAAAAACCAGCATCAACTGCTGTAAACCCAAAAAGAAGAAGAAGCAACAGATTGCTTCAAGAGCCTTCAAAAAAGAAAGCTAAGGTGGTAAACAAACCAGCCCCAGTTCCCCAGGAAAGTCCATCCAAGAAAAAGGAACATGAAGATTCTGAAGATGGGAAGGGAATTGAAAGTTCAAAGATTGAACACTCAAGGAGCAAGTTCAACAATGAAGAAGAAGTTGAATCTATGGAAGAAAGAACCAAGGTTGATGATGAAGAAAAGGAATATGCAAGTCCTGTGACTAACTCTCAGAGTACTCACTCTGAAGATAAAAAGAAGCTGCAAGATAACCCATCTGAAGCTCCAAATGCAAATGCTCCAACAAGCCCTCATGATGGCTCAAAAGATGATGAATTCGAAAAAGAAACACCTGCCACTGCCAATGATGAAAATCAAGGAAGCTTGTCTGATAACTCAAAGGCCTCAGAGTCTGAAGAAGAAGAAGAATCTAATTCGCCCATAGTTGAACCTCCAAGGAGAAAGAAAAGCTACAGGCTACTGGCTAAATTTGCCTCTAACAAGAAAAGTGATCACTCTACTGCAGTCATTGAAGTAAGTGATGATGAATCTGAGGAAGAAAGTATTGAAGATGGAACTAGTGATGAAGAAAATAAATCCAAGGAAGATACTGTTAAAGAAGGTTCTGAAAATGAAATTCTACAAGAAGACTTCACTGATGAATCTGATGAAGGAAGTCAGCAAGATTCTGGATCAAAAAGGGAAGAAATTGAGAAAGATTCTGATTCTGAACCTCAGAAATCAGAGGAACCAGAATACTATCATGTTCTCTCTCCAGCCAGAATCAGCAGAAGAATAGTAGTAGAAGTCTTTGATGAACCACCAGCTGAACCAGCAGCAAGATGGATAAATCATAGAAATGAACAACTTCGAGTTGTAAGAATGACCACAGATGAAGTGCTTCACAACTGAAAAAATATAGAGTTAGATTACACAACTATATTGTACAATTCTGAAGATCTTCTGCTGAGATGGTTCTTTTCATGGATGCCTTGGCTAAAAGCACATAATGAGAGAGATAAGAGTTACTTCAGCTGGTGTTACTCTCAGTTTCCAAATTTGAAACTTGTGTCACAAAGCTTCCCCAGGGTAAAGAAGTTTGCAAACATGATGATCAATGACCATCCCCATTACAAAGTCTATCGACATGCTGGCAATCACTATATTCCCTACAATCGTAGAGTGAACTCTGAAGGCAGAAGGTTTATGACCAAGGAGATAATCATAGAGTCTGTTCACTCTATCACTGATAATGTTCAAGTTAAAGATGAGAAGTCTTCAACTGCTCAAGTACTGTTGCCCAACATCCCTTCATCTTCCAATATCGATTAGTACTCAACGATCTTTCAGATTATCAACACTTTCAAAAATCTATCCAAGAATGAAAATCGTAGAGTCCAAGCTCGTGTTCAACAAGAAGTTGCCAAACCAGATGACGAAATTCCTATGGAGCAGGAGCTGTTGAGGAATTCTGCTGAGCTGATTGAGAAGATATCTCTAATCAATAAAGAGTCAAAGATGTTGACAGCAAAAGAAGATAACCCAGCTCAAGACGGAATCCAAACCACTATGGCAGATGTATCTCTTAAAATCAAAGAGAGAGATCACATCTATCTGGAGACCATACTTGATCAAAAGGCTGAAGCTCTACGAGCACAAAAAGCAAATGAAGAACAACTAAAAGTCCTCTCTGACAAGATTGACAACATGAATCAAGCCTTCTCTATGCAACTTGAGTTAAGCCAACAATGTGACGCCCCCAAAATAGGTATACATCACACATCTTGAGTCGCCAAATACATGGTACAAAATTCAAATACAACTTAATTATACAACAATCGTGCAAAATATGACAAAACATAATCTAAGAGTTTCAATAAGAATATTGTCATCTAGACAATATCCACACTCAATGGAGTTCTCATTACATTTATTATCACACTATTTTATAGAATAGTGAGGACTACTAAACAACCATCTGGACCGTCAATCCGTTCCCCGACTCTTCCCAGCTATATTCTCATTTCCTGAAGAGAACAGTGAAAGAAAGGGTGAGCTCAACTAGCCCAGTAAGAAATATTATGACTAAGATAATACAAAATAAATTATCCTTAGCCTTCAACAGTATAAAAACTGATATAATATAATAAACAACAAGTTTTAGATCAACAACTGCAGCGGAATAAGCAATCAATTAGAAGAGTCAAGTAGAGCATAAAATCTACTATCTTCTATGATTTAAAAAGTTTTTCATCAACTTTATCGCCGAGACTCAGCTTAATAAATAAAATCGAATCATCCCTGCATCACGGCCAAGGATATTCATGTAATCATCAATGGTCATGATTATACCGAATAATCCATGGTCATAATCATACCAACAACTGTCCATCATTAAACTATAGGCCAATGAGGACTTTCACCACATCATTCGTCACATTACGATCATGATTATGCCGAATAATCTCTGGTCATAATTATATCAAGTCCATCTATGTACGTAAGCCAATGATGAATTTCATCACAATATAAGCATGAGGATGATGACAATGACATAATAATTCAATAAAACAAGTTCAAAGATAAATTTTAAAGATTTATAATTTAATTTATCCAGAAATCAATAACGTCCAAATTGTCAACATGATTCTGCTTTGTAAAATAAAATTCAAGAATGCTCAAAAAAATATTTCCATAAAAAGATACTGGATGAAGCGCAAATATCCAGGATATTCTACTAATTTCATGGAGTATAGAAGCCAAAACTTTAACCAACTGAATATAATAGAATATATGAAACTGCAAATGGATTTTCACCCGCCATGCGGTAATTCATGTAGACAGATCATTTCCACAATTTAATAAGGAATGAATACGAAGGATCATTCACCATGCATTCCAACAGAATAATAAAGAATGAAATAACAGAAGAATTCACCAGGCATGCGATAGACCGCACAGACAGGTTATTCCAACAGAATAATAAAGAATAGAATAACAGAAGAATTCACCAGGTATGCGATAGACCGCACAGACGGGTTATTCCAACAGAATAATAAAGAATTGAATAACAGAATAATTCACCAGGCATGCGATAGACCGCACAGACAGGTTATTCCAACAGAATAATAAAAAAATGGAATAACAAAAGAATTCATCAGGCATGCGATAGACCGCACAGACAGGTTATTTCAATAGAGTAATAAAGAATGGAATAACAGAAGAATTCACCAGGCATGCGATAGAACGCACAGACAAGTTATTCTAACAGAATAATAAAGAATGGAATAACATAAGAATTTACCAAGCATGCGATAGACCGCACAGACAGGTTATTCCAACAGAATAATAAAGAATGGTATAACAACCCTAACGAATATTGAAAGAAATAACTCTCTTCATGAATACGAAAGAAATAATACCCCTTACCTTAGAAGAAAACTGGATACTGGAATAGTGAGGTAGCAGACTTCTCTTCATCTTTCTCTCGATAATTTCTCTCTATAATAATTGCTCTATAGCTTTAATGAATTGGTGAGAAATGAAGGAAGAATGAGATTCTATTTATAAGAAAATATAGTTTCAATAATTACACATTTTGGGGCTCAAAATATTACAGTATAATACCTCCCTCTTTTTCTTCATTTTTAATTTAGTCCTGCAAGTATTATCAAACTTGCACCACCTCCCCTAAATAGTAAATCATGTGAATTAATAGTTCATTCATGTGACTCAATAGTATAATCATGTGAAAAAAAAAACTAATTACAGTATAGTACCTTCATTTATACCTCCATTTTTAATTTAGTCATGCAAGTATTATCAATCTTGCACCAATTCCCCTAATAGTAAATCATGTGAATCAATAGTACACACATATGAACATATAGTAATAAGTATGTGAATTAATAGCAATTAATTGCTCATTTATCCATTTAATTACCCGATTGGTCTATATAACCTCTAGACATCAATTATTATCTAAATAAATGTCGATTTTCACTAGCATTAATAATTCCAACACAATGGAACTATCAATTTCATCTTTAATCAGCACAAACTTATTCATCATTAATATTATAATTCATAATATTTAATAGTCAGGTCGTTCCCAGGAAAGAGAGGGCTTACCGATAAGGATTTCTCCTTATTGGCGCGCAATTAGGTGACCAAACCTCTCCTTGACAAAACTTCTAGACATTGCCAATATTGCAAATAATAATACGAATAACTTTGTCATCTCAATTATTGATTTAATAATATATATTATGCAGATGATACTGTGACAATAATTGAATCAATAATATGAGAGATATGATGCAGGAATTACTGTAGCAATAATTGAGTATAACTGAGTGACTTCTTATGTAAGCATTAATAATCAATACCGTGTGCTACTATGCAACCACGCGTATTACTGTACTTTTACTACCGGGTAGTTCAACAGTTTTAACGGTAACACTTTCGTCGTTATTTTTATAAAAAGATAATTCTGTTGTTTTCTAAATACGACAATACTTCTGTTGTGAGTCCACCAATGATTGTGCCATCGTACGAATATTCCCTGTTAAAATGAATATTCCCCGACCAATCGAATATTATATAATCACTTGCTTATTTTGTAAAATTTTCACATATCACCCTTAACTTTAACCTTTTATCAATTTAACCATTTACGAAATAAAATAATAAATATAAGAAAATTGAATACTTTCATTTCATAAAATTTGGGATCTTACAATCTCCCCTCTTTATGAAATTTTGCCTTCGAAATTTACATACGTACCTAGTATGCCGAAGAGGTGAGGATACCTTGACTTCATTTCATATTCCAACTCTTGAGGTATAACCTTTGAGTGTCAAATATGATCCATCTTATCCAAGATTTTAACACGTATCTCATCATGCGTTAAATCTTCTGCAATCTCGTCTAGTTCTAATTCAATAATGTGGTTTGGGTCGTCCACATATTTACATAACATCGATACGTAAAAAAAACGTTATGAACACGCAACATACTTGGCAGTAAAACGAGTCTATAGGCCACAGTTCCTACTCGATCGAGGATTTCAAATGGGCCAATTAAATCGAGGGTTGAGATTTCCTCTATTCATCGACTCTTGCTTCTAGAATAACGCCTTGTTGAACCTTCTTCTTTATATTCATCAGCTCCAGGTGGGTAGTTTGATCGGCTTTAACTTTATCGATTAAAGTCGATTCTACTCGTATATTCGTTATCATCACGTGGGTCCCTAGAGTCTTTAACTCTATCTTCATCATTTGTAAGTTATACGAAATGGGTTTTTTGTTAACAACATCGCACTCATAAACGCATACGATCTTTTACTCAATGCGTCATCTACCACGTTCGTTCTTCCACAATTATATTGAATGGTATAGTCGTAATCTTCAACAGCTCGAGCCAACGTCTTTGGCGCATGTTACGTTCATTTTAGTTGAAGAAATATTTGAAGGTTTTAGAAATGGGTTTTGTACTGGGGGTCGATACAAAATTTGATTTCACGCTCTGGGGGTAGGCCAGGAAGTCTTCAAAGAATACGTCAGTAAATTTATTAACAATAAAAATATCATTTAAAACTGTGACTCTAATCCAAGACTTGGATAGTACGTCTCATTGATACCTATCAACTTGCCATCGTCATTCACGACGTTGCCTATTGAAAGTCTAGCTTCGGTGCATTCCACACAAGGAAGTCACCAGATAAATGCTCGGGACTCTTTACTTATGGCTTGATACGACAGTGATTGACTTTAGTGGTTTGGTTGCTTGAATTCGCATAACAGGTTGGTTAGGAATATGAAAGCTAATAATCTTACGAAAATAATCAATTTTGGCATGATGAGTAGTTAACCAATCGATTCCTAAAATCACATCAAGGGCAAGTATTTTCAAAGAGATAAGATCGGTAAGTAACGTGAGGGTATCGATTTGAATCAAATAAGATTTATAAACAGTAGAGGTAACGAAGGTTTCTCCTAACAGAGTTTTAATCGATTGATAATCTCAACATTCTCGGATGCCATTTTCAAACACTGCCACAAAACAAGGGTTAATTAATATATCACATATTATCCCTATACTTTGACCGACCAATTAAATACCAAATAAACTTAGGTAGGTCATACTAGTGAAGAATTCCCCGTCTCTCCTCTCCTAGTTCTTATCTCACATCTTAGCCAAGGATCATATCCCTAAGCTATGATACCAACTGTGACGCGCCCAAAATTAGGTATATATCACCCATCTTGGGTCGTCAGATACATGGTACATAAATCAAATACAACTTACTAATACAACTGTCGTGTACAATATGACAAAACATAACTGTGAGTTTGAATACAATTATTGTCTACTAGAGATTATACAAACTCAAAAAGAGTCCTCATTACAATTATTAATACACTATTTCTCAGAATAGTGAGGACTACTAATGCTATCCTCTGGACCGTCACTCCGTTTCCCGACTAGTCCCTGCTATGTTCTCATTTCCTGAAGAGAACAGTGAAAGAAAGGGTGAGCTCAACTAGCCCAGTAAGAAATATTATGACTAAGATAATGCAGAATAAATTATCATTAGCCTCCAATAATGTTAAACTAATAAAATATAACAACATCAAGTTTAACAGCAGCGGATCAAGCAATCCATTAAAAGAGTCAAGTAAAGAATAGAATCTAATATCTTTTATGATTTAAAAAGTTTTTCATCACTTTTATCCCTGCACTACAGGCCAAGGATATTCTTTAGTATCACGACCACGAATTATCCATGCACTACGGGCCAAAGATAATCGTGTTTTTATCAACGGTCCTGATCATGCCATAAAACAATTCATCTTTGCACTACGGCCAAAGAGAATCCATAGCCATAATCATACCAAAAACTGTCCATCAATGCACTATGGGCCAATGAGGACTTTTAATTTTTACATCATTTGTAATATTACTGTCATGATTATACCGAATAATCCCTGGTCATAATCATACCAAGTCCATCTATGCACTACAGGCCACAGATGAATTTCAACAAAATATAAACATGAGGATGATGACATTGATATAAGAATTCAATAAAACAAGTTCAAGAATTATTTTATCCAGGAATTATTAACGTCCAAATTGTCAACACGATACTGTTTTGTGGTGTAAAATTCAAGAATGCTCAGAAGAATATTTCCATGAAAAGATACTGGATGAAGCGCAAATATCAAGGATATTCCACTAATTTCATGGAGTATAGAAGTCAAAGTTTTATCCAACTGAGTATAATAAAGAATGGAATAACAAAAGAAATCACCATGCATGCGATAGACCGCACAGGCAGGTTATTCCAACAGAATAATAAACAACGGAACCAGGTCATGTGAAATTCACACCGACAGAATGTTCCAACAGAATAATAAATGCGGAATAATAAATGATGGAACCAGGTCCGGCGTATAGCACAGATAGGATATTCCGACAGAATAATAAAGACAAAATAATAAAAATGGAACCAGGTCCGGTGTAAAACACACAGACAGGATGTTTCAACAGAATAATAGAAGAATGTCACCAAGTATAGGGTAGACCGCGTATACAGGTTATTCCAACAGAATAATAAGAAATGGAATAACAACAGTTCTCTTCATGAATAAGAAAGAATAACACCCCTTACCGTAACAGAAACTGGATATAAAAGTAGTGAAGTAGCAGAATACTCTTCTTCTTTCTCTCTATAATTATCTCTCTATAGCTTCTCTCAATAATTTCTCTCTCTAGAGTTTCAATGAATTAGTAAGAAAATAATGAAGGAATGAGCTTCTATTTATAGGAAAATGGAATGCATGGTAACTAATCCATGAACGGTCCAGATTGATTTACTTTAATCTGACGGTCCATATTTAAAGAAAAATCTTTTAAATAAAATATAATATATTCTATTTATATAAAAAGATTTTTACTATGCAAACACTATGCAACACTATGCAAAATATTATGCAACACTATGCATAATAAAATATAATATATTCTATTTATAGAATAACTTTAATAAAGTATTATGTTTTATATAAAAAGATGTTTCTGTTTTATTGCGTTAATAATACGAATAAAACAAAACGTCATCATCGCTATAATAATTCATATTATTAATCGACAATAATTGAATCAAACTGAGCGACTTCTCACATAAATATCAATAATCAATACCGTGTGCTACTATGCAACAACGCATATTACTGTACTTTTACTACCCAGTAGTTCAACAGTATCAACGGTAAAACTTCCGCCGTTATTTTCAATAAAATATTTTTGTCGTTTTCTCAATCCGACAATAATTCCGTTGTGGGGTCCACCAATAATTGTACCGTCGTACGAATATTTTCCGACACAAAGAATATTCCCTGACCAATCGAATATAATATAACAACTTGCATACTTTGCAAAATTTATAAATACTACCCACAACTATAATATTATCTCAAATTCACACCATAATATAAAAAATTATTTCGAGAAAATTAATTCTTTATTTATAAAATCTGGGGTTTCACAATTACCACCGAAGTGGTTACCATTCTTGACATGATAATTTCCCCCCACGATGGTTATCATTGTTCCGATGGTCATTGCCACCAATATGATTATTATCGTGTTGTTGGTCGCTGCCTTTTGGTTGGGCTGGCTCATTATTGTGCTCCAATAACTGAGCCCTATTCACTACATCTGAAAACAAACACAATTTGTGAGAAATGAGGTATTGACGTATTTTAGGTTTCAAACCTCTTAGAAACATTCGCGTCATTCGCTCCTCATTATCGACCAAATGGGATGCAAATCGGGATAACTTCGTAAATTTAGCCTCGTATTACGACACAGTCATATTGTTTTGCTCGAACTTGATAAACTCCACCACCTTCATTGTAAAATCTCAAATTTTACGAATAAAAATTTAAATTTCTCAAATTTTTTTTAAATATTATGGTGTGGATTTAATATAATGTTATAGTTGTGGGTAATATTTATAAATTTTGCAAAGTATGCAAGTTGTTATATTATATTCGATTGGTCGGAGAATATTCTTTGTGTCGGGGAATATTCATACGATGGCACAATCATTGGTGGACCCCACAACGGAATTATTCTCGGATTGAGAAAACGACAAAAATATTTTTATGAAAATAACGGCGGAAGTTTACCGTTAATACTGTTGAACTACTTGATAGTAAAAGTATAGTAATATGTGTGGTTGCATAGTAACGCATGGTATTGATTATTGATGCTTACATGAGAAGTCACTCAGTTTTGTTCAATTATTGCTACAGTAGTTGCTGCATAATATCTCACGTTATTTGATTCAATTATTGTTGATTGTTATATATATATATATATATATATATATAAGTTTTGTTTTATTAGTATTATTAATATAATAAAACAGTAAAATCTTTTTATATAAAACAGAATACTTTTATAAAGTTATCTGTTTTATTAGACAATAATTAGATTATATTATATTTTATTATGTATAGTATTTTTATAGTGCCTGCATAGTGTTTGCATAGTAAAATTTTTTTAAAAATTATTCATTTTATTATATTATAAATAGAATATATTATATTTTATTGTAAACCAATCTGGACCGTCCAATTAAAAGTAAATCAATCTGGACCATTTATGAATTAGTTACTATACAGTCCATTCTTCTATAAATAGAAGCTCATTCCTTCATTATTTCTATCGAATTCACTGAAACTCTAGAGAGAGAAACTATAGAGAGAATTCTTCTTCTATAATCTTGAGCATTTTTTTTGGAGTTTAAGAAAGCTTTGAGTGTAGTGCAAGTTTTCTTCGAGTATATCCTCACCCTACCAGTCGGAGTACTCTTCTTTCAAAGGTAAGAGATATTATTTGTTGTATTTGTAAGGGATATTATTTGTTGTACTCGTAAGGGATATTATTTGTTGTACTCATAATGGATATTATTTGTTGTATTCATAAGGGATATTAATTATTGTACCCGTAAGGGATATTATTTCTTTTGTATTCATAAAGAGAACTTCTGTTATTCCATTTTTTTTATTATTCTGTTGGAATAACCTGTATACACGGTCTACTCTATAATTAGTGAAATTCTTCTGTTATTCCATTCTTTATTATTCTGTTGGAATATACTGTCTGTGCGTTTACGCCGGACCTGGTTTCGTCTTTATTATTCTGTTGGAATATCATATCTGTACGTTTTATGCCGGACCTGGTTCCGTTATTTATTATTCTGTTGGAAAAACTTATCTATGCGAAGTACCACATGTATGGTGATTTCTGTTGTTATTACATTCTTTATTATTCTGTTGGAACATCCTGTCGGTGCAAATTTCGCCTGACCTGATTCCGTTATTTATTATTCTGTTAGAATAACCTGTCTATGTGAAGTACCGCATGCATGGTGATTTCTGTTGTTATTCCATTCTTTATTATTCTGTTGGAATATCCTGTCGGTGCGTATTACGCCTGACCTGGTTCTGTTATTTATTATTTTGTTGGAATAACCTGTCTATGCGAAGTACCGCATGCATGGTGATTTCTTTTGTTATTACATTCTTTATTATACTCAGTTGATTAAAATTTTAACTTCTATACTCCATGAAATTAGTGGAATATCCATGATATTTGCGCTTCATCCAGTATCTTTTCATGGAAATATTCTTCTGAGCATTCTTAAATTTTACTCTACAAAGAAGTATCATGTTGACAATTTGGACGTTATTAGTTCCTCAATAATTTAATTCTTAAACTTGTTTTATTGAACTTTTATATCATTGTCATCATCCTCATGTTTATATTTTGTTGAAAGTCATCTGTGGCCTGTAGTGTATAGATAGACTTGATATGATTATGACCAGGGATTATTCGGTATAATCATGACCGTAATGTTACAAATGATGTGAAAAAAGTCCTCATTGGCCCGTAGTGCATTGATGGACAGTTTTTGGTATGATTATGGCTATGGATTCTCTTCGGCCAAGGAAGCAAAGATGAATTGTTTTATGGCATGATCAGGACCATTGATGAAAACACGATTATCTTTGGCCTGTAGTGCATGGATAATTCGTGGTCGTGATATTAAATAATATCCTTGGCCTGTAGTGCAGGGATGATTTGATGATGTGGATTATTTATTAAGCCGAGTCTCAGCGATAAAAGTGATGAAAAACTTTTTAAATCATAAAAGATAGTAGATTTTATTCTCTACTTGACTCTTTTAATGGATTGCTTGTTCCGCTGCAGTTAAACTTGATGTCTATTGTATTTTATCAGTTTAACATTGTTGAAGACTAATGATAATTTATTCTGCATTATCTTAGTCATAATATTTCTTACCAGGCTAGTTAAGCTCACCCTTTCCTTCACTGTTCTCTTTAGGAAATGAGAATATAGCTGGGACGAGTCGGGGAACGGATTGATAGTCCAGATGATAACATTAGTAGTCCTCACTATTCTGTTAAATAGTCTGACAATAAATATAATGAAGACTTATTCTGAGAGTGGATATTGTCTTGAAGACAGTATTTATATTAAAACTCACTGCTCTCTTGTTGTATATTAAAGATTGTATTTGTATTCTGTACCATGTATCTGGCGACTCAAGATGGGTGATGTATACCTATTTTTGGGGGCGTCACATTCATGTGACGAATACTTTCGGGAAAGTACTTGTCGTTGAAAAGCTCTTGGAACTTCTCCCAAGACATCATGAGTGCGTCAGGCTGGGTACATTTTATAGATTTTCACCAGTAATCTGTCTCTTCACGCAACATAAAGGTGACAAACGGAACCTTTTTCTCCTCGGAGCATCCCAAGACATCAAATATCTTGGTAATCTGCTTTAACCACGTCTCCGCTTTAAGTGGTTCTAGCTTCCCCAAAAACTTCGGCGATCCCAGCTCCTTGAACTGCTTAGTAGTTACTAGCTGTGGGTTGCCATTGTTTCCACCTGAATTTTGAACAGGAGTCTCTCTCGCCTGATGTTGCATGAATTGCATAAAACCTCTGAACATCTCATCATTCATCATCTGATCGTTGATGTTATTTACCTGAGGATTATTATCTTTCTGTTGCACATTATCCTGGGTATTGATCGTTGGTGACTCAATGGTCTCATGTGTTTTATTGTTGATCTCAACATTTTCAGATGCCATTTTCAAACACTGTCACAAAACAAGGGTTAATTAACATATCACATATTATCCCTATACTCTGACCGACCAATTAAATACCAAATAAACTTATGTAGGTCATACTAGCTAAGGAATTCCCCGTCTCTCCCCTCCTAGTTCTTATCTCACATCTCAGCCAGGGATCATATCCCTAAGCTTTGATACCAACTGTGATGCCCCCAAAATAGGTATACATCACCCATCTTGAGTCGCCAAATACATGATACAAAATTCAAATAAAACTTAATTATACAACAGTCGTGTAAAATACGACAAAACATAATCTAAGAGTTTCAATAAGAATATTGTCATCTAGACAATATCCACACTCAATGGAGTCCTCATTACATTTAGTGTCACACTATTTTATAGAATAGTGAGGACTACTAAAACAACCATCTAGACCGTCAATCCGTTCCCCGACTCTTCCCAGCTATATTCTCATTTCCTGAAGAGAACTGTGAAAGAAAGGGTGAGCTCAACTAGTCCAGTAAGAAATATTATGACTAAGATAATACAAAATAAATTATCCTTAGCCTTCAACAGTATAACAACTGATATAATATAATAGACAACAAGTTTTAGATCAGCAACTGCAGCGGAATAAGCAATCAATTAGAAGAGTCAAGTAGAGCATAAAATCTACTATCTTATATGATTTAAAAAGTTTTTCATCAACTTTATCGCCGAGACTCAGCTTAATAAACAAAATCGAATCATCCCTGCATCACGGCCAAGGATATTCATGTAATCATCAATGGTCATGATTATACCGAATAATCCCTGGTCATAATCATACCAACAACTGTCCATCAATGAACTACAGGTCAATGAGGACTTTCACCACATCAGTCGTCACATTACGGTTATGATTATACCGAATAATCCCTGGTCATAATCATACCAAGTCCATCTATACACATAAGCCAAAGATGACTTTCATCACAATATAAACATGAGGATGATGACAATGACATAATAATTCAATAAAAACAAGTTCAAAGATAAATTTTAAAGATTTATAATTTAATTTATCCAGAAATCAATAACGTCCAAATTGTCAACATGATACTGCTTTGTAGAGTAAAATTGAAGAATACTCAGAAGAATATTTTCATAAAAAGATACTGGATGAAGCGCAAATATCTAGGATATTCTACTAATTTCATGGAGTATAGAAGCCAAAACTTTAACCAACTGAATATAATAGAATATATGAAACTACAAATGGATTTTCCCCCACCATGCGATAATCCACAAAGACAATTCATTTCCATAATTTAATAAGGAATGAATATGAAGGATCATTCACCATGCATGCGGTAATCCACATAGGCAGGTTATTCCAATAGAATAATAAAGAATGAAATAACAGAAAAATTCATCAGGCATGCGATAAACCGCACAGACAGGCTATTCCAACAGAATAATAAAGAATGGAATAACAGAAGAATTCATCAGGCATGCGATAGATCGCTGAGACTCAGCTTAATAAATAAACCACATCATCAAATCATCCCTGCACTAAGGGCCAAGGATATTCATTAAATCATCAATGGTCGTGACTATACCGAATAATCCCTGGTCATAATCATACCAAAAACTGTCCATCAATGCACTACAGGCCACTGAGGATTTTTACCACATCATCCGTCACATTAGGGTCATAACTATACCGAATAATCCCTGGACATAATCACACCAAGTCCATCTATGCACGTAAGCCAAAGATGACTTTTATCACAATATAAACATGAGAATGATGACAATGATATAAGCATTAATCAAACGAAAATAAGGATAAATATTAAAGACTTTAAATTTATCCAAATATTATCAATCACTTAATAAACTCATAATCTAATATTATTAATATTATAACAATATTTTAATCACTTCTTAAACTTATACAAAATTTATTTCAATTGTTTATACTTTACCAAATAATGCATTTAATCATTCAAAAATGTCATACTCATAAGAATTCATTACCAATGATCAAATCCCTTATCAAAAATTTATATATACCCTATATAGGATTCTGAAGCCATAAAATCCTATTTACTAATTTTTCAACTTCACATAACATATTTAACTCATATGTTCGTAACTAAACCATTTTCATGAAAAATTACCAAATCAACTTGTTATTTTTCTATCCTTTTCCCAAACATATATACATATATTTTATATACAAAAAGTATTTTTTTTTATAATTTTTCAACTCCCTTAAGTATTTTTCAAAAATCAATTTCTAATTAATTCCTTAAGAAATTAGCTACCTAAAGTTTAACTCAAGAAATTTCCAAATCTTAGTAGGATCTTACACATGTTAACGTGAGCTTCTAGTTTAAATTTCATGGTCATCGGAGTTATAGAACTCCGGTTATAGCTTTTTTTGTCAGAAAAACCTAAATATTGAAATGGTCATAACTTGTTCATTTTAAGTCAGAATGATATTATTTTTGGATAAGAGGTACTTTATACCTTATATTTTCATGTCCCAAAAGGCCAGAATTTTTCTCACAAATTAAGTGGCCAGAAATGCCTTTTTACTCCTTTTCTAAAATCAGTCCACATGAAAATCTACAACACCTTTTCTAGTGATTCCACTTGGATAAGTTAGAAAACTCATAGATCTAACTCTAGAACTTGACCACACTAAAAAATTCGAAATATAATAGGAGATATGATTAATTAAATTTCATATTCCATTTTCACCAAAATATGTTTTTGAACCCTTTGTGATTTCTAAGAAACTTTCATGTTTTCACATAATAACCAACATAACTCATCATGAAAATGACATAATAATTCAATAAAACAAGTTAAAGAATAAATTTTAAAGATTTATAAGTTCATTTATCATGAACTCAATAATGTCCAAATTGTTGACATGATACTTCTTTGTGGAGAAAAATTCAAGAATGCTCAGAAGAATATTTCCATGAAAAGATACTGGATGAAGCGTAAATATCTAGGATATTCCACTAATTTTAAGGAATATAAAAGCCAAAGCTTTAACCAAATGAGTATCATACAATATATGAAACTGCAATGGATTTTCACCCGCCATGCGGTAATCCACGTAGACAGATCATTTCCACAATTTAATAAGGAATGAATACAAAGGATCATTCACCATGCATGTGGTAATCCACATATCTCTTACCTTAGAAAGAAGAGTATTCCGACTAGTAGGGCGATGATATACTCAAAGAAAACTTGTACTACGCTCAAAGCTTTCTTTAACTCTAAAGAATACGCTCAAAATTATAGAAGAAGAATTCTCAGAACTTCTGGTGTGATTTCAATTCTAACTAAGCATCCTATTTATAGAAAAATAGAAAGGATATTATGCAATAAAATATAATATATTCTATTTATAATATATATATATTATTTAAAATCTAATAAAATAAATAACTTTATAAAAGTATTTTGTTTTATATAAAAAGATTTTACTATACAAAACACTACGCATAATAAAATATATTATATTCTAATTATTGTCTAATATAACAAATAACTTTATAAAAGTATTCTGTTTTATATACAAAAATTTTACTATACAAAATACTATGCATAATAAAATATATTATATTCTAATTATTGTCTAATAAAATAAATAACTTTATAAAAGTATTCTGTTTTATATACAAAGCTTTTCTGTTTTATTACATTAATAATAGTAATAAAACAAAATTTATATAATATATATATATATATACATATATAAACTTCCGTGACTTCATAAAAAGACACCTCAATATATTTAACAACATTTATCATCATTATTATAATTCACAATATTAATCGACCAAGTCGTTCCCAAGAAAGGGGGCTTTTCAATAAGGATTTTTCCCTATTGGCGCGCAATTAGGTGACCAAACCTCTCCTTGACAGAACTTCTAGACATCGTTAATATTGAAAATAATAATATTAATAACTTCGTCGTATTAATTATTGATTTAATAATATAAAAAAAATATCGACAATAATTGAATCAAATAACGTGAGATACTATGCAGCAATTACTGTAGCAATAATTGAACAAAACTGAGTGACTTCTCACGTAAGCATCAATAATCAATACCGTGTGCTACTATACAACCACGCGTATTACTGTACTTTTACTACCGAGCAGTTCAACAGTTTTAACTGTAAAACTTCCGCCGTTATTTTCATAAAATATTTTTATCGTTTTCTCAATCCAACAATAATTCTGTTGTGGGGTCCACCAATGATTGTGCTGTCGTACGGATATTCCCCGACAAAAAGAATATTTCCCGACCAATCGAATATTATATAACAACTTGCATACTTTGCAAAATTTATAAATACTACCCACAACTATAACATTATCTCAAATCCACACCATAATATTCAAAAAAATATTTCGAGAAAATTAAATCTTTATTCGTAAAATTTGGGACTTTACAGATACATCTCACCTAAAGGAAACCAGAGAGCACTCAACGAATGGCATGCAAGCTAATAGAAGATCTAAGCATCAATCCAATCAGCATCCAGATTGAGTTGTGAAGCCATTCAAGATGAAGTCTTCCACAAGATGATCATAAGAAGACTTCAGTAGCTGACTGAGGAAAGTCAGCATATGCAGTAGCTGTCAAGTGAAAAGATGACAATGATCTTGGAAGTAATCAGGATCGTAGTGTTTGCCAAACGAAGAAGGAACTGATGGAGTATATACAAAGATATTGGTCTGCCTCTGAAGAACAAAGCTAAAGTGATTAAGCATTGGGTCAGTCCATTGATGATAAGTGAACGGGAGATCACAAGGAGAAAGCGAGCTGGACACGCCACAAATCTGAAGTGTCTTGTTATTCAGAAGGGGCCAGAGCAAGGAGCCAAGCCATCAATATCTGAGAACAGTTGAGGCAAACAGAAGTGTTGAAGCACTGCATGAAAGAAGAAAGAGTTGTTCTTCACTAGAGATCAAGTGAACACTCTTCAAGATCGTAGTGTTTACTCTATATGTAAATAAGCATCAGTCAATAAGACACTACGGTCAGGTCCAAAAAGAAGTGCATCAGAATCGTAGAGTTCGAACAACTGAGGATTGAAGCATTGGCAACGGTTTAATCTGAAGGTTGGCATTCGGACAAAAGCTTATTGAGAGCATCGATGTGAGGATAACCTCTGTTCAAGAAATCAGAAGGGGGAAATAAAGTCATAGACCTGCCCGAGACATCAAAGTAACATATCTGACGGGGTAGGTGAAACAGTAGACTGCAGTGTCAAAAAGTTAGAAAAAGATGTCATGTCACATCTGCGGTCTGCACCAAATAACTCAAGATCTGTGAAGCCATTTGAATAGCTTTCAACGGCTACTTTCCAATGGGAAGATTAGAAAGCAGTAAAAATCAACAGAGCCTCAAAGATCAAGAGTTTCTGATGACTTCTATGTTGCAGAATCACTGAGTTGTTGAATGTTATTGTTGACTCTACGAGTTCCCCCAAAGATCAACAGAACAAGGTTCAGTGACAGTGAGACTACTAAGGTGGAAGTGAAGCAGCTTTGAAGAAGGACTTAAATGTATTAGAGCTCCACTCAACAAAGATGAGAATGCCATTGAAGATGGCAGCCAAGCCGAGAGCCGAGAAGGCCAAGGAGATAGCATTTAGAAAAGTGGCAGAGTACAAAGAAGATCAAGAGAGCCACTCTACGAATCACCATGAACCTAAAGCTAAAACTGAACAAGTGTAGAACCATGTCTGCAAAACATTCAAGAAGGGTTCAGGGATTGCTAAGTGCCAGAAGAAGTCTACCAAAAGCTTAGGGACTTAGTAAATCCAGATGGTGATGGTGCACAGCTGACATCAGATGAAGATGAGTAGAAAAGAGTAAAGATCAGCTACACCAAAGAAGATATGGTCCAGACTCAAAGTAGAATGGAAAAAGGACCACACCAAGCTATTAAGTACAGAAGATGTTCAAAGCTTAAAGACATCTTAGCATCTCAGCACCAATAATATCAACAACTACAACAACAAGAAGTCAGGGCCTGAGGGGTCCTTGTCCGGAGGGACTAAATGAAGTTCCAAGCCTGCTGGGCTTGAAGAGTTCCTAGGAAACTAGAGAAGTTCCAAGGATCCTAGCCTTGAAGAGTTCTTAATGAACTGAAGTCCCATGGCTGTTGGCCTTAAAGGAATCTTAGTTATTCAGGGTGCTGCCCTTCCTTAGTGGAAATCCTGATAGTTGAAAGCAGAAGAGTGGATTAGGAGCTTGAGTCTCTGAACTACTTAAAATCCCTTGTGTCTTTTACTTTATGTCATTTACATTATGTACATTAACTACTATAACTGCTATGTATGTTTTAACTGCTTACCACTGAACTAACTCTACGAACAATGTATGTAAGACTATGAATATATCAATGAAGGGGATCTTTTACTTATTCCGTTGTGCTTGAAAAGATTCCTATATTTGTCATATGATAAATTATTAGCAATACAAAATAAACGAGAAAAAGTATTTGAAATTTAAAAAGGATCTATCCAACCCCCCCCCCCCCTTCTAGATCTATTGTGCCTGCTGGGAAATAACAGGATCAACTTTTTTTGAAGCTGGAACCAAGACCAATTGTAACTGATTGGCGAAACAGTGTACATAATATGAATATAAGCAATCCCTCATAAATAATGCCTGTAACCCATTCCATTCACCTCTCATATTACTAGCACCATCATACCCCTGACCAGTTAATCTTTCAACTTGCAAATTATGATGGAGAAGAACTTTAGATATCTCTTGATGAAATGTCTCGGCAGTAGTGTCTCCAACCATCACAATATCAAAAAATTGTTTTCTTGGAAAACCCTCTTTGTTGACAAATCTCAAAATAATAGCCATTTGTTCTTTTTGAGCTGAGTCTTGTGCTTCATCAACAAGAATACAAAAGCCAAAATCCCCAACTTTTCCTCGAATGTGCATTCTAACTTTGTTTGCTAGAATATTCAAAATCTCCTTCTGAATTGTGGGTGAGGTGTATCTAGCATTTTTTGGGGCATTTCTTAAAACAACTTTAGCAACTTCCGAGCTAAACTTTACTATGCTTTATAAGTTCAACACAATTGCCACGATTTTTGGAATTTAAAGACTCGTCATGACCCCGAAAAGCACACCCTTAATATGCAAGATAAGGAACAGATTCACTGGTTGTCTTGAGTCTTAGTCGGTTCTTCAAAATCTCATCTCTGCTTTGTCAGTTCAGAATTATGTCTACATGTTGAGGTGCTTTCATCAAATCCGCAACGCATTTCTCACAACTATTATGTAATGAGCATGGACCTCCAATGTTATTTAAAAATACACAATTTTTTTTCATCTCAAACTCTTTTTCAGTCATTAAATCCATCAGTAGTTAGTGCAGGATTACCTTTTGGACCCTTTGCAAAAGAAAGTAGGGGAAGCAAAATACTTTATTCTTAAGAGGTGAATACTCTAACCATGGCCAATCTTTGAACCAAGAATAATTGAACCGACGATACTGGTTTCCTGACCGAACTTTTGGATACTCAAAAAATTTATAATGATATGGCCCCAAGTTTATATAAGCACGTCGAATTCGGTCACGCTGATTAATAGGATATTCATATACTTACTTTCGTTTCCCCAGATCTCGTTCTAAATCACCAACATCAAAATTTGTATCTTTAAGAGTCTCAGATATAACATCAGGTTGCTCATTGACCATTGTATTGTTAACATTGCATATTGGCGGAGTAGGAATAAATTCTCTAGATGTTGAATCAAAAGTAGGGACATTCTCTCTAGTCTCTGGTATTGTTGATTGACTTGATTCAACTATATGAACAGACTCTCTGTCAGTATCTGATGCAATTTCAGATTGTCCAGTAGAAAAAAACTCTCTAGGCTGGAGTATAGGAGAAGGGACATATTGATGCTTATCAGATGCAAGAGGTGCACTATTATTTGGCCTATTCTATTCAATTGACTGAGCTGAATCTTTTTTCTTGTACCATGTACTAAAAAATTTTGCTTTCTTGGCTTGTCAATCATGATCAAACATGTTTTGAGTACCTAATCATTGTTAATTTTCAATCAACCATGTATTATAGCATAATAGTAAATCATATAGTATAACAACAATTCACAAATCATAAACGTACAACCCTGAGACCCATATGGCCATATATTGATATATCATATATAATCCCAATTCAACTAGCAATGGTAATCAATGAATCATGATATCTTATTGAATTCAAAACAAATTAATCAATTTCACTTAAGACCATAAATCAATTCGTACCTGGTCACTGAAGAGAGAAGAGCAGCCGCTTTAGAATGGCAATGAGTAACGAAAAAAGAAAAGGAAACGTTGACCTAATTCTCTATAATAAAAAAAAACAAGCCCAATTATTTACTGAATTATTTAATAAAAAGAAATAGTTTATATTTGATAAAAATATAAATGAACTAGAACAACATATGGGCTAACTGTTAAGTATTTAAATTTGGGGTGGGCTTACTGGGCTAATTTTTAATTTGGGCCACCGTAGCTTGTGTGTAGCTACGCCCTTGGTGATTGAAATTACTTTTAAGGAAATTGATATTTTCATATCATTTTTTGATATTTTCACACGTAAAACTCATATATTAACTGATGTGTCAATTTTTTATTAGCTGATATATTGATCATATGAGTAAAAATATCAAAAACTAATATGAAAATATTAGTTTCCTACTTCTAATTAATGACGTCCTATTCAACAACACTTAAAAGCTCAATATTGATGAAGAATCTAAAGCAACAAAATCTTCCTCCTTCATCCTTATGCTACGTTTGGATTGAAGGAATGGAATAAAGTAGGGAATGGAATAGATGGGGAAATGAAGTAAGGAAGGGAATGGAATGATTTTTTAATATTCCATGTACATGTTTGGTTGATGTTAGGAATACATCTAAGAATGAAATAAATAATTAGAAAGTGACCTAAATACCCTCAAATGTTCAAATTTAACTTAAATTCAATTTATATTAAAAATTTAATACATATTTCATTCTTAGAAATAAAGGGGAGGGGAGGGGAGGGGTGGGGTGGGGGTAGGGTGGGGGGTAGGGTGGGGGTGGGTATGTGGGGGTGGGGTAGGTGGGTAGGTGTGGGTAGGTATGGGTAGGGTAGGGTGGGGTAGAGTGGGTGGGGTAGGTAAGTAGGGTAGGTGAGTTGGGGTGGCTGGGTGGGAGTGGGTTGGTAGGGGGTGGGGGTAGGTGGGGTAGGGTGAGTTGGTAGGTAGGGTAGGGTGGGTTGGGGTGGCTGGGTGAGGGTAGGTTGGTAGGGGGTAGGGTAGGTGGGGTGGGTTAGTAGGTAGGGTAGGTGGGTTAGGATGGCTGAGTGGGGTAGGGGTGGGTGTGTGGGGTGGGGTAGGTGGGGGTAGGGTGGGGTAAGGTGGGTGGGGTGGGGTGGGTAGATGAGTTAGGGTGGCTGGGTGGGGTAGGGTGAGTAGGTGGATTAAGGTGGCTGGGTGGAGTAGATAGGTAGGAGGTGGGGGTAGGTAGGGTGGGGTGGGGTGGGTTGGTAGGTAGGGTAGGTGGATTGGGGTAGCTGGGTGGGGGTAGGTTGGTAGGGGGTGGGGTGGGGTAGGTGGGGTGGGTGGGTGGGTGGGTTGAGGTAGGTGGGGTGGGGTGGCGTAAGTGGGGGTAGGGTGGGTGGGTAGGTGGGGTAAGTGGGTTGGGGTAGATGGGGTGGGTGGAGTGGGGTAGGTGGGGTGAGGGAGTGTGGGTGGGTGGGGTGGGGTGGGGTAGGTGGGGTTGGTTGGTAGGGGTGGGGTGGGAGTAGGTTGGGGTAAGTTGGTAGGGGTGGGGGTAAGTGGGTTAGGGGTGGGGTGGGGTGGGGTGGGGTGGGTAGGGGTAAGTGGGGTAAATTACTAAAAAATAGAAATATAGAAATTCCGAAGAAATTATCAAATCTCGGCCCCTTCTCTCTCGTCGTTCCCAGATCGATCGAATTGAATGAATATGTAAAAAGCCCTATTATATATTTAGGGGTATATTTGTCAATTACTTAAAAATAATGGATGGAATGATTTATTCCTGGCCACCCCTCAAGGAATGAAAATTAAAATTTTAAGTTAACTATCATTCAAGGAGGAATACATTATTCCGTTGGAATAAACAAACCAAACAACATTTTTATCATTCCAATAGAATGATTTATTCCATTCTCCCTCCTATTCCATCGATCCAAACGTAGCATTAGTTCACTAGCACCAAGAAAAGAGTTTAGTTTTACGTGTAAATCTATAGAAAAAAATTGTCTTTTACTTAATTAATTAATATTAACCTTTATTCCAACTATGAGTTTTAGCACCATCTTTCTCCCTTATGCTACGTTTGGATTGAAGGAATAGAATAGAGTAGGGAATGGAATGGATGGGGGAATGGAATAAGGAAGGGAATGGAATGATTTTTTAATATTCCATGTACATGTTTGGTTGATGTTAGGAATACATCTAAGAATGAAATAAATAATTAGAAAGTGACCTAAATACCCTCAAATGTTCAAATTTAACTTAAATTCAATTTATATTAAAAATTTAATACATATTTCATTCTTAGAAATAAAGGGAGGGGTAGGGTGGGGGTGGGTGTGTGGGGGTGGGGTAGGGTGGGGTAGGTGTGGGTAAGGTAGGGTGGGTAGGTAGGTGGGGTGGGGTAGAGTGGGTAGGGTAGGTAAATAGGGTAGGTGGATTGGGGTGGCTGGGTGGGGGTGGGTTGGTAATGGGTGGGGGAGGTGGGGTAGGTAGGGTGGGGGTGGGTGTGTGGGGGTGGCGTAGGTGTGGGTAGGATAGGGAGGGTGGGTGGGGTGGGGTAGGGTGGGGTGGGATAGGTAAGTAGGGTAGGTGAGTTGGAGTGGCTGGGTGGGGGTGGGTTAGTAGGGTGGGGGTAGGTGGGGTAGGGTGGGTTGGTAGATAGGGTAGGTGGGGTGGGGTGGCTGGGTGGGGGTAGGTTGGTAGAGGGTGGGGTAGGGGGTGGGTGGGTGGGTGGATGGGATATGTGGGTTAAGGTAGGTGGGGTGGGGTGGCGTAGGTGGGGGTAGGGTGGGGTGGGTATGTGGGGTAAGTTGGTTGGGGTAGATGGGGTGGGTGGAGTGGGGGGTAGGGTGGGGTGGGTAGGTGGGGTGGGGTAGAGTGGGTAGGGTAAGTAAGTAGGGTAGGTGAATTGGGGTGGCTGGGTCGGGGTGAGTTGGTAATGGGTGGGGGTAGGGGTGGGGTAGGTAGGGTGGGGTGGGGGTAGGGTGGGAGTGGATGTGTATGGGTGGGGTAAGTGGGGTAGGTGTGGGTAGGATAGGGTGGTAGGGTGGGTGGGTGGGTGGGTGGGTGGGTGGGGTATGTAAGTAGGGTTGGTGGGTCGGAGTGACTGGGTGGGGGTGGGTTGGTAGGGTGGGGGTAGGTGGGGTAGGTTGGGTAAGGTGGATTGGTAGATAGGGTAGGTGGGTTGGGGTGGCTGGGTGGGGGTAGTTTGGTAGGGGGTGGGGTAGGTGGGGTGAGTGGGTGGGATAGGTGGGTTAAGGTAGGTGGGGTGGGGTGGCGTAGGTGGGGGTAAGGTGGGGTGGGTAGGTGGGGTAGATGGGGTGGGTGGGGTGGGGTGGGTGGGGTGGGTGGATGGGTAAGTGGGGTGGGGGTGGGTAGGTGGGGTGGGGTGGGTGGGTGGGGGTAGGGTAGGGTGGGTTGGGGTAGGGTGGGTGGGTGGGGTGTGGTGGGTGGGGTTGGTTGGTAGGGATGGGGTGGGAGTAGGTGGGGGTAAGTTGGTAGGGGTGGGGGTAGGTGGGTTAGGGGTGGGGTGGAGTGGGGTGGGGTGGCTGGGTATGGTAAGTGAGGTAAATTACGAAGAAATAGAAATATGGAAATTCCGAAGAAATTATCAAATCTCAGCCCCTTCTCTCTCGTCGTTCCCAGATCGATCGAATTGAATGAATATGTAAAAAGCCCTATTATATATTTAGGGGTATATTTGTCAATTACTTAAAAATAATGGATGGAATGATTTATTCCTGGCCACCCCTCAAGGAATGAAAATTAAAAATTTAAGTTAACTATCATTCAAGGAGGAATACATTATTCCGTTGGAATAAACAAACCAAACAACATTTTTATCATTCCAATGGAATGATTCATTCCATTCTCCCTCCTATTCCATCAATCCAAACGTAGCATTAGAGTCCATAAAATTACTCCACTACCAATCCAAAACATAAAAAATAGCACATTTTAAAAACAGCCAGATTTTCACAGATTTATTCGAATTTTATACATTCTACTTTGCTTGAATTCATAGATGTTGCAATTTTTATTTTACAAAGATTGCCATCTAATTCTTACCATGTTTTTGTCAAGAATTTTAAGAAATATTAAACAACTAGTAATTGTCCGTGCATGAAATCATAACTTAACAAAAAATTAGATTAAAATTTAAAAAATATTACATTACCTAAAGACTCTTTGCAATCTAAAATAACTTACAATCAGACATAACAATTATCATAATTCACCAAACCACCACAATAATTAATTTTCCTTTAAAAATAGATATCCAGAAAAATCTAAATCTATCTTCAAAACTTACAGTCATCAATAACAATTATCATAATTCATCACACCACCACAACAACAACAACAACAACAATAATAATAATAATAATAATAATTATTATTATTATTATTATTATTATTATTATTATTATTGTTGTTGTTGTTGTTGTTGTTGTTGTTGTTATTATTATTATTATTATTGTTATTATCATTATTGTTATTATTGTTCTTATTATTGTTATTATTCTTATTATTATTATTGTTGTTATTATTGTTGTTGTTGTTGTTATTATTATTATTATTACTACTACTATAATTATTACTATTATTATAATTATTATTATAATTATTATAATTATTGTTATCAATATTATTATTAATATAATAATAATAATAATTATTATTATTATTATTATTATTTTGAATTAAAATTAGAATGAATCTGAACCGTCCTTGTACTTTCCTGCCTAAATTTAAAATGAGTTCTGTTTTATTATATAGATTTTTATATTACATTTAATTTTACGTACTCCATCTGTTTCAAAATATTAAAGTCAATATGTGACATTTTCAAACATAAAATTTACATAAATTCATTTAATATTAATCAATACGATGATTCATTTTATAAATTATTCTCTTCGTTCCAAAATTAAAGATATATTTTGATTTTTAAAGTCAAACAGTGACATATTAAACTTTAAATTAATATAAATGTATTTACTTTTCGTTGATAAAATTATTATAATTATATAGTATATAAAATATTTTAAAAACAGACAGATTTTCACGGATTTACTCAACTTATATTCTACTTCACTTTGTTTGAATTCATCACCTAGATGCTAGATGTTAGATGTTACAATTTTTGTCTTACAAAGATTGCCTCTAATTTGAACCATGTTTTTGTCACGAACTTCAAGAAATATTATATAAAAATTATATTACATTTAATTTTTCGTACTCCATTCATTTCAAAATATAAGGTAATTATTGATATTTTAAAATTAATATATAACATTTTCAAATTTAAAATTTACATAAATTCATTTAATATTAGTCAATAAGATGATTAATTTTATAAGTTATTTCAAAAGTACTGCTAACGTTAAGATTTATTATTTTGGATTCTTAATAAATTTTACTAAATTTGAATTTAAAAAAGATCTTAAATTAACATTTAGAAGTCAATAATATTTTTATAATATCAAATCAAGGGAGTATTTAAATATAACATATTAATATAGAAAATTGATATTTTCACAACACTTTTTGATATTTCTATATGAAAAGTGTTGATATAGATGTATAGCGACGGTGAAAACCGTCGCTACAATATCTATAGCGACGGTTTTCATGTAAAAATATTATTATTTTTCGTAAATTTATCAGTTTCCTTAATATATTTATTTAAGATACCCTAAATCAGCCAAAAATAATTGAAAATTTTGTATCACAATATTGCCAAAGCAGTAGCTTCTTCTCAGCTTTTTCTTAATTTGTCGAATTTGCTGTTCAATTTGGATACGGAAAGGAAGTTCAATAGATGACAAGGATGACTAGTCAACTTTGTTGGCCATTTACATGTAATATTATATACAAAATTCATTGCACTGAATTCTCCGATCTTGACCCGGCTGCCTTTTGACGTTTCTTACACTGTTGAGGGCCTGGCATTCCCGCACTTACATTAAAAGTGTCACCAATTGGTTTTTCAACTTTTAGCCAAGGCTTGAAATTTTTATTTTTTTTATGCTTACCTTCTGAAAAGTATAATAAAATTCATAATCAAATAGTACATCATTACTATTATAATTTCAAGAATCAATTCAATCTCACTAGAAAGAGGAAATACACTTCGTAATTAAAGAACAGATCATCTATCTCCAAATTCTCTATTCCTCGTGTCCTCCTATTAAAATTTTAACACATGTCCTTTTATTTAATTTTAGAATTAATTAGTGTTAAGTAAGAGACTATGTGTCAAAATTTAAGTGGAAGAACACAAGGAGACAAAAAAATTAGGGACAGAGGATCTGCTCTCTCGCAATTAAGAAAAATGAGAATCGAACCTGATCGATCGTAAGGCTTGAAAGTTGAAAAGCACAATAGAAAAATATTTTGTACAGTATTTCTACATAGCACATATAAATTTATGTTGATATAAGATATTCGATTTATGAAAATATATGAGATAGAAGGAAATAAAAAGAAGATTCACACATTATCATTTTATCTTATATAAGTTAAGATTCCAATTAATCGCAATTTAATTTGTCATGAAATTTCATGGTAACTACTCCCTCCGTCCCAAATTAACTGCTCAGTTTTGACTTTTTTTAGTCAAATTGACTATTTTTAGAATTAATAATTAAGCATATATAAACATATTTCTAAAATTATAAAATTTAGGATTAGTAATAAATTGTATATACTTTCTTTTGGTTATAATCTCTTCACCTATATTTTAGCAAAAATAGTAAAAAGATTAGTTTTAAAAATGGTCAATTTGACTTTATAAAGTCAAAACTGAGCAATTAATTTGGGACGGAGGGAGTACTATTTTTTTAGGGGAAGATTTTTTGTTTCTTCATTTATATATGTCATTTGTAGATTGTAAAGAAGAATTGATTACTTAGTTTTATATAGAGTAAAACTATAGATTGAGAAAAAAAATTTGGCAGACTTACGATTGACATTAGGGATGAACAAAGAACCAAATTGGAATCGAAACCGTACCAAAAACCGCACAAACTGCACCAATTAAAATCGCACCAACAGTTCTAGCGTATGTGACAGTTTTAGGTGGATTGAAAAATCAAATTTACGATTTCGATTTGGTTACTAGCCAAAATCGCACGCATAAAACCGAAACTGCACCATGTCATGTGTATGTATGCAGGGGCGGACGGAGTACAAGGGCAAGAAGTATGCGTGGAGTATGCTAAAGACGAGAAGTTAACAACTCGTTGTCTCTCGTTGCTCTTTCATGGTTTTTCTTACAAGTTGTATTCTCAGTTTGTAGTATGAATGCTCTACATCTATTAATGACCTCTTTCATATAATTCCCTTCAAAGAAGCTGTAAGACCCCAACTTTTATGAATAAAAATAAATTTTCTATAAATATCATTTTAGAATATTATGGAATAAATTTGATATAATGTTATAGTTGTGGGTAATATTTATAAATTTTACAAAGTACGCAAGTTGTTATATAATATTCGATTGGTCAGATAATATTCGTACGACGGCACAATCATTGGTGGACCCCACAACAGAATTATTGTAAGATTGAGAAAACGACAAAAATATTTTAATGAAAATAACGGCGGAAGATTTACCGTTGATACTGTTGAACTACTCGGTAGTAAAAGTACAGTAATACGCGTGGTTGCATAGTAGCGCACGGTATTGATTATTAATGCTTATGTGAGAAGTCACTCAGTTTGATTCAATTATTGTCGATATTTTATATGTTATTAAATCAATAATTGAGATGAAGAAGTTGTTAATATTATTATTTGCATTATTAACGATGTCTAGAAGTTCTATCAAGGAGAGGTTTGGTCACCTAAATGCGCGCCAATAGGGAGAAATTCTTATTGGAAAGCCCCTCTTTCCTAGGAACGACCTGGTCGATTAATAGTGTGAATAATAATAATAATGATGACGTTTTGTTTTATTCGTATTATTAACGTAATAAAACAGAAAATTTTTTTTATATAAAACAGAATACTTTTATAAAGTTATTCGTTTTATTAGGATAATAGTAAAATTTTTTTATATAAAACAGAATACTTTTATAAAGTTATCTGTTTTATTAGAGAATAATTAGAATATATTATATTTTATTATGCATAGTGTTTGCATAGTGCTTTCATAGTATTTGCATAGTAAAAAAAATTTAAAAGTTATTCGTTTTATTATATTATAAATAGAATATATTATATTTTATTTAAAATATTTTGCTTTAAATATGGACCATCCGATTAAAGTAAATCAATCTGGACCGTTCGTGGATTGGTTACTATTCATTCCATTCTTTTATAAATAAAAGCTTATTCCTTCATTATTTCTTATGAATTCACTGAAACTCTAGAGAGAGAAACTATAGAGAGAAAGAAGAAAAGTATTCTGCTACTTCACTACTCCGATATCAAGTATCTTTTACGGTAAGGGGTATTATTTCTTTTGTATTCATGAAGAAAACTTCTATTATTCCATCTTTATTATTCTGTTGGAATAACCTGTATACGCGGGCTACCCTATACTTGGTGAAATTCTTCTGTATTCCATTCTTTATTATTCTGTTGGAATATCATGTCCGTGCTTTACGTCGGACCTGGTTCCGTCTTTATTATTCTGTTGGAATATCCTGTTGGTGTGAATTTCACCTAACCTGGTTCCGTCATTTAGTATTTTGTTGGAATAACCTGTCTATGCGAAGTACCGTATGCATGGTGATTTTTGTTGTATTCCATTCTTTATTATTTTGTTGGGATATCATGTCGGTGCGTATTACACCTGACCTGGTTCCGTTATTTATTATTCTAATGGAATAACCTGTCTATGCAAAGTACCGCATGCATGGTGATTTCTTTTGTTATTCCATTCTTTATTATACTCAGTTGGTTGTTAAAGTTTTGACTTCTACACTCCATGAAATTAGTGGAATATTCTTGATATTTGCGCTTCATCCAGTATCTTTTCATGAATATATTCTTCTGAGAATTCTTGAATTTTACTTTATAAAGAAGTATCATGTTGACAATTTGGACGTTATTAGTTCCTGAATAAATTAATTCTTAAACTTGTTTTATTGAATTCTTATATCATTATCATCATCCTCATGTTTATATTATTTTTGAAAGTCATCTGTGGCCTGTAGTGCATAGATGGACTTGGTATGATTATGACCCGGGATTATTCGGTGTAATCGTGGCCGTAATGTTACAAATGATGTGGTAAAAGTCCTCATTGGCCCGAAATGCATTGATAGACAGTTGTTGGCATGATCATGACCATTGATGAATACACAAATATCCTTGGCCCATAGTGCATGGATAATTTGTGGTCGTGACCTTAATGAATATCCTTGGCCGTAGTGCAGGGATGATGTGGATTATTTATTAAGCTGAGTCTCACGATAAAAGTGATGAAAAACCTTTTTAAATCATAAAAGATAGTAGATTTTATTCTCTACTTGACTCTTTTAATGGATTGCATGTTCCGCTGCAGTTAAACTTGATGTCTATTGCATTTTATCAGTTGAACACTGTTGAGGATTAATGATAATTTATTCTGCATTATCTTAGTCATAATATTTCTTACTGGGCTAGTTAAGCTCACCCTTTCTTTCACTGTTCTCTTCAGGAAATGAGAACGTAGCCGGGACTAGTCGGGAAACAGAGTGATGGTCTGAGATGGTGTCTTAGTAGTCCTCACTATTCTGTTAAATAGTGTGATAATAAATGTAATGAGGACTAAATTGAGTGTGGATATTGTCTAGATGACAATATTTGTATTAAAACTCACAGCATGTATTTTGTCGTATTTTACACGACTATTGTATAATCAAGTTGTATTTAAATTTAGTATCATGTATTTGGCGACTCAAGATGGGTGATGTATACCTATTTTGGGGGAGTCACAGTTGGTATCAAAGCTTAGGGATATGATCCATGGCTGAGATGTGAGATAAGAACTAGGAGGGGATAGACGGGGAATTCCTTCGCTAGTATGACCTACCTAAGTTTATTTGGTATTTAATTGGTCAGTTAGAGTATAGGGATAATATGTGATATGTAAATTAACTCTTGTTTTGTGGCAGTATTTGAAAACGGCATCCAAGAATGTTGAGAACATCAATGGAGCACAGGAGACCGTTGAGTCTCCACAGATCAATAATCAGGATAATTTGCATCAGGAAGGCGACAATCCTAATGAAAACAATAACACTGACCAAATGATGAACGATGGAATGTTTCGAGGCTTCATACAATTCATGCAACATCAGGTGAGAGCGGCTCTTGTCCAAAATGCAGGTGGAAACACTGGCAACTCTCGGACGGTCACCGCCAAACAGTTCAAGGAGCTGGGACTACCGGAATTTTTTGGAGAGCCAAAATCACTTAAGGCGGAGACGTGGATAAAGCAGATCAACAAGATATTTGATGCCTTGGGTTGCTCCGAGGAGCAAAAGGTTCCCTTTGCTACTTTCATGTTGCGAGCAGAGGCAGATTATTGGTGGGAATCTGTAAAGCGTACTCAACCTGCCGCACTAAAGATGTCTTGTGAGAAGTTCCTAGAACTTTTCAATGATAAGTACTTTCCTGAAAGTATTCGTCACATGAAAGAGGTAGAGTTCATTAAACTGGAGCAAAACAACATAACCGTGTCGCAGTACGAAGCCAAGTTTGCCAAGTTGTCCTGGTTTGCGTCCCATTTGGTTGATAATAAGGAGAGAATGACGCGAATGTTTTTAAGAGGTTTGAAACTCGAGATATGTCAATATCTTATCTCTCATAAACTGTGTTTGTATTCAGATGTTGTTAATAGGGCTCAGTTATTGGAGCGCGATAATGAGTCAACCTAACCAAAGGAAAGCAACCGGCAAAATGATAATACCAGTGATAACAGTCATCGAAGCAGTGACAATAAGCGTGGAAGGAATCAACTTGCCAGAAATGGTAACCACTTCGGTGGTAATCATGGCCAAAATAATAAGAATGGACATTTCAAGAAAAGAAGATTCAACAATGATGGAAAGACGTCAGCATCAACACCTGTCGCTAAGGAAAGGAGAACGACCACCTATCATATGCTTCAAATATGGAGGGGAGGGACACATCAGTCCAAACTGTGAGATGCCCTCTAAAGCATGTTACAATTGTGGAAGAGAAGGACACCTGGCCCGATTTTGTCGTGCGTCGAAGACAAATCCAGCTGGGATGGAGGTAGCAAAGGCCGTCCCAGACAAGACAAAATCGGTTGTTCAAGGGAGAGCATTTGTTGTGACCTCCCAGAAAGCAAAGAACCCGAACGAGATCATCACGGGTAAACTTATCATAAATTCTAGTTAAATATATACCTTATTTGATACCGGTTCTACCCATTCTTTTATTTCTCCTACTTGCGCTCAACGTTTAAATATGACTCCGGAGAAATTGGACTTTGACTTATCTGTTGAAACTCCGTTGGGAGAAACCTTCATTACATCCATTGTTTATAAGTCTTATTTGGTTCAAATCGGTACCCTCACATTACGTGTCGACCTTATTTCATTGAAAATACTTGCATTTGACGTAATTCTAGGGATTGATTGGTTAACTACTCATCATGCAAAAATTGATTATTTTTGCAAGTTTGTTAGCTTTCATATTCCTAATCAACCTATTATGCGAATTCAAGCAACCAAACCATTAAAATCAATCACTATCATCTCAAGTCATAAAGCTATTCGTTTATTGAAAAATGGATGTCAAGCTTTCTTAACTCATGTCACGGATCTAGACAAAAATACGTCAGTTTTGAATGATATTTCTATTGTTAATGAATTTCCTGACGTATTCCCTGAAGAACTTCCTGGCCAACCCCCAGAACGTGAAATTGAATTTTGTATCGACCTTGAACCCGGTACAAAACCCATTTCCAAAGCCCCATATAGAATGGCTCCTATTGAACTTCAGGAGTTAAAGACCCAACTACAGGAATTGTTAGACATTGGCTTTATTCGTCCTAGTACTTCTCCTTGGGGTGTTCCTATTCTATTCGTGAAGAAGAAAGATGGAAGTATGTGACTTTTTATTGATTATCGAGAGTTGAATCATGTCACCATCAAAAATAGGTACCCATTGCCACGTATTGATGACCTATTTAATCAGTTGCAAAGCGCCAAATTCTTTTCAAAGATTGATCTTCGTTTCGGATATCACCAATTAAAGATTAGAACTGATGACATTCCAAAGACGGCTTTCAGAACTTGGTACGGGCATTATGAATTCCTAGTCATGTCTTTTGGATTGACTAATGATCATGCTGCCTTCATGGATATGATGAACCGAGTATTCAAGGAATATTTGGATCACTTTGTGGTCGTCTTAACTGATGACATCCTTATTTATTTCAAAAGTCGTGAAGATCATGAGCAACACTTGAGGCTGATACTCCAAAAGCTTCGTGAATATAAGCTTTATGCCAAGTTGAAGAAATGCGAGTTCTGGCTTGAGGAAGTAGCATTCCTTGGGCACGTGATATCAAGTCATGGAATATCTGTTGACCCAACAAAGATTGAAGCCATTCAAAGCTGGAAGCAACTTAAATCAGTGACCGAAGTATGTAACTTTCTCGGCTTAGCTGGTTATTATCGGAGATTCGTAGAAGGATTTTCTTGAATCGCTACTCCTTTAACTCAGCTGACTCAGAAAGATACAAATTTTGGTTGGAACGAGGAATATGAGAAGAGTTTTCAAGAACTCAAAAGAAGACTCATTTCAGCACCTGTTCTGACAATACCATTTGGCTCGGAGGGATTTGTCATCTACAGTGATGCTTCAGGCAAGGGGTTAGGATGTGTTCTCATATAACATGGGAAAGTCATAGCCTATGCCTCTCAATAACTCAAAGAATATGAGAGGAATTATCTTACTCATGATCTAGAGTTGGCAGATGTTGTCTTCGCACTTAAAATTTGGAGGCATTACTTGTATGGGGAGAAAGTGGAGATCTTTACGGATCATAAAAGCCTCAAATATTTCTTCACTCAAAAGGAACTCAACATGTGACAGCGACGTTGGCTTGAACTGTTGAAAGATTATGATTATACCATCCAATACCATCCTGGAAAAGCAAACGTGGTAGCTAACGCATTGAGTAGAAGATCCTATGCGGGTACAAGTGCGATATTGTCAACGCAAAGGCCCATCTTGTATGACTTGCAAATGATGGAGATAGAATTAAAGACTCCAGGGACCCATGTGATGATGGCGAATATACGAGTAGAATCGACTTTAATCGATAAAGTTAAAGCTGCTCAAGCTACAGACCTGGAGTTGATGCATATGAGGAATAAAGTACAAGAAGGTGATATGCCGGAAGCAAGAATCGATGAAGAAGGAATACTTCGAGTCAAATCTAGACTTTGTGTTCCTAACGACCCTGATTTAAAGTATAAAATCATGATGGAGGCGCACAACACGCCGTTTGCGATCCATCTTGGGAGTACCAAAATGTATCGTGATCTTCGTCATATATTTTGGTGGAGCAATATGAAGAGAGAGATAACGTTCTTTATCTCAAGGTGTCTAACTTGTCAACGAGTCAAAACGGAGCATCAAGTACCAAAAGGTCCATTGCAACCACTTGAAATTCCAGAATGAAAGTGGGAGCACATTACTATAGATTTCGTTACTGGTCTTCCCAAGGTTTCTCAAGGCATAGATGCAATCTGGGTCATTGTTGATAGATTGACCAAGTCTGCTCATTTCTTACCAATACGAGAAACTTATACACTTGAACGTCTTGCTCGTATGTACATAAACGAGATTATAAGACTACATGGTATGCCAGTATCCATAGTTTCTGATCGAGACCCAAGATTCACTTCACAATTTTGGGTTAGTTTGCAAAAAGCTATGGGCACAGATTTATGATTTAGTTCGGCTTATCATCCTCAGACGGACGGACAATCAGAGAGGACTATTCAAACTCTTGAATATTTATTAAGACTATGTGTCCTTGACTTCAAGGGAAGTTGTGACAAGTTCTTACCATTGGTGGAGTTTTCCTACAACAACAGTTATCAAGAAAGTATTGGCATGACTCTATTCGAGGCGTTGTATGGAAGAAAGTGTCGTTCTCCAGTATGCTGGGATGACGTGGGTGAAGCAACGTTGTTGGTACCGGAGTTGGTACGTATGACTAAGGAAAAGATTCAAAGGATCCGACAACGTATAAAAACCTCACAAGACCGAAATAAGAGTTATGCTGATCTTCATCGAAAGGACGTGGAATTCGATATTGGAGATCATGTGTTGTTACGTATTGCTCCATGGAAAGGAGTTACGAGATTTGAAAAGAGAGGAAAGCTCAATCCTCGATTCATTGGTCCATTTTTAATCCTCGATCGAGTAGGGACTGTAGCCTATAGACTTGCTTTACCGCCAAGTATGTCTCGTGTTCATAACGTTTTTCATATATCCATGTTACGTAAATATGTGAAAGACCCGAACCATATTATTGAGTTAGAACCGGACAAAATAGCGGAAGATTTAACGTATGAAGAGGTTCCTGTTCAAATCTTGGATAAGAAGGAACATATTTTACGCTCTAAGGTTATACCTCAAGTCAAAGTGTTATGGAGGAACCACGATGTTGAAGAAATGACCTAGGAGTTAGAATCTGAAATGAAATCAAGGTATCCTTACCTCTTCGATATACCAGGTACGTACCCTAATTTCGAGGGCGAAATTTCATTAGAAGGGGAGATTGTAAGACCCCAACTTTTATAAATAAAAATAAATTTTTTATAAATATCATTTTTGAATATTATGGAATAAATTTAATATAATATTATAGTTGTGGGTAATATTTATAAATTTTGCAAAGTACGCAAGTTGTTATATAATATTCGATTGGTCAGGGAATATTCGTACTACGGCATAATCATTGGTGGACCCCACAACAGAATTATTGTCGGATTGAGAAAATGACAAAAATATTTTTATGAAAATAACGGCGAAAGATTTACCGTTGATACTGTTGAACTACTAGGTAGTTAAAGTACAGTAATAGGTGTGGTTTCATAGTAGCACACGATATTGATTATTAATGCTTATGTGAGAAGTCACTCAGTTTGATTCAATTATTGTCGATATTTTATATGTTATTAAATAAATAATTGAGATGACGAAGTTGTTAATATTATTATTTGCATTATTAAAGATGTCTAGAAGTTCTGTCGAGGAGAGGTTTGGTCACCTAATTGTGCGCCAATAGGGAGAAATCCTTATTGGAAAGCCCCCTCTTTCCTAGGAACGACCTGGTCGATTAATAGTGTGAATAATAATAATGATGATGACGTTTTGTTTTATTCGTATTATTAACGTAATAAAATAGAAAAACTTTTTATATAAAACAGAATACTTTTATAAAGTTATTCGTTTTATTAGGATAATAGTAAAATCTTTTTATATAAAACAGAATACTTTTATAAAGTTATCTGTTTTATTAGAGAATAATTAGAATATATTATATTTTATTATGCATAGTATTTGCATAGTGCTTTCATAGTATTTGCATAGTAAAAAAAATTTAAAAGTTATTCGTTTTATTAGATTATAAATAGAATATATTATATTTTATTTAAAATATTTTGCTTTAAATATGGACCATCCGATTAAAGTAAATCAATCTAGACCATTCGTGGATTGGTTACTATTCATTCCATTCTTCTATAAATAAAAGTTCATTCCTTCATTATTTCTTATGAATTCAATGAAACTCTAGAGAGAGAAACTATAGAGAGAAAGAAGAAAAGTATTCTGCTACTTCACTACTCCGATATCAAGTTTCTTTTACGGTAAGGGGTATTATTTCTTTTGTATTCATGAAGAAAACTTCTATTATTCCATCTTTATTATTCTGTTGGAATAACCTGTATACGCGGGCTACCCTATACTTGATGAAATTCTTCTGTATTCTATTCTTTATTATTTTGTTGGAATATCCTGTCCGTGCTTTACGCCGGACCTGGTTTCGTCTTTATTATTCTGTTGAAACATCCTGTTGGTGTGAATTTCATCTAACCTGGTTTCGTCATTTAGTATTCTGTTGGAATAACCTGTCTATGTGAAGTACCGCATGCATGGTGATTTCTGTTGTATTCCATTCTTTATTATTCTGTTGGAATATCATGTCGGTGCGTATTACGCCTGACCTGGTTCCGTTATTTATTATTCTAATGGAATAACCTGTCTATGCGAAGTACCGCATGCATGGTGATTTCTTTTGTTATTCCATTCTTTATTATACTCAGTTGGTTAAAGTTTTGACTTCTACACTCCATGAAATTAGTGGAATATTCTTGATATTTGCGCTTCATCCAGTATCTTTTCATGAAAATATTCTTCTGAGAATTCTTGAATTTTACTTTATAAAGAAGTATCATGTTGACAATTTGGACGTTATTAGTTCCTGAATAAATTAATTCTTAAATTTGTTTTATTGAATTCTTATATCATTATCATCATCCTCATGTTTATATTATTTTTGAAAGTCATCTGTGGCCTGTAGTGCATAGATGGACTTGGTATGATTATGACCCGGGATTATTCGGTGTAATCATGACCGTAATGTTACAAATAATGTGGTAAAAGTCCTCATTGACCCGAAATTCATTGATAGACAGTTGTTGGCATGATCATGACCATTGATGAATACACAAATATCCTTGGCCCATAGTGCATGGATAATTTGTGGTCGTGACCTTAATGAATATCCTTGGCCGTAGTGCAGGGATGATGTGAATTATTTATTAAGCTCAGTCTCATGATAAAAGTGATGAAAAACCTTTTTAAATCATAAAAGATAGTATATTTTATTCTCTACTTGACTCTTTTAATGGATTGCATGTTCCGCTGCAGTTAAACTTGATGTCTATTGCATTTTATCAGTTGAACACTGTTGAGGATTAATGATAATTTATTCTGCATTATCTTATTCATAATATTTCTTACTGGGCTAGTTAAGCTCACCCTTTCTTTCACTGTTCTCTTCAGGAAATGAGAACGTAGCCGGGACTAGTCGGGAAACAGAGTGATGGTCCGAGATGGTGTCTTAGTAGTCCTCACTATTCTGTTAAATAATGTGATAATAAATGTAATGAGGACTAAATTGAGTGTGGATATTGTCTAGATGATAATATTTGTATTAAAACTCACAGCATGTATTTTGTCGTATTTTACACGACTATTGTATAATCAAGTTGTATTTAAATTTAGTACCATGTATTTAGCGACTCAAGATGGGTGATGTATAGCTATTTTGGGGGTGTCACAGAAGTTATTATTAATATTGTCTACTAATTATACCAAAACAATTTACTTCATTATTTTTGAAACTAATTAGCATCAATATAATTAGTCTTCCCTGATTAGCGAGTAAGATTGTTCATTAGTTTGATTTGTTTATTATTATCTCTGACAATAATATTTGGTTGTAATTGAGCATGATCAAAAGTTGATAGGATTAGTCTTTGTTATTACGCATTTCTCATTGTTCGTGTAATAAATCGCATAAAATTTTGTTGTTTCAATTGGTTTTGGAACCGAAACCGCACCTAATGAAATCGCACCGCACAGTTTAAAAACGCATAACACCAACCACAAGTGGTTTCATGTGCGATTTTAGAATTGTCAAACTACACCTAAGCGATTTCGGGTGTGGTTTGGGCTTGAAACTGCACCATGCTCACGCCTAATTGACATACATCAATACACGTTATTGTGTGAGACCCCAAATTTTATGAATAAAGATTTAAATTTTTCGAAATATTTTTTTCAAAATTATGGTGTGGATTTGAGATAATCTTATAGTTGTGGGTAATATTTATAAATTTTGAAAAGTATGCCAGTTGTTATATAATATTCGATTAGTCGGTAAATATTCATTTTAACAGGGAATATTCATACGATGACACAATCATTGGTGGACCCCACAATAGAATTATTGTCTGATTGAGAAAACGACAAAATTATTTTATGAAAATAACGACGAAAGTTTTACCGTTAAATGTTGAAACACCCGGTGTTAAAAGTACAATAATACGCATAGTAGCACACGATATTGATTATTGATGCTTACGTGAGAAGTCACTCAATTTTGTTCAATTATTACTACAGTAATTGTTGCATAGTATCTCACGTTATTTGATTCAATTATTATCGATATTTTATATATTAATAAATCAATAATTAAGACGATAAAGTTATTAATATTATTATTTGCAATATTAACGATGTCTAGAAGTTCTTATGTAAGACCCCAATTTTTTTTTAATAAAATTGAATTTTTCCTCTATTCATTATTCTAAAATAATAAGGTGTTAATTGGATATAATGCTTTGGTTATGGGTGAAATGTGTAAATTTTGCAAAATAAGCAAGTGGTTAAAAAATATTCATTTCTGCCGGGGAATATTAGTTTGGTCGTGGAATATTCTTTTTGTCGGGAATATCCGTACGACGGCGCAATATTTGTGGGCCCCATAACAGAATAACTGTCGGATGAAGAAAACGACAAGTTTGAATTTTTATAAATAACGGCGTAGTTGTTACCGTTAACACTATTGGATTACCTGGAGGTTAAAATACAGTAATACGCGTAGTTACACAGCAGCACACGATATTGCACAATATTATTGAATTATGGATTCGTACGTAAGAAGGCACTACTCAATAATTGTTGCAGTAGTTACTGTTTAATATTTTATTTTATTAATTCAATAATTGTTGCGTTAATAGTTTATATTATTGTTGTTTCAATAATTGTCACTGCACAGTATTTCCCATTATCATATCAATAATTCATATTATTTGAATAATATTATTAGATAGCATTATTGGCAATGTCTAGAAAGTTCTGTCAAGGAGAGGTTTGGTCACCTAATTGCGCGCCAGTAAGGAGAAATTCTTATTGGAAAGCCCCCTCTTTCCTGGGAACGGCCTGGTTGTCATAATTGTGATTCTGTGATATTATTTGTGAATAATTAATTATTAATTTATATGATAAGAAAATATTTATTTGATATAGATATAATTGATGGATATATTTATTTTATGTGGTTATAAATGAAGGAATTAATGTTGAGGTATTTTATCAGTATTTTATCGGATTGGAGGTATTAAAAACTCAAATCGGTGTTCTTAAAACTTTATCGCGTGAGTTATAATTTTAATCCGACCGTTGGATCGTTGTGATTTTTGGATATGTTATACATATATGAGTTGAGTATATGTCCACAAATTTTGAACCGTTGAAAATTAACACATGATTTGTTATGAATTTTAAAAGGTGTTGAAACGGTGTTTAAAATCATCCGTTTGTGGATTTTGAATATTTTTGGTCTTGAATTTGGAAAAACTTTCTTCTGCAAAGTTGTAGAGAATTCGATTTCGTGTGGAATGGATATAAAATTCGTATTTTTTTGATAAATGGGCTATTTTTTATGAATTGTTGAAGTTTCGGTAAATAAAATAATTTTTATTAAAAATGGGGTGGGACCCACTTTGGTTGGTGTTAATAACATGTGGGCTGCTGAAATTTTCAGAATTGAGGGACTGGAGATTTTCAAAGAGCATGCGTAGAAAAAATATAAGGTTATATTATATTTTAATATTTTAGTCTCCTATGGCGTTCTAGCATTTTTTTATAAATAGGCGCTTAGGTTAGAATTGAAAATAACACAAGAAACAAGTTTTCTTTCTCTCTATATTGTCAAGCGTATTTTTGTGAGTATTTTGATACTTTAAGAGTTGCTATTCAGTGCAAGTTTCTGCCATCACTATATCCGAAGTTCAGTCAGAAGTACGGTTATTTTGATGTAAGGGAAGTTATTTTCTTCTTAAATGATATTATTTTCTTCAATATCATTAGGCCGAAATATTGGTGAACTTTTTAATCAAATTTGGAACTTTTTGTGTCGGGGTTACTATTCACGTATACGGCACTATTCACCAAAAAATAAAAATTTTCCTTTTTGTCAAAGATGTCTATTTTGGCTACTATCTTTGATTGTATCCATGTTTTGATCGTTGAATTATGCTTCACAATTGGTTATTATGATGTATTATTGATCTTGGATAAACTGTTATACGAATCCCTAATATTTGTCCTTCTGTCTCACTGGATTCATTTTCTATAAAATATTTTTCATCATCCTCATTCTTAAATGATGATATTACTGAATATCTTTGGCCTTTAGTGAAAAGATGAATGATTAAATGATGAATATCTTTGGCCCGTAATGCAAAGATGAACATGTGTTGAGATGAATATGACCAACTGGTGATACAAATGAATATCTTTGGCCTGTAGTGCAAAAATAAATATTTGATTAAAGATGTATATTGAATGATGTTATAGGGATAAAATATTGATGATGGATTTTTAAATCTTAGAAGATAGTAGAATTCATTCTCTACGTGACTCTTCTAATGGATTGTTGTTTCCGCTGCAGAATATTGATCTAAAACTTGTTGTCTATTATATTCTATCAGATTTTTTCCTGTTGAAGACTAATGATAATTTATTGTATATTATCTTAGTCATAATGTTTTTTACTGGGCTAGTTGAGCTCACCCTTTTTCTTTTTGTTCCATTTTTATTCTCAGGAGGTGAGAACATAGCAGGATCAAGTCGGGGGTATGGAGTAATGTTTCTAGAAAGATGTTTTAGCAGTCCTCACTATTTTTATAAAATAATGTATGAATACTTGTAATGAGGACTTATTTGAGTGTTGATATTGTCTAGAAGACAATATTTGTATTTAAACTCACAGTATTTGTTGTCGTATTCTGTACGACAATTGTATTATTGAAGTTGTAGTTTGCTTTCTGTACCATGTATTTGGCGACTCAGAATGGGTGTTGTATACCTATTTTGGGGGCGTCACATCTGCTAAGGAGAGGTTTTGTCACCTAATTACGCGCCAATAGGGAAAAATTCTTATTGGAAAGCCCCCTCTTTCCTGAGAACGACCTGGTCGATTAATATTGTGAATTATAATAATGATGATAAATATTGTTAAATATATTGAGGTATCTTTTTATGAAGTCGCGGAAGTTTATATATATATATATATATATATATATATATATATATATATATATAAATTTTATTTTATTAGTATTATTAATGTAATAAAACAGAAAAGCTTTTTATATAAAACAGAATACTTTTATAAAGTTATTTATTTTATTAGACTATAAATAGAATATATTATATTCTATTATGCATAGTGTTTTGCATAGTAAAATCTTTTTATATAAAACAGAATACTTTTATAAAGTTATTTGTTTTATTAGACTATAAATATAATATAATATATTTTATTATGCATAGTATTTGCATAGTGTCTGCATAGTATTTGCATAGTAAAATCTTTTTATATAAAACAGAATACTTTTATAAAGTTATTCGTTTTATTAGATTATAAATAGAATATATTATATTTTATTTAAAAGATTTTATTTTATTAGAATATTTTATTAATACTGCATAGTAAATCAATATGGATCGTCCGTTTAAAAGTAAATCAATCTGGACCGTTCATAAATTAGTTACTATTCAGTTCATTCTCCTATAAATAGAAGCTCATTTCTTCATTATTTCTTACGAATTCACTGAAACTCTATAGAGAGAAAGAAGAAAAGTATTCAGATACTTCACTACTTCTATATCTAGTTTCTTCTAAGGTAAGGGATATTATTTGTTGTACTCGTAAGTGATATTATTTCTTTTGTATTCATAAAGAGAACTTCTGTTATTACATTCTTTATTATTCTGTTGGAATAACCTGTATACGGGGACTACCCTATACTTGGTGAAATTATTCTGTTATTCCATTCTTTATTATTATGTTGGAATAACCTGTCTATGCGAAGTACCGCATACATGGTGAAATTCTTCTATTATTCCACTCTTTATTATTATGTTGGAACATCCTGTTTGTGCGTTTACGCATGACCTGGTTCCATTATTTATTATTCTGTTGGAATATTATGTATTTGCGTTTACGCATGACCTGGTTCCATTATTTATTAATCTGTTGGAATTTTTTGTCTGTGCGTTTACCCATGACCTGGTTCCGTTATTTATTAATCTGTTGGAATAACCTATCTGTGCGGTCTATCGCATGCCTAGTGATTTTTTTTGTTATTCCATTCTTTATTATACTCAGTTGGTTAATGTTTTTACTTCTATATTCCATGAAATTAGTGGAATATCTTTGATATTTGCGCTTCATCCAGTATCTTTTCATAGAAATATTCTTCTGAGCATTCTTAAATTTTACTCTACAAAGAAGTATCATGTTGACAATTTGGACGTTATTAGTTCCTGGATAAATTAATTCTTGAACTTGTTTTATTGAATTCTTATATCATTGTCATCATCCTCATGTTTATATTATGTTGAAATTCATATTTGGCCTATAGTGCATAGATGGACTTGGTATGATTATGACTAGGAATTAATCTGTATAATCATGACCGTAATGTTACAAATGATGTGGTAAAAGTCCTCATTGGCCCGTAGTGCATTGATGGACAGTTGTTGGCAAGATCATGACCATTGATGAATACACGAATATCCTTGACCCGTAGTGAATGGATAATTTATGATTGTGATACTAATGAATATCCTTGGCCGTAGTGCAGGGACGATGTGGATTATTTATTAAGCTGAGTCCCAGCAATAAAAGTGATGAAAAACCTTTTAAATCATAGAAGATAGTAGATTTTATTCTTTACTTGACTCTTCTAATGGATTGCTTATTCCACTGTAGTTAAACTTGATGTTTGTTATATTGTATCAGTTTAACACTGTTGAAGGCTAACGATAATTTATTCTGCATTATCTTAGTCATAATATTTCTTACTGGGCTGGTTGAGCTCACCCTTTTACTTTCATTGTTCTCTTCAGGAAATGAGAATGTAGCAGGGACTAGTCGGGGAACAGAGTGACGGTCCAGATGATAGCATTAGTAGTCCTCACTATTCTATGAAATAGTGTGTTAATAAATGTATTGAGGACTTATTTTGAGTTTGAATACTGTCTAGAAGACAATATTTGTATTAAAACTCACAGCTCATGTTGTATATTTAAGATTATATTTGTATTCTGTACCATATATTTGGCGACTCAGAATAGGTGATGTATACCTATTTTGGGGGCGTCACATATTGAGTATGATTGTGAAATTTGTTGAGAATATTCGGCTCATATATGAGCATCTGATACGACATCTTGACTCAAAAGGTTAACGTATTAGGTATATGGCCCGTTAAAGCATATACGTCCTCAATTTTTCTCATTTTGTTTCGATATGAAACTTTACTATTACACGACACCTCAACAAGGTTAACTTGCTATATCACCAATATGATTAATATTATATTAACAATGGTTATCCACGTAATTGACAACAACAAAATCGATATATTAAGTCACAAGATATTTTTTTTTATTTTCTATATTATAAAACATATTTCTCACTCATCTTTTCAATAAATTTACTCTGATGAGATAATTATCACTCTTTTCTCTCTCATACTTGCAATGAATTATAGAATGGTTATATTAAAAAATTTATACCCAATTTAACCAAATAAATAAAACATTAATTATATTTCTTAATTTATACATTTATTCTTAAATATCATTTTATGTCCAAATCCTATATATGGCTGATAAACTGCCACCCCGAAGATTCTCATTGATATTTTATCCTTAACTTATTTCCTTACCTCCTCCTCCCTAGGGGTGAGCATGGTGCGGTTTAAAGTCGAAATCGCACCTGAAACCGATTAGGTGCGGTTTAACAAATCTAAAATCGCACACGAAATCGCTTGTAATTGGTGCGATATGATTTTAAACTATGCGGTGCGATTTTAATTGGTGTGATTTCGGTTCCAAAACCAATTGAAACAACAAAAATGTCCAAGTCTACAATAGAATTTAACACAGAGCTCACGTCGAGTAATTAACTTAATAACAGAGTCGACAATGGGAATTATATCAAGTATAAAATCATAGCTCCTTCTGCCAAACATATCAAATTCATCATCAAATTATAGAATAGTGAGGCACATAAAATAGTTTTAGCTTATAATAAAGGAATGATGCTGTAAAAACTAAAATATACGCTATATAACACAATGGAGACCATATATTCGATAACAAGCAAGAATGTTTATTTAATTCTCCAAAAATTAAAAATATATACTGGAGATATAATGAAATTTTATCTTATATATTGTAGGGAGAACTTATAGAATATAATCCTAACTATATCTAATTTGAACAATATTCTATTAGACTATTACTACTATAGTATAGACCTTAACCAATGCATCAAGTGCTCGAACCAACGAATTTGGCCCCTCATCTATAAGCCCCTCTAGTAACGCATCAAACAAATCTGAAATTCAAAAACCCAAATGCTCAAATTTTGACTCTATAACCTCTAATCATCTTCTTTCAATTGGTGAAAAAATGACAATGCAAGACTTAAGTTTTCTCTGAGCGTGTTCAAGTGAAAAGTAACTTTAGAATTTACTAGAGATAATACATGCATAGACACGCATGGTGCGGTTTCGGTTTTATACGTGCGATTTTGGCTAGTAACCAAATCGAAACCGTAATTTTGGTTATTCAACTCACCTAAAACCGTCACATACGCCGGAATCGTTGGTGCAATTTTAATTGGTGTGGTTCGTGCGATTTTTGGTGCGGTTTCGGTTCTAATTTGGTTACTCCCCCTCCCCCTCCCCCTCTCCCTCTCCCTCTCCCTCTCCCTCTTCCTCTTTGTAGTCATAGAAAATGACTTAACAAATTAAAATATTACAAGTGACTTTTGAAAATTAAAATTAATTGCAAATTAAACCGTTCTTGCCCGGGTTCATTGTTTTCTCTCTCTCATATATATATATATATATATATATATATATATATATATATATATATATATATATATATATATATATATAGGGTCAGGATCAGGTAAGGACTCCCTTACTTTGTTAAAATGCGGATTTTTTTTTGATTTTTTTTGGTTTTTTTAAAATAACTAAAAAAAAAAGTTTAATATTTTATGGAACTGAAATTTTTTCATAATACAGTATTTTGGATGTGATTTGGGTACGTATAACAAAATTATGTATGTACAGTCTTGGCAGACTGTACCACCACTTTTTGGTATAGGTATTCAAAACACGCCCAAAACATTATATTATGGAAAAATTTCAGTTCCATAAAATATTAAATATTTTTTTAGTTGTTTAAAAAAAACCAAAAAAATCAAAAAAAAAAGTCCGCATTTTTAACAAAGTAAGGGAGCTCTCACCTGATCCGCTCTGTATATATATATATATATATATATATATATATATATATATATATATATATATATAGGAATAGGAGGAGGAGGAGGAACGTGTCTCTAAGAAATACACAAATTTATATGTATTTTATTATTATATTTTTTTTTTATATTAATGATCATTTATTATCAGACTGTCTATGTATATTTTTCTCCATAAGGAATAAGGTGGTCTCAACATGTCCTGGTTACATTGACTTTTTTTTTATTTTTTATACGTAATATTAATATTGAACTATTAAGAAAAATAAATTAGCATTAATTGACACTATATAATTAAATTAGTATAGATATTGTATCATAAAATTAACCTCGGACTTTTTTTTCATTTTGTCATGTCACTTGTGTTGTAGAAATTTCTTATCAAATTATGCACAATTGTTTTAATAATAATAAAAAATTATGTAATAATTTGATTATGATAATCATCATCTAGAAAAAATAATTTTGCGTGCCTAGAAAAATTAAAATGGGTGATGATAGGCTTGTTGAGTTGACTTTTGACTTTCAACAAGTGGCTATTTTTTGATAAAAACCTAACTGGCAACAATTTAAAAACCACTCAACCCCTCTGTTTCTCCTAGGGCGCTCTATCCCTTCTCTCTCTTCACATTGGCTGTCTCGCAAGGTCGAGTGGATCTCTGATAAAAGTTTATTCTTCAAGGTCAGTTGTGATTTGGGTCTATCTTTTGTTTAAAAAAATCATGTGGGTCTGTTCTATTTGCTTTGAATTTACTGGTTTTATGAGAAATCTTCCAATTCTTTGTGTTAACACTTGTTAGATCTTATTTGTTAGATGGACAAATGCTGCATTTATAATCAAAAAAGTTTGAATCTTTGGTGATTTGGAGCTCATTGCTTTGATGATTGCAGGGATTTTCTGTTCTTTGGGCTGCATTTTCTGATCATTTGTTCAGTTGTTCTCCAAGAGATTTCTCATTTGGTTTTGAATAACAATTTTCTGAGAAACCCTTTTCTTTTTCCTATCTTTAGATCTTAGAATTCAGTCCCCTGATTATTTATTTGCCATTTCCTGTCAACTAATTGAAAATGTTCAATTAGATCTTAGATTCTATGTCTCAGTTTCTCCCATATATTTATTTGTAAACGTGAAATCTTAGGAAGAGAATTGGTGCTAATCTTGTTTTGAGGTAATCAGTTGACTTTTTAACGTTGAGTTAATTGATTCTCAGATCGTAATTTAGCCTGTTTCTCAAATTCCTATCAATATGAGTGAAGCAAAAGTGGACAAGCCCTTGATTCCACCGTCTTATTTGCGAAAACTTCCCGATTTCAAGCAATCTGTAAAATTGAAGTATGTCAAACTTGGTTACCATTACCTCGTTACCCATGGGATGTTCCTATTTTTATCCCCTCTTGTTGTTGTTCTTGCGGCTCAGATATCTACATTCTCACTCCGAGATATCTATGTTCTATGGGACCATCTCAGATTCAATCTTATATCGGTAATTGTATGTTCAACTCTTCTTGTCTTTTTATCAACCCTCTATTTCCTTACTCGTCCTCGCCCCGTTTTCCTTGTCAATTTCTCATGCTATAAGCCTGAAGATGAGCGAAAGTGTACAAGGCAGATTTTTATGGAGCGGTCCAAGCTGACTGGTTCCTTTTCGGATACAAACCTTGATTTCCAGAGGAAAATTCTTGAGAGGTCAGGTCTTGGTGAATCCACTTACCTCCCTGAAGCCGTCCTTAGGGTACCTCCGAATCCATGTATGGCAGAAGCAAGAAAAGAAGCTGAGATTGTAATGTTTGGTGCCATTGATGAACTTTTAGCCAAAACCTCTGTAAAGCCAAAGGACATTGGGATTTTAATTGTGAATTGTAGCTTGTTTAATCCAACACCATCTCTTGCCTCTATGATTATTAACCATTACAAACTTCGAGGGAATATTTTGAGTTATAATTTGGGTGGGATGGGATGTAGTGCTGGTTTGATCTCGATAGATCTCGCTAAGGATCTTCTTCAAGTCCATCCCAATTCATATGCTCTTGTGCTCAGCATGGAGAACATCACTTTAAATTGGTATTTTGGAAATGAGAGATCTATGCTCGTTTCTAATTGCTTGTTCCGGATGGGAGGGGCTGCCATTTTGCTTTCAAATAAGAGGTCTGATCGACGTCGATCCAAATATCAGTTGGTTCATACTGTCAGAACCCATAAAGGTTCTGATGATAAATGTTTTTCTTGTGTTACTCAAATGGAGGATCCAAATGGAAAAGTTGGTGTTGCTTTGTCAAAGGATCTGATGGCGGTTGCCGGTGATGCTTTGAAGACCAATATAACTACATTGGGCCCTCTTGTGCTGCCAATGTCTGAACAATTGCTCTTCTTTGCTACATTGGTCGGGAAAAAACTGTTCAGGATGAAGATAAAGCCTTATATCCCAGATTTCAAATTAGCCTTTGAGCATTTCTGCATTCATGCTGGTGGAAGAGCTGTGTTGGATGAACTAGAGAAGAACTTGCAGCTTTCGGATTGGCATATGGAGCCTTCAAGGATGACACTCTACCGATTTGGCAACACTTCAAGCAGCTCCCTTTGGTATGAATTGGCATATTCAGAAGCCAAGGGTAGGATTAAGAGGGGAGACAGAGCATGGCAGATTGCATTTGGGTCCGGGTTCAAGTGTAACAGTGCAGTTTGGAAGGCTCTAAGGACTCTAAACCCGGCAAAGGAGAAAAGCCCGTGGATGGATGAGATTCACCGGTTCCCGGTGGATGTTCCAAAGGTCTCTGCTGTTTGAAGTTCAAACATTTAGCAACAGCAGTTTGTTTGTGGGGGTGCTCGGAAGTGAGTAATGGGCAATTTTTATTCATGTTGTTAGAATTTAGCAATTTATGATATGGAATTTGACTGGAGTATGCATGTGTTTTAGTGGGTAGGAATTGAGGGTGTTAATTTGTGATTTTACAGTGTAATCTGGTGGTTGCCTAAAATTAATTTTTCTCAGTGAGAATCTGCGATTCGTTGTCTTGGGATTATGTCATGATTACTTCTGTATGGTCAGACTGTGAATGATTGTTTTTTAGATATCAACTTATTCATGATTCTGAATTCAGAGGCATTAGGCTGGTCCAATGTCCATTGATCAAATGGTGTATTTTCTCCTATTTATTTATATTTATGAGCTATTATTATAGTTTCTTTGCAAGTGGAATGGCTGATTGATTGACTGTAGGTATTCTAATTATGACAGGTCATTTAGTATGTATTCTTCTATGGCATTGCCCCTTGTTGCTCTACATTTGTATGTAAAAGTCTGATCTTGAGTAGTTGAATCTTTTGGTGAAACCCGTATGGGCAAGATACAGAATCTTACAAGAGCAAATAAAATGTTGGAACATAGGGCAAAAATTGTGGGATTCCTGAAAATGATGTCTTATAAATGTAAATAAAAGATTTAGGTTGATGGATTGTATTTTGAAGAGTCCAACACAAGTACATCACTTTGTGTATAGAGTTGAAAATATTAACAAATTCATGTATAGTTATCAACTAAATCCATAAACAAATTTGAAAATTAAAAGAAAGACAAAAATTGACATGCAACCAAACAAACATTTTTTCATTCACATTTCATTACCATTAGTACTTCCCAAAACATCAATATATGAGAAGAGAATGGAACAAAAACCGACCAAGATCTGCATGTGTACGACTACTACTATTTAACTACAGACACTATTCACTTTTTAGGTCCATCATCCCATTACAACATGTGCCAAGTGCGAAAAAGTTCACTCCTTGGAGGACTTGTTGATGAGTGACTTGTGAATGTGAGGGATCACACCACCACCAGCTATTGTTCCTTTGATGAGGGTATCAAGTTCTTCATCACCACGTATAGCTAGCTGCAAATGCCTAGGAGTGATACGTTTCACCTTCAAATCCTTGCTAGCATTACCTGCCAATTCCAACACTTCGGCAGTCAGGTACTCCAGAATAGCTGCAGAATACACAGCCGCTGTTGCACCAACTCTTCCACTAGATGTGACCCTTGACTTCAGGAGACGGTGGATACGACCCACTGGGAACTGCAGGTATATGCATAAGAAGGTTAGAAAGGGTACCAGTAAGTACATACCAGCAAAAATATAAGCATCAAAATGTAGCACAACACCTTTTATCATTTATCTTTTTATCCATTGGAAAAATTAGAACAATAAAATATGCACAAATATGTAAGCTGGGTCTTTCGGACCGCCCAATACTGGGGATGGGACCTGATCAGCATAATTTTTCAAGAGAAATTAAGCATTCTCGATTTCATGAAGTTCAAAGGTCTTCCGAGGATCAAATATCAATTGTAGTTGGACTATTCCAGTTGATTGGAGATCAAATATCAAGTGTAATTGGACTATTCCAGTTGATTGGAGCAGTGTCATTTTGCAAGCATACGAGTTAAAGTGCAAACTATAGAAACACACCTCTTCCAAAACCTTACATATGACAACTGATTAAGGCCTACTGAGGAGTGAAAAATGTGATTATATTTGTCTATTATTTGGAGACACCCGTTTCAAAATTCTGGTCTGCGACTTCAAGAAATTGTGTAGATGACTTATAAAGACTCGGGTAATTAAACAGTGAAACATTTAAACACGGCCAAATCACCAGTCAACCCCAAAACAACGTAAGAGCCTCCAAAAAATAAAATAATGAAATACTGAATTGAGTGAGAACAATTAAAATTGCCTCTATCCCGGGCATGGTGTTTCTGTTCCATCAGAGGAAAGACAAGGGACAGGGTTAAGCCTTCATTTTAGAATTAAAGCTTGACTTGGCAAAGAGAATTTAGATACACAATTTCAGCAAGCAGAGTAAGGTGTTTGACTAACACAAGCAAGCTTTTCTGTTATATAAAAACAGAAAAAATAGCTTAACCAAGTGGAAATAACACTTTTTTTCAGCATAAAATAATACTATTAATTGCAAGATCCATTGTTCTCAAAACTTAAATGAATCACATCAATTTCAAATTTGAAAATGTCTCAAATTGACCAAGAAATAATAATAATATGGACTGCCAGCCAGAAGCAGCAAACAACACTAACCCTCAGAAAAGAACTGAGGCTATATATTTTGAGGTGATAACATGATATACATGTATAGATTAAAGCAGATCATGACACATTATGTATACTAGAACAGAGGCACACACTTTGTGTGTGCAAATCAGAGTGTAGAAAAAATTAGCGTTGAGAGAAATTATGAGTAATGAATAGGAGTGGGAGAGAAGAAATAGAAATTAAAATAAATTTATACTGTGAATTAAAGTGACAGACCAAGAGTCCAAGTACCTTGCTCTCCTTTTATATAATAGATAGATTATGACTAACATGTATACAAGTATATTCACGTGTTTTTGTGTGTTATGACACCATACCAAGCCAAGAAACTGCCCTTAATAAAAAAATATTAAAGAAAGAACAATTCAAGGGATTCCCAAGAACCCTCTTCTTTTACTAGGACAAACTAGGTTGTATCCCTATAGAAACAAGGGCAGAGCCACCCATATGGTTCAGGGACAACTGCCCCCCCCCCCCCCCCCCAAAACCCCAAAAAACAAAAATAAAAAAAATACGCACACATAGAGAGATCACACACACACACACACACAAATAATTCTTTATGGCTACTATTACTTTGGGATATTTTAAACTTGTATCACTCCTTAACCTTAAGACAGTTGATACAAGACAACAGATTAGTGGATATGAAAAAGACAAGAATACATTCATTAATCTCATCATAATTAATAATTAGTTAGTCCTACCTCACCTAGGCTGAGGAATTAGTCGTATTGCACTCACACCTTAGTAAAACACAAAAACTGAACTATGGTACTGTATAGAAGTTTTTATGTTCCAATTTTACCAACTAAAATTACACATCCTTAATTCCTTATGCACAGTAGATGTTGTGGTTTATAATACTCCTTATTTAAGTTTTTTTAAAATAGTGAGAACGTCAAATTATTAGTGAAAGACTAATTCGAAATCTAAACCTTGACTCCAATTTGAAATGGCAACTCTTTCTAAGTGAACACTAACACAAAGGGTTTTTCCAATTATCCTTATTTCTAACTATTAGAAAACTCCAAAAAACCTCTCCATCTTTTGTTTTCCTAAATTTCTCATCAGCCAAACAAAGCACGATGCACAATCAAAACTGCAGAACAAAAATAAAGCAAGAACCCACAAAACCCATTCATTCAGGAAATACAAACCTCCATCACAGCAAATAAAATCCAACAAATCTACTAACAAAAAAAATCTAAGCACCCATATAAGTGTTCAACTAAATATTAAAGAAATCAAAAATGACCAAAACCCACATAGCAAAACCTACAAACCCATTCATTCAGGAAATATAAACCTCTATCACAGCAGATAAAACCCAACAAATCAACTAACAGAAAATCTAAACACCCATAAAATTGTTCAACTAAATACTAAAGAAATAAAAATTTGACAAAACCCCACATGAATTAAACCCTATTACTAATAAAAAACACAAACATCAACACAGAAAGTAGTAATCCAAAAATCTCTCCCTATACAAATGTGTAGATATATTGAGAGAGTGGAGAGACCTGTAGACCAGCACGAGAGGAGCGAGAAACGGGTATCTTCTTGCCTTTGTCTTTTTCCTTGTCCTTGTCCTTGTCCTTCCTGAGGGCTGGGGTTTTGCCCGTTATCAATCCTTTCGCGCCTTTTCCCGACATTTTTGCAAGACTATTTGATTGATTGTACTGGCGATGAGGTAATTGTAGAGAACAATGGAAATGGAGAGATGAAAGCAGGGGAAAGAGATGACCGACGACCTCCTTTGCCTCAAAGGTCCAGTTTAAGTGATTTTTTTTTGAGTTTCGTTCATTTAACCTGATTCCAAACCCGACCCATTTTAATCAAACCCGACTCAATTTAACTCGACTTCAATTTCACTAATTAATATTTTTTTAAAAAATATTTTAAAATTAATTATTATTTTAAAATAAATATTTTATTTTAAGATATTAAAAATAATTATTGTTTTAAATATTTTTAAAAATTATTATTATTTTTGAGAAAAAATATGAGAAACTTTTATTTTTTCATAAAATGAGTAAAGTTTTAGAAAATATAGATTCAAAAAAATTAAATAAGAAAATAAAACTTTATTTTTTTAAAAAAAAATCATTTTTTATGCAAAACTTTATTTTCAGAAAATAAATTTTATGTCTTTACAATTATTATATGTATTCTAAATAATAAAATTTTCAAAAATAAAAATTAAAAAAGAAATTAGAATACAAAAAATAGTTCAGGAAAAAAATTTACAAATATTTTCATATTTTAAAAAAATAAGTAAATTTTTATAAAATATAGATTCAAAAAAATAAAACTTTATTTTTAAAAAATAGAAATTAAAAAAAGATGTTTAATTTTCATAAAACTAATTAAAAAATTTAAAAATTTAAACTTTAATTTTTTTGAATCTATATTTTTTTTTGAAATTTTACTCATTTTTGAAAAAATAAAAGCTTCTAATATTTTTTCCTAAAAATAATAATTATTTTAAAAACTTTTTAAAAATAATATTTAAGTTTAAAATATAAAAATAATTATTATTTGAAAAAATTAAAAAAATATTTTATTTTAAAGTATTAAAAATATTATTTTAATATTTTATTTTAAATTATTTAAAATATTAATTTTAAAATAATTATTTTATGTTAAAATAAATTTTATTTTTAAAATAATATTATTTTTTAAATATTGAAAATAATTATTATTTTAAATTTATTTTTTTAAAAATATTTTATTTTAAAATTTTAAAAATAATTATTATTTACAAAAAAATATTTTATTTAAAAATAATTATTATTTTAAAAAATATTTTATTTTAAAATATTAAAAATAATTATATTATTTTAAAATAATAAAAATAATTAATATTTTAAAATTATTTATTTTTTTAAAATATAATTGATACAATTGGGGTCGGGTTGGGTCAAAATGGACCGAGTTAGGGTCAAATCGGGTAAACGAAACGGAAACGCCAAAAAATATCATTTTAAAAACTTAATTGGCGAAAATAAACTTTAAGAACGATTTTAAAAGTAAATGACAACTTGGAGCGATATATATATGTGTCATTCGGCCTGAGAGTTATATAAGTTATTTTTCATAAAGTATGGCAAGACACGGGCAAGTTTACAAAATAATTAGTAATTATTTTATTAATTTAAAATTAATTTAATTTTAAAAAGAAAAAAAGCCAAGGAAGGCTTTTAAGAAGGTTTTTATTGACAGAGGATAAAAATAGTTTTTTTGATTATTTATTTTTAAAATCAATGGGAATTGATTTTTACGAAAAAGACATAAATGTCGTGGGGAAGAGATTTGGTGTATCAGCGGCTCATTATCGTGGTCGATGACTTCAATCAACTAGTTTTCAACACATCCGGTCTTTTAATCCTCTACATTTTATACTCTTCTTTTACTTGCACTTATCCTTATATTTATTAATAAAATAAATATGTATAAGGATAATTACTGATTATCGTCTTATGATTTTTAATTATAAATAAAAAATAGTGATTGAGTTTATATTATATTCCTACTCAAATAATTATCCTTATACATATTTATTTTATTAATAAGTATAAGGATAAGTATAAGGATAATTACTGATTATCCTTATAATTTTTTATTATTTTATTTTACTGATTAATAAGTAGTATATATAAGGATAATCAGTAATTAAGCTAAATTCTTTTATGTTGGCTGCTACTCCCTCTAGCGGCCAGTCAAAACATGATCGTTTTGACTGGCCGCTAGAGGGAGTAGTGGTCAACATGAAAGAAGTTGGTTGGCCGCTAGAGGGAGTAGCAGCTGGCCCTAACTCAGTCCTTTAGATCTTTTATTGGACGACTGGATAACATTTAGTTGAAACAATACCCAAAACTAACGTTTTCCATGGATTATTTCCCTATATATATATTAGGATTTTGGTAATTATGGTGGAGGAGTTCAAGGGGCTAGTGTATAGAAATATGTAGATAAAGGTGAGTATTCGGTTATGTTAGGAATCTATATGTAGAAGGTTGCTTCATTAAAAGGGAGTTTGATTAGAACTATCATTAGATTTCAAATGTATATGATTTGATAATGAAAGACAAAATATATTTGTATACATAAGTTTTGTACATTCCTTAACTGAGATATCTATGTACAAGTACTTAGAATAGAACGATAAAACTTTTTAGGTTGATATTTAACTTGTCTGCACATGTAATAGACATGATCAATTGTAAAAGTTACTCTACATGTTGATAATGTAAATGTCGTTAGAAGAGTAATCTATATGAAATATGATTAATTTATATTTGTATAATTAAATTTTGTAAAGTCCTTACAAATGATTTGATGTACAAGGACTAAGATTAGAAAGATCAAATAATGTTAGGTTAATCTTATTGAAATTGATCAAATGTATAGATGATAGGATTTCGTTAATCGTAAAGTTATTCTGCCATTTTCATAGTATTAAGATACATCGTAGAGTTAACTATGTTCGTAAATATTAGGTGAATCGCAAAGTTCACTCCATTTTGTAAGGCAAAGATCAGCTCGTAAAGTGACAAGATGATTACAAAGGTCACTTTGTGGTCGTCTTTATTGATGACATCCTTATTTATTCCAAAAGCCGTGAAGATCATGAGCAACACTTGAGGCTGATACTCCAAAAGCTTCGTGAATATAAGTTTTATGCCAAGTTGAAGAAATGCGAGTTCTAGCTTGAGGAAGTAGCATTCCTTGGGTACGTGGTATCAAGTTATGGAATATCTGTTAACCCGACAAAGATTGAAGCCATTCAAAGCTGGGAGCAACCTAAATCAGTAATCGAAGTACGTAGCTTTCTCGGCTTAGCTGGTTATTATCGGAGATTCGTAGAAGGGTTTCTCGAATCGCTACTCCCTTAACTCAGCTGACTCGGAAAAATATAAAATTCGATTGGAACGAGGAATGTAAGAAGAGTTTTTAAGAACTCAAGAGAAGACTAATTTCAGCACCTGTTCTGACAATACCATCTGGCTCGGAGGGATTTGTCATCTATAGTGATGCTTCAGGCAAGGGGTTAGGATGTGTTCTCATGCAACGTGAGAAAGTCATAGCCTATGCCTCTCGACAACTCAAAGAATATGAGAGGAATTATCCTACTCATGATCTAGAGTTGGCAGCTGTTGTCTTCGTACTTAAAATTTGGAGGCATTACTTGTATGGGGAAAAAGTGGAATCTTTACGGATTATAAAAGCTTCAAATATTTCTTCACTCAAAAGGAACTCAACATGCGACAGCGACGTTGGCTTGAACTATTGAAAGATTATGATCATACCATCCAATACCATCCTGGAAAAACAAATGTGGTAGCTGACGCATTGAGTAAAAGATCATATGCGGGTACAAATGCGGTATTGTCAACGCAAAGGCCCATCTTGTATGACTTGCAAACGATGGAGATAGAATTAAAGACTCCAGGGACCCATGTGATGATGGAGAATGTACGAGTATAACCAACTTTAATTGATAAAGTTAAAGCTGCTCAAGCTACAGACCTGGAGCTGATGCGTATGAAGAAGAAAGTACAAGAAGATGCTATGCCGGAAGCAAGAATCGTTAAAGAAGGAATACTTCGAGTCAACTCTAGACTTTGTGTTCCTAACGACCCTGATTTAAAGTATAAAATCATGATGGAGGGGCACAACACACCGTTTGTAATCCATCCTGGGAGTACAAAAATGTATCGTGATCTTCGTCATACATTTTAGTGGAGCAATATGAAGAGAGAGATATCGTTGTTTATCTCAAGGTGTCTAACTTGTCAACGAGTCAAAGCGGATCATCAAGTACCAAAAGGTCCATTGCAACCACTTAAAATTCCAGAATGGAAGTGGGAGCACATTACTATGGATTTCGTTACTGGTCTTCTCAAGGTTTCTCAAGGCATAGATGCAATTTGGGTCATTGTTGATAGATTGACCAAGTCTGCTCATTTCTTACCAATACGAGAAACTTATACACTTGAACGTCTTGCTTGTATGTACATAAACAAGATTGTAAGACTGTATGGTACGCCATCATCCATAGTTTCTAATTGAGACCCAAGATTCACTTCACGATTTTGGGTTAGTTTGCAAAAAGCTATGGGCACGAATTTACGATTTAGTTCGGCTTATCATCCTCAGACGGACGGACAATTAGAGAGGACTATTCAAACTCTTGAAGATTTATTAAGACTCTGTGTCCTTGACTTCATGGGAAGTTGGGACAAGTTCTTACCATTGGTGGAGTTTTCATATAACAACAGTTATCAAGCAAGTATTGACATGGCTCCATTCGAGGCGTTGTATGGAAGAAAGTGTCGTTCTCTAGTATGCTGGGATGAGGTGGGTGAAGCAACATTGTTGGGACCGAAGTTAGTACGTATGACTACGGAAAAGATACAAATAATCCGGTAACGTATAAAAACCTCACAAGATCGACAAAAGAGTTATGCTGATCTTCATCGAAAGGACGTGGAATTCGATATTGGAGATCATGTGTTGTTACGTATTGCTCCATGGAAAGGAGTTACGATATTTGGAAAGAGAGAAAAGCTCAATCCTCGATTCATTGGCCCATTTTAATCCTCGATCAAGTAGGGACTGTAGTTTATAGACTCGCTTTACCGCCAAGTATGTCTCGTGTTCATAACGTTTTTCATATATCCATGTTGCGTAAATATGTGAAAGACCCGAACCACATTATTGAGTTAGAACCAGACGAAATAACGAAAGATTTAACGTATGAAGAGGTTCCTGTTCAAATCTTGGATAAGAAGGAACATATTCTACGCTCCAAGGTTATACCTCAAGTCAAAGTTTTATGGCGGAACCACAATGTTGAGGAAATGACCTGGGAGTTAGAATCTGAAATGAAATCAAGGTATCCTTACCTCTTCGACATACCAGGTACGTATCCTAATTTCGAGGGCAAAATTTCATAAGAAGGGGAGATTATAAGACCCCAACTTTTATGAATAAAGATGAATTTTCTTTAATTATCATTTTTGAATATTATGGAATAAATTTGATATAATGTTATTGTTGTGGGTAATATTTATAAATTTTACAAAGTACGCAAGTTGTTTATAATACTCGATTGGTCGGGGAATATTCGTACGACGGCACAATCATTGGTGGACCCCACAACGGAATTATTGTTGGATTGAGAAAACGACAAAAATATTTTTATGAAAATAAGGGCGAAAGTTTTACCGTTGATACTGTTGAACTACTCGGTAGTAAAAATACAGTAATACACGTGGTTGCATAGTAGCACACGGTATTAATTATTAATGCTTATGTGAGAAGTTACTCAGTTTGATTCAATTATTGTCGATATTTTATATGTTATTAAATCAATAATTGAGATAACGAAGTTGTTAATATTATTATTTGCATTATTAACGATATCTAGAAGTTCTGCCAATGAGAGGTTTGGTCACCTAATTGCGCGCCAATAGGGAGAAATTCTTATTGAAAAGCCCCCTCTTTCTTGAGAACGACATGGTCAATTAATAGTGTGGATAATAATAATGATGATGAAGTTTTATTTTATTAGTATTATTAACGTAATAAAACAGAAAAAACTTTTTATATAAAACAGAATATTTTTATAAAGTTATTCGTTTTATTAGGCTAATAGTAAAATCTTTTATATAAAACAGAATACTTTTATAAAGTTATTCATTTTATTAGACAATAATTAGAATATATTATATTTTATTATGCATAGTATTTGTATAGTGCCTGCATAGTGTTTGTATAGTAAAATCTTTTTAAAAGTTATTCATTTTATTAGATTATAAATAGAATATATTATATTTTATTTAAAAGATTTTACTTTAAATATGGACCGTCCGATTAAAGTAAATCAATCTGGACCGTTCATGGATTGGTTACTATTCATTCCATTCTTCTATAAATAGAAGCTCATTCCTTCATTATTTCTTACGAATTCACTGAAACTCTAAAGAGAGAAACTATAGAGAGAAAGAAGAAAAGTATTCTTCTAATTCACTACTCCGATATCAAGTTTCTTTTACGGTAAGGGGTATTTTTTTTATATTCATGAAGAGAACTTCTGTTATTCCATCTTTATTATTCTGTTGGAATAACCTGTATACGCGAGCTATCCTATACTTGGTGAAATTCTTCTGTATTCCATTCTTTATTATTCTGTTGGAATATCCTGTCTGTGCGTTTACGCCGGACCTGGTTTCGTCTTTATTATTCTGTTGGAATATCCTGTCTATGTTTTACGCCAGACCTGGTTCCGTCTTTATTATTCTGTTGGAACATCCTGTTGGTGTGAATTTCACTTGACCCGGTTCCGTTATTTAGTATTCTGTTGGAACAATATGTCTATGCGAAGTATCGCATGCATGATGATTTCTGTTGTTATTTCATTCTTTATTATTCTGTTGGAATATCCTGTCGGTGCGTATTACGCCTGACCTGGTTCCGTTATTTATTATTCTGATGGAATAACCTGTCTATGCGAAGTACCGCATTCATGGTGATTTCTTTTGTTATTCCATTCTTTATTATACTCAATTGGTTAAAGTTTTGACTTCTACACTCTATGAAATTTGTGAAATATTCTTGATATTTGCGCTTCATCCAGTATCTTTTCATGGAAATATTCTTCTGAGCATTCTTAAATTTTACTTCACAAATAAGTATCATGTTGACAATTTGGATGTTATTAGTTCCTGAATAATTTAATTCTTGAACTTGTTTTATTGAATTCTTATATCATTGTCATTATCCTTATGTTTATATTTTGTTGAAAGTCATCCGTGGCCTGTAGTGTATAGATGGACTTGGTATGATTATGACCAGGGATTTTTCGGTATAATCATGACCGTAATGTTACAAATGATGTGGAAAAAGTCCTCATTGGCCCGTAGTGCATTGATGGACAGTTTTTGGTATGATTATGGCTATGGATTCTCTTCGGCTAAGGGATCAAAGATGAATTATTTTATGGCATGATCATGACCATTGATGAATACATGAATATCTTTGGCCCGTAGTGCATGAATAATTTGTGTTAGTTCTTAGTAGGCACAAGTTATCTAGAAAGGGGGGTTGAATAGATAATTTATAATCTTTTCTGAGTAGCTTGATCTAAGATAATTATTAAGACTTTGCGGAATTAATGTTTGTTTTAATCTCTTTTATCAAGCAATGTAGTTATGAGCAGTTAAGGCAGTTATGGCAGATATAGCAGTTATAGTATGAATGTAAATGACACAGTTGTTTTTAAGTGGTTCGGAGCACTCAAAGCTCCTAGTCCACTCTTCTACTCAATGAGTAGGATATCCACTAAGGATGTCTTATATAATCTTCTGAATCACACAGATTCCTTCTAGACCAACAGTCTAGGAACTTTTCCAGTTCACTTTTGAACTCTTCAAGTCCAACAGACTTGGCTTTCTTACAGTTCACTGCGAACTCTTCAAGTCCAGCAGACTTGATATACTTCTTCAGTTGATTGATGATTATTGTTGTTGCGTTCTGAAGGTTGCTACTCAGTTTGCTGTGTAAGCTCTGGTTCGTAATAGCTGAGTAGCTGAGCAAGCTTTTTAATATCTCAGATCGTAGAGTTGAGCCTTAGAGAGTTCTTCACGTTGAATGTTTTATGCTTACTACTTCTTTCATCTGTCTGATCTGTATATATGTGATGTTGAAAACTATCCGTTGGATCCATCCGTTGTGGCATTAAATGCATCTGAATTTTCTGTACTGTGATGGAGACATTTCTGTACATCTTCTGAATTCTGCATTCTGGACCACTGACACTGCAGGCTACTTTTTCACCTACCACCTGAAAAGGTGTTTTGTCCCTTTTCATTCATAGTACTATCCTTAGCTTCTTCAATACACTTCTTTGTTGCATCCTAAGGATATTTCATTTATTCTGGGACTGATGGGCACCGTAGCATTTAGGATCCATTCCTCGTAATGTTGAATTAACAACTCATGAGGCTTTAACGTTTTCTAACATGACAGATGTTGCTCTACGATTTGGATTGTTGTGCTCTATGATTCAGATCGTGTTGTTGACTCTACGATCCCAAGAGCGTACTACGATTGCTGACTCTGCATACTACGATCGTAGAGTTAGCTTGGTGAACGTTGAGTCCACTCTACGATCGCTGACTTGAGCTTGTTGTCTTCATCCGATCTTGTTCGACTACGATCTCTGCATTTGTTCAGTGAACTCTACGATCGCAGAGTGTGGTCTACGATCCTTGTCTTTGACTTTGGCATCGCTAGACTCTGCGACTCTGAGCGTACAGTGCATTTTACACTTAGCTTTGGCAGATTGTCGTTCGGCTTATAGGCAGGCTGTCTCTACGATTCAGAACATAACTTCCTCAGTACACTACGATCCTGAGGAGGCTCTTCTCGATACACTACGATCCTTCTTCGTTTCCCCTGGAAGTCTACAAACTCTGAGATCTCACCATCTTGCATACTCCTGTTCTGCCTTGATAGCTCCCGAGTTGACTCTGACTCTCCTGGCAGACTACGACTTTTGGTGCAGTGCTTCGACGATCAGACAAGCCTATCTATTACATCATAAGATCAACCTAACAGTTTTGATCTTTTTATCTATTGCATTCTAGAACAGAATGATACACGTTGAAAGCTTAGATCAGCCTAACAATCTTGATCTTTCCATTACTAAGTCCTTGTACATAAATTCAATTTAAGGACCTTACAATAATCACAAGTATATTAAAACATCAAATCATGCTATGCATTTTCCCAACAATCTCCCCCTATTTGATGTTGACATAACTAAGGAGATTTGTTGTTATGATTATTGATTATATGCAGTGCAGAAGAATAAACATGACTTAGTATTTCAGTGAGCAGCTGAAATTTCTAGAGAATAAGCATGAATTTATTGATGTATGAAGATAGATGTTACATTTGAAATAGATACATCAATAAGAAGTGAAAATTCAACTTATCTCTATTTTCTTGGCTTCTTGCTCCTTGGAGGATTTGCCTTTTCTTCTGCTCTCCTCTTTCTGCTAGCTTCATCTCTCTTAGCCAAATCTTTGAGCTCACTGGGACTTAGTCTTGGATTGTGGTCGTGCCTGTTTATAAATGCCGGATCTCCAATTGGCATTCTTAGGCCTGTTGCGGTTACTCCTTGTGAGCTAGAAGCTGGCCCTTGACTTCTTAAAGGTTGAGCCACTAAGACTTCCTGCTTATCTGATCGTTGAGTCTGCTGAGAGATATGTCTTACAGGCGGATTTCTAGTTGTTTGGAATCCGCGTCCCTTGTGCCCTTGGTCTGAACGATCTACTTCCCGATCTCCCTTGCTTCTTTTCTCCCCCTTTATGTCAGCATCAAGAGTTCGAATGTCATCTGACAGACGAGCAATTCCTTGGACAAGTTCATTCAGCTGACTTTTGGTCTGAGCAATGTCTTCTCTATTTTCTTCAATGAGAACTTCAGACCTTGCTTCTCTTTGTTGAAGAATGGATAGAATGTTGTCTGTTTGTTGGCCGCTGCTGACATAGAATTGTTGAAACTCTTTGACAGCAGTCTGGAGATTCTGAATGCTTTGCAACATCTGTTTGTTCTGAGATTCTTGAGTTTGCTGTAAGATTAAGACTGCATCCCTATGTCGTTTGGCTGCTTGGAAGTGAATGTCATCCCTGTCCTTTATGCTTTGAAGCATTTCTCTGATGATCTCTTTTAGTGTTTTGGACAATTCAGAGCTCAGAGATTGTGGAAGGGTGTTTGCAGCATTGATCATGGATGTCAGTCTTAGCTGAATCAGTTCAGAGTGATCGTCAAGACTTTCTTCTAGTTCCTTGATCACTTTCTTAGACATAGCTGATAGATCGGCCTTGGTAGACAATTCTGAGATAATCTCATCCATCTGTGGAATTCTTGAGGAAGAGGGTGGTGTATTGTTGAATTGTTCTTTTAGGGAACAAAGAGCAAGTTCAAGATTAAAGCAGTCATTTCTGGACGAGGAAGGGATGTCTGATGGAGGGGCTTGTGTTTGGATGGTTGGGATAGGTGACTCTACGATTCTGATATTTGATTCTTCTAGAAGGCTAAAGCCTGGAATCGTAGAACAAGAGATTTGTTGGAGCTGAACAAAGTTGGCTTGCTCTGGTTCTTTAGTCACAGAATTTTGGAATTCTGTAACTGGAAACTGATTTACTGGGTTGAGAACTACTTCCATCCATTTAGGAAATTCATAGAAATAACTAAATGAAGATGATGGTTGATGATTAATCCTAAAGCTTGTGGGGATAGTCAGTACCTCACATGTGACATTTGATGAGGAATAGTTTGTAATCAACTTTTTAGCAAAGATGACTTCCCTTGGAAATCCATGAGCCAGAACTGTGATTGCTGGATATTCCTTGAAGCTCCAGAACATGTGGTCCCATGATTTCAGAATCTGAGCTTGATGGTATGCCATCATGGGTAGGTAAGAAAACATTTGGTTGTACAGGTAGCTTCTGTATCCATCTCTACCTACACCAGTTATTTCAAGCTCATCATCATCATCCTCTTTTTCTTCTTTGTTGTCTTCTGAAGAGTCCATTAACTCAATGACCTTTGGCATTGGTTCATCTTTATCTTGAGCAAGGACTTTTTCTTTAGTCATTAGGATATTGTGAGGCTCCCCCTCAATATGATCATCTTCCTTTAGAAACTCCCCCTCAGCTGGAACTTCTTCTTGAGCAGTAGGCTTCTCCCCCTTAGCTGATGCATTCTTTTCTTCTGTTGCTTGGGGAAATTCTACTTTTACAGCCATGCTCTTGGCTTCCTTCTTCAAAACTTTTTCATTTTCAAGAATATACTTCTTGACCAACCTTCTCTTTGCTTTGCCAGTGTTTTCTTTGGTTGTCCTACCACATTGACCTGCCACTGTTCTTAAAGCAGCTTCCTCCATTTCTGCCACACTTGGCCTGGTTTCAGAGAACAGCAGAGTCTCTACGATTGAAGACACTGTTGGTCTTTTGGACTCATGACCAGCCTTATTCTTCTTTAAGAGTTGTGAAATGGTGGTTTGATCCTCTTCAGCCTCTTCTTGCTGTTGTATGTTCATCAGCCTCCTTAGAGTTTCTATGTCAGAGGACTCTACAGGCATGTTAGTTGCAGATCCCTGAGGCTCTTCGACTTGTGTTCCCCTCAGCTTTCTCTTGCCCTTGCTTTTCCTGACAAGACCAGAGGGTTCTCCTTTATCTGCTTCTTCTTCTTCTCCAGCCTCATTGACAATAGCAATTCCTGCTTCCCCTTGCTCCCCAGTTCTCCCACTTGACTCTGTCATCATTCTTGTATATTCAGCCGGGTTTCTTTCCCAATTTTTAAACAACTGCTGTGTCATTCTTCGGTTTGGGTTGATGGCTTCTCCTTCATCATCCCCAATTTTATCACCCACAGCAGATTGCAGAATGATGCTAATAAATCTTCTATACAGCATCTTCTGAGGACTTTTCGACTTCTTCGAGCCTACAATCCACTTGCCAATCCATTCCAGTAGTATGGCTCCATAATTTAGTTGAATTCCAAGAGTTATTGCAGTCATGAGTTTGAGTTGAACTTCATTAACAGAGTCATGACCTGAACTCTTACAGTAGATACATTTCCCAACAATGTCAGCTAAAAATTCATACCTTTGAGGGAATTCCTTCTTTTTATAGCCTTTTACAGAGGAGTTCTTTTTGTGATGCATTCTCTTCAATCCCTCTTCAAATCTTATGCTGTCGAGAGGTGAGTGCCCTGTATCCTTGAAACCAAGGGCCAGATTGAAGTCTTCTTCCCTTAGCATCATTTCAACTCCTCTTACCCGTGTAGTGATGGTGTTGAGTTCGTACACTCCATTCTTGTAGAACTCTTTCACTAACTCAGGATAGATGAGGGTGTCGGTACTCAGCGCTTCTTCAAGACCTGCCTTCTTTAGTAGTGCTAATGTTTTGTGAAACTTTGGAGGAGCATCCTTGAACTCATCGAAACAGAGTCTGTAGCCTGAGATTACATTTGAAACAGCCATGATTCTGTGGTTGAGAAGTGGAATGCGATTGAGCTTTTTCTTGAGTTAGGGTTTTGCTTTGAGAGAGAGAGATTATCTTTTGAACTTCAGATTTCAAGAATACGGTTCCAATTTGTTCTTGTAGCTTCCCTCTCTCTCTTTTTGACTTAGTGGGACAGGTGTCACTTTTTGCTTGGCTCTACGTCTTTGATTTGCTTGAATGTACTGATTTGCCCTTTGAGTCTTCAGTGCTGAGATGTCCTTAGAATGACTACGATCGTTGAGGTAGTCTTCTGGTCGTTGAGTCTGTCTACCATTCGTAGTCTGTCCTTTTTACTCTACGGTCTACGATCGTCGAGTCTGTTTTACGATCGTCGAGTCCGTTTGACAGTTGTTGAGTCTGATCATCATTCGTAGAGTCTGTTCTTTCTACTCTAAGGTCGTGGACTTCCCTTGATTATGTCTATGATGTTGAGTTTAGCCTTTGTACCTGTTATGGTTAGTACAGTCTAGAGCATATATTTCATGGTTGAAGATTAAGCATCCCTAGTTCACTTAATAACTTATTGAATCTGGATTCATCTAGTGGTTTAGTAAAAACATCTGCAAGTTGATTTTCAGTAGGAATATATTGTAGTGATATAGTTCCATTTTGCACATGATCCCTAATGAAGTGATACCTTATTTCAATATGCTTGGTCCTAGAATGCATAACAGGATTATGAGTTATTGCTATGGCACTTGTGTTATCACAGTGTATGGGTATCGATTTGAAATCAAACCCATAGTCAGCTAGCTGGTTTCTCATCCATAGAATTTGAGCACAGCAGCTGCCAGCAGCAATATATTCAGCTTCTGCAGTCGAAGTGGACACTGAGTTTTGCTTTTTGCTGAACCAGGACACAAGCCTATTTCCTAGCAACTGACAGGTGCCACTGGTACTCTTTCTATCTATCTTACATCCTGCAAAATCAGTATCTGTGTATCCTGTTAGTTCAAATAAGGATTCCTTGGGATACCAAAGCCCCAAGTAAGGTGTGCCTTTGAGATACCTGAAGATCCTTTTTACAGCAGATAAATGAGACTCTTTAGGGTTAGCCTGAAATCTAGCACATATGCATGTTGCGAACATTATGTCTGGTCTACTAGCAGTTAGGTACAAAAGAGAACCTATCATACCTCTGTATTGAGTTATATCAATACCTTTACCATTCTCATCTTTATCAAGCTTAGTTGCAGGAGCAATTGGAGTTTTCATGGGGGAAGCTGATTCCATGCCATATTTCTTTAACAAATCTTTGATGTATTTGGCTTGATTTATGAATATCCCTTCATCAGTTTGCTTCACTTGTAATCCAAGGAAGAAATTCAGTTCACCCATCATGCTCATTTCAAACTTGCTCTGCATTAGCTTAGAGAATCTCTTGCATAATTTTTCGTCAGTAGAACCAAAAATGATGTCATCAACATATATTTGAACTAGTAAGACTTTGTCTTTGTGCTTTCTAAGGAATAATGTGGTATCTACCCTGCCTCTAGTGAACCCATTTTCTATTAAGAAGTTAGTTAGAGTTTCATACCATGCTCTAGGTGCTTGTTTAAGACCATATAAGGCTTTATCTAATCTATAGACATAATTGGAAAGGGATGGATTGATAAAACCTGGAGGTTGTTCGACATAGACATCTTCTTGAAGCTCTCCGTTTAGAAATGCACTCTTGACATCCATCTGGAAGACTTTGAACTTCATGTGGGCAGCAAAGGCAAGAAAGATTCTGATGGCTTCTAGTCTTGCAACGGGTGCAAAAGTCTCATCATAGTCGATACCTTCTTCTTGAGAATAGCCCTTTGCGACTAATCTTGCCTTGTTCCTGGTAATGACCCCATCTTCGTCCATTTTGTTTCTGAAAACCCACTTAGTTCCTATCACTGGATGATCATTTGGTCTTGGCACTAATCTCCACACTTTGCTTCGTTCAAACTGGTTGAGTTCTTCTTGCATAGCTTCTATCCAACTGGAGTCTTCCATTGCATCCTCTATTTTCTTTGGCTCAATTTGTGACAGGAAGCTTAGATAGAAACATTCATTCTGAGTAGCAGATCTTGTTTTGATTCTAGCATTCGGATCTCCAATGATTAGATCCTGAGTGTGATCTCTTGCCCATCTGCTGCCAGTTGGAACATCTGTCCTGATGCCTTCCTGTCTTAAATCTTCAAGGTCTATTTCTTCTTCTTGTAGTGGAGATTCATTATCTTGGATGGTCCTCTCTATGATTTCATTATCATGCTCTACGACTTCTCTGTCTGGTACTTCACTCGTAGTGTTGGCCTCGACAACTTCAATCGTAGTGTTCGCATCATTGGTCGTAGTATCTTGAGGTACTGCTTTGTCTAAGTCAGTTTCATCAAAAATGACGTGTATTGAGACTTCGACATTCAGCGTCTTTTTGTTGAACACTCTGTATGCCTTGCTGTCCGTGGCATATCCAAGGAAAATTCCTTCATCTGATTTTGGTTGAAATTTTGTCAGGTATTGTTTTCCATTGTTGAGAATATAGCATGCACATCCAAAGACATGGAAGTAGCTGACATTTGGCTTTCTTCCTTTCCATAGTTCGTAGGGCGTCTTCTTGATCGTAGAGTGGATTAGTGATCTGTTCTGAGTGTAGCATGCAGTGTTGACTGCTTCTGCCCAAAAGTATTCAGGCAGACGGGCTGCTGCTAGCAAAGTTCTCCCAGCCTCTATCAGGGTTCTGTTCTTTCTTTCAGCGACTCCATTTTGTTGAGGAGTTCGTGGAGCTGAGAAGTTATGATTGATGTCATTGTCTGTGCAGAACTGATCCATTTCTGAAAAATCGAATTCTCTACCATGATCACTTCTTATAGCCTTGATTTTCTCTCCTTTCTCGTTCATCACCATTCTGAACATCTTGATTAATATGGAGCTTGTCTCATCCTTTGAAGTCAGGAAGAATACCCATGTGAATCGAGTGTAGTCGTCGACTATGACTAGAGAGTATCTTTTTCCTCCGAGACTGGTTGTTGGTATAGGTCCAAAAAGATCCATGTGAAGCAACTGCAGGGGCTTGTCAATGGAGTTATCAGTCTTGCCTTTGAATGAGATTCTGGTTTGTTTTCCAAACTGACAAGCATTACATAGCCTTTCCTTCACAAAGTTGAACTTAGGAAGGCCAGCCACGAGATCTTTTGATGCCAGTTTGGACATACTTTTAAAGTTGAGATGGGATAATCTTCGATGCCATAGCCAGCTCATCTCTTCAAAGGCTTTAGCTAGAAAACATATTATTTCGTCTGAGCTTAGTTGTCCAAGATTTACTGTGTAGACATTTCCTTCTCTTGTTCCGGTTAGCTTTACTGCAGATGTCTTCAATTCTCTGACTTGACATTGATTATTGATGAATGTTACTTGATGTCCCTTGTCGCAGAGTTGACTAATGCTTAGAAGGTTGTGCTGCAGACCTTCCACATAGGCCACTTTACTGAATGATATCACACCATTTCCGGCTGAGCCATAGCCTCTTGTCTTGCCAGTACCATTATCTCCAAAGATGACTGAGGGACCCTCCTTTTCTACATAGTTGGATAGTAGAGCTTTGTTCCCTGTCATATGTCTTGAGCAACCACTGTCCAGATACCATGTTGAGGACGTGGAGCTCTTTTCCTGTCAAAACATTTGAACCTTCATTTTGGTACCCATATTTGCATGGGTCCTTCTTTGTTAGTGCCTTTGGGGACCCAAATTTGTCTAATCTTGGGTCTCACATGCATGGAATTATAATAACACTTTGTGGCCTTATGACCATATTTATTGCATATGAAGCATCTATTATAATGCATGCATGTGTGTGTGTGGTGATTCATCTTCCACTTGGACTTGTATGGTTCCTTAGTCAACCTTCTGTTAAACTGACTCTCTTTCTTCCACGTGTCCTTAGGTTTCATAGATAGTGATGAGTGTGCCTTACCTCTACTGTACCTTCCCAGTTGATTCGTAGAGTTGATTTTGTTTGACTCTATAATTCTTCGAGGTTGGTAAGTAGAGGTTGGGTTACTCTTTTCCTTGATGAAACCCAGACCAGCGTGAGATCCTTTACTTCTCTGAGTATAACTAGAGACAGTGGAACAAGGTTGAACTGGTTCTTCCAACTGTGAGGATTTTACACAAGCAATACCTCTACCAAAACTTGAGACATTACTGGTGCTAGTTTCCATTATCTTTTCCATACTTAGCTCTGAGATGGATCCCCCAAAGCCTAAGCCCGTTCTGTCGAATGCGCTTTTCTGACTAGAGAGCAGGCAATCCATGGAAGATGTGGATCTGTTCCATGCAGAGATAGTCTTCTCTAGATCCTCAATTTTAGAGGTTAGCATAGACTCTCTTTGAGCATGATGTGTGTGTGTCTGTTTCAAAGTTTCATTCTCAACTTCAAGCTTGGAGAGAAGATTAGTACTTAAAAGGGCTGTTTCAAGCTCTTCTTGAACTTTCTTCTTCTCCTCTTGAAGAAGAGAATGATCTTTAGACAAGACTCTGAACCACTTCATGTATTGATGTAGATCAGTGGTTATGCCATGCAAAGCAGTTCTTAAGTCACTTATATCTACATCAGGAGAATTAAAATCAAATACCTCATCGATACTTACATCATGTATATTTAGGCTTTGTTTGTCCTTTGCATGTTTGGCCATTAAGCACAGATTGGCCATATGTGGTTCTTCCTCATCTCCGGATTCTGCATTTGAGTCGTTATCTGAATCACTCCATGATCCTCCGGCAACCAGGCCTTTGTCTCTCTTCTGAGGCCCCTTGGTTCCTTTGTATTCTTTCTTTGCCTTGGATTTCTTCTTTAGCTCTTCTTTCATAGGCTTGTTGCAGTTGGCAATGAAATGACCAGGTTTCTTGCAGTTGTAGCATAGATCATTTATTTGTTCCTGGCTGACGTAGTTGCTGACTTTCCTTGGCTTACCGATTATGCCTTGTCGCATGAATCTTCTTAGTCTCTTTACCAGCATAGCAAAGTCATCATCATCGTCTTCATCATCATCATAGTTAGTCTCAGTGATGGCTTTTGATGCACCTTCATTTGCTTTGAGAGCACCTTCACGTTGAGTTAGCTCCAGCTCGTATGTCAGGAGATTGCCATACAGTTGTTGAACTGTCATCTCATTAAGATTCTTTGACTCTCTTATTGCAGTGGTCTTTGCATCCCACTTGCTCGGTAGAGCTCTCATGAACTTTATGGTCAGATCTTTGTTGGGATAGATCTTTCCATATGCTCGTAGAGAGTTGAGCAGAATGTTGAATCTTTCATAAGTGGCAGTTACATTTTCGCCTTGCACATGAGCAAACATTTCGTACTGCTGTGTTAGAAGAGACTGTTTGTTCTCTCTAACTTCTTCAGTTCCTTCGTGCATGATCAGCAGTGCTTCCCAAACCTCCTTAGCTGTTTTGCTGTTTACAACGTTTTCAAACAGACCGTCCTCTAAAGATTGGAACAGGATGTTCTTCGCCTTTTTGTCAAGTTGGACAGCTCTCTTCTCTGTGTCTGTCCATTCTTCTTTTACTTTTATTTGTACTCTGTTTGGATCGTCAATGGTTGGTGCAAGCTTTGTTGGTATATAGGGCCCATTAAGAACAGTCTCAAATAGATCTTCATCTATTGAGTCCATGTAAGCTTGCATCCTGACTTTCCAGTTCGAAAATTTATCGTTGTTGCACATTGGTGGCTTGCTGCCTCCCCCGGTCCTGGATTCGCTTGGTACGAGTGCCATTGGATCTACTAAAGCGTGTAAGCTGTAAAAATAGAACCTGCTCTGATACCAATTGTTAGTTCTTAGTAGGCACAAGTTATCTAGAAGGGGGGGTTGAATAGATAATTTATAATCTTTTCTGAGTAGCTTGATCTAAGATAATTATTAAGACTTTGCGGAATTAGTGTTTGTTTTAATCTCTTTTATCAAGCAATGTAGTTATGAGCAGTTAAGGCAGTTATGGCAGATATAGCAGTTATAGTATGAATGTAAATGACACAGTTTTTTTTAAGTGGTTCGGAGCACTCAAAGCTCCTAGTCCACTCTTCTACTCAACGAGTAGGATATCCACTAAGGATGTCTTATACAATCTTCTGAATCACACAGATTCCTTCTAGACCAACAGTCTAGGAACTTTTCCAGTTCACTTTTGAACTCTTCAAGTCCAACAGACTTGGCTTTCTTACAGTTCACTGCGAACTCTTCAAGTCCAGCAAACTTGATATACTTCTTCAGTTGATTGATGATTGTTGTTGTTGCGTTCTGAAGGTTGCTACTCAGTTTGCTGTGTAAGCTCTGGTTCGTAATAGCTGAGTAGCTGAGCAAGCTTTTTAATATCTCAGATCATAGAGTTGAGCCTTAGAGAGTTCTTCACGTTGAATGTTTTATGCTTACTACTTCTTTCATCTGTCTGATCTGTATATATGTGATGTTGAAAACTATCCGTTGGATCCATCCGTTGTGGCATTAAATGCATCTGAATTTTCTGTACTGTGATGGAGACATTTCTGTACATCTTCTGAATTCTGCATTCTGGACCACTGACACTGCAGGCTTCTTTTTCACCTACCACCTGAAAAGGTGTTTTGTCCCTTTTCATTCATAGTACTATCCTTAGCTTCTTCAATACGCTTCTTTGTTTCATCCTAAGGATATTTCATTTATTCTGGAACTGATGGGCACTGTAGCATTTAGGATCCATTCCTCGTAATGTTGAATTAACAACTCATGAGGCTTTAACGTTTTCTGACATGACAAATGTTGCTCTACGATTTGGATTGTTGTGCTCTATGATTCAGATCGTGTTGTTGACTCTACGATCCCAAGAGCGTACTACGATCCCTGACTCTGCATACTACGATCGTAGAGTTAGCTTGGTGAACGTTGAGTCCACTCTACGATCGCTGACTTGAGCTTGTTGTCTTCATCTGATCTTGTCCGACTACGATCTCTGCATTTGTTCAGTGAACTCTACGATCGCAGAGTGTGGTCTACGATCCTTGTCTTTGACTTTGGCATCGCTAGACTCTGCGACTCTGAGCGTACAGTGCATTTCACACTTAGCTTTGGCAGATTGTCGTTCGGCTTATAGGCAGGCTGTCTCTACGATTCAGAACATAACTTCCTCAGTACACTACGATCCTGAGGAGGCTCTTCTCGATACACTACGATCCTTCTTCGTTTCCCCTGGAAGTCTACGAACTCTGAGATCTCACCATCTTGCATACTCCTGTTCTGCCTTGATATCTCCCGAGTTGACTCTGACTCTCCTGGCAGACTACGACTTTTGGTGCAGTGCTTCGACGATCAGACAAGCCTATCTATTACATCATAAGATCAACCTAACAGTTTTGATCTTTTTATCTATTGCATTCTAGAACAGAATGATACACGTTGAAAGCTTAGATCAGCCTAACAATCTTGATCTTTCCATTACTAAGTCCTTGTACATAAATTCAATTTAAGGACCTTACAATAATCACAAGTATATTAAAACATCAAATCATGCTATGCATTTTCCCAACAATTTGTGGTTGTGATACTTATGAATATCCTTGGTCGTAGTGCAGGGATGATGTGGATTATTTATTAAGTTGAGTCGCAGCGATAAAAGTGATGAAAAACCTTTTAAATCATAAAAGATAGTAGATTTTATTCTCTAATTGACTCTTTTAATGGATTGCATATTCCGCTGCAGTTAAACTTGATGTCTATTATATTTTATCAGTTTAACATTGTTGAAGACTAATGATAATTTATTCTGCATCATCTTAGTCATAATATTTCTTACTGGGTTAGTTGAGCTCACCCTTTCTTTCGCTGTTCTCTTCAGGAAATGAGAACGTAGTCGGGACTAGTCAGGGAACGGAGTGACGGTCCAGATGATAGCATTAGTAGTCCTCACTATTCTGTTAAATAGTGCGACAATAAATGTAATGAGGACTTATTCTGAGAGTGTATATTGTCTAGAAGACAATATTTGTATTAAAACTCACAGCTCTCTTGTTGTATATTAAAGATTGTATTTGTATTTTGTACCATGTATTTGGCGACTCAGAATAGGTGATGTGTACCTATTTTGGGGGCGTCACAATGATAATAATTATGGGGTCCACCAATGATTGTGCCGTCGTACGAATATTCCCCGACATAAAAAAATATTCCCTGACCAATCGAATATAATATAACAAATTGCATACTTTGCAAAATTTATAAATATTACCCACAACTATAACATTATATTAAATCCACACCATAATATTCAAAAAAAAATTGAGAAATTAAATCTTTATTCATAAAATTTGAGATTTTACAAATACTATGCAGGCACTATGAAAACAATATGCAATAATTACTGAAGCAGTAATTGAACAAAACTGAGTGACTTCTCACGTAAGCATCAATAATCAATACCGTGTGCTACTATGCAACCACGCATATTCTTATACTTTTAACACCGGGTGTTTCAACAGTTAACAGTAAAACTTCCGCCGTTATTCTCATAAAAATATTTTTATCATTTTCTCAATCCGACAATAATTCCGTTGTGGGGTCCACCAATGATTGTTCCGTCGTACGAATATTCCCCGACCAATAGAATATTATAAACAACTTGCGTACTTTGCAAAATTTCTAAATATTACCCACAACTATAACATTATATCAAATTCATTCCATAATATTTAAAAATGATAATTATAGAAAATTCATCTTTATTCATAAAAGTTGTGGTCTTACAGTCACTTCACAGTATTTTTCATTATCATATCAATAATTCATATTATTTTAATAATATTATTAGATAGCATTATTGGCAATGTCTAGAAAGTTCTGTCAAGGAGAGGTTTGGTCACCAAATTGCGCGCCAGTAATAATATTTATTTTTTTTATGTGCATATAATTGAAGGAATTAATGTTGAGGTGTTTTATCAGTATTTTTATCGGAATGGAGATATTAAAAATCAAATAAGAGTTTTTGAGATATATTGCGTGAGTTATAATTTTTAATCCGACCGTTGGATCGTTGTGATTTTTGGATATGTTATACATATACAAGTTGAGTATATGTCCACAAATTTTGAACCGTTAAAAATGAACGTATGATTTGTTATGAATTTTAAGAGGTGACTGGTTCAGAAATTATTGAAGTTTCTGAATTTATCATTTTGGTGGAAAATTCTAGAATTGGTGGGCCCCACTTTTGGTTGGTGAGAAATGTGCTTAAATTTTATTTCAAATGTGGTGGGTGGCAATAGTAACAGGTAAAGCCATCAGGTAGCAGGTCAAGTCTGCTTCGGTGTGCTAGTATTTTCCTATAAATAGGTATTTAGGTTAGAATTGAAAATCACACCAGAAACATAAGCTTTCTCTCTCTATATTATCGAGCTTATTTTATGAGTATTTAGATACTTTGAGAGTTGTTATTCAGCACAAATTTCATTCAGCATCATATCCGATATTCCATTCTGAAGTATTGTTTCTTTGAGGTAAGGGATATTATTTTCTTCTTAAATGATATTATTTTCTTCAATATCATTATGTCGAAATATTGATATGAGTTTGATTGTGGAATTTCTATCTTTTGTGTCGAGATTACTATTCACGTATACGACACTATTCACGAATATGACACTATTCACCGAAAAATAAAATTTTCTCTTTTTCATCTCAGATGTCTATTATGGTTACTATCTTTGATTGTATCCATGTTTTGATCTTCATTCTTGAATTTTACTCTATTTTGGTTTATTATGGAGTGTTTTTGAACTTGGATTATCTAAAGTATGAATCTTTAATCTTTGTCCTTTTATCTTATTGGATTCGTTCTCTAAAATATTTTTCATCATCCTCAGTCCTTAATGATGATACTTGATGAATATCTTTGGCCTGTAGTGCAAAGATGAATGATTACCTGATGAATATCTTTGGCCTGTAGTGCAAAGATGAATGATTACCTAATGAATATCTTTGGCCCGTAGTGCAAAGATGAACAAGTGTTGAGATGAACATGACCAACTGGTGATATAAATGAATATCTTTGGCCCGAAGTGCAAAGAAGAATATTTGATGCAAGATGTATATTGATTGATGTTATAGGGATAAAATATTGATGATGGACTTTTAAATTCATAGATGATAGTAGATTTCATTCTCTACTTAACTCTTCTAATGAATTGTTGTTTCCGCTGCAGTTATTGATCTAAAACTTGTTGTCTATTGTATTCTATCAGATTTTTTCATGTTGAAGACTAAGGATAATTTGTTGTATATTATCTTAGTCATAATATTCTTTACTGGGCTAGTTGAGCTCACCCTTTTCTTTTTTGTTCCATTTTTCTTCTCAGGAGGTGAGAATTTAGTAGGGACTAGCCGGGGTATGGAATGATGATTCAAGATAGCTGTTTTAGTAGTCCTCACTATTTTGTAAAATAGTGCATCAATAATTGTAATGAGGACTTTATTTGAGTGTGGATATTGTCTAGAAGACAATATTTATATTTAAACTCACAGTATGTGTTGTCATATTTTGCACGATAATTGTATTAATAAAGTTGTAGTTGTTTCTGTACCATGTATTTGGCGACTCAGAATGAGTTGGGTGGATTGGACCTATCTTGGGGGCGTCACAGAAGTGGTTCATTTAAGGGGAGGTTGTAAGACCTCATATAATTAATAAATAAAATTTAATTTCCTTTAATTATTATTTTGAATAGTAAGGGTTGATTTGATTAATGAGGATAGTTATGGGTAAAATACGCAAATATTTCAAAATAAGCAAGTGGTTATAAAATATTCATTGTTGTCGGGGAATATTCGTTTGGTCGTGGAATATTCGTACTGTCGGGGAATATTCGTACGACGGCGCAGCCATGTGTGGGCCCCATAACGGAAAGCGACTGGAGGAAGAAAACGACAAATATAAGTTGTTTAAAAATAACGGCGTAGTTGTTACCGTTTACACTGTTGGAATACCCGGTGGTTAAAATACAGTAATACGCGTTGTTGCACAGTAGCACACGGTATTGCACAGTATTTTGAATTATTGATCCTTACGTAAGAAGGCACTACTCAATAATTGCTACAGGAGTTACTGTTCATTACTTTATTGATTCAATAATTGCTGCGTTGATATTTATATTATTATTATTTCAATAATTGTCATTGCACAGTATTTTCCATTATCAGATCAATAATTCATATTATTTGAATAATATTATCAGATAACATTATTGGCAATGTCTAGAAAGTTCTGTCAAGGAGAGGTTTGGTCATCTAATTGCGCGCCAGTAAGGAGAAATCCTTATTGGAAAGCCCCCTCTATCCTGGGAACGGCCTGGTTGTCAGTACTGTGATTCGGTAAAATTATTTTTAATAATTAATTATTGATTATTATGATAAAGAAAATATTTATTTTATGTGGATATAGATGGAGAAAATTTTTAATGTGACAATTGTTGAAAATTTTTAATGTGACAATTGTTCAAAATACAGGAGGAAATGATAACAATTCACGGGTTGTCACAGCCAAGCAGTTCAAAGAGCTGGGACCACCAGAATTTAAGGGAAAGCCAGACCTAATCATGGCGGAGACATGGGTCAAGCAAATTACCAAGATATTCGATGTCTTGGGATGCACGGAGGAACAGAAGGTTCCATTCGCCACCTTTATGTTCCGTGGCGAGGCAGACTACTGGTGGGAGTCTGTGAAGCGTACCCATCCAGCCGCACTCAGCATGTCTTGGGAGACGTTTCAGAAACTATTTAATGACAAATACTTTCCTAAAAGTGTTCGTCATATGAAGGAAGTGGAGTTCATCAGATTAGAACAAAATAACATGACGGTGTCTCAGTACGAGGCAAAGTTTGCAGAGTTATCCAGGTTTGCACCTCATTTGGTGGAGAATGAGGAACGTATGACGCGGATGTTTCTGAGAGGTTTGAAACCCGGCATACGACAATATCTCATCTCTCATAAATTTTCTCTCTATTCAGATGTTAACAGGGCTCAATTGTTGGAGCGAGATAACGAGTACGGTCAACCGAGGTACCACAATCAGGATCATACCGGAGATAGCAGTCAACAAAATAACGATAACCAGTGGAGAAAGAAAAAGACGGACAAAAATGGTAACCACTTTGGTGGTAATCATGGCCATGAAAATAGAAGAAGCGAGTCAGGAGGAGATTTTAAAAAGAGGAGATTTAACAACGACCATGTGAAGACGAAAGTGCCGGCAGCAACTGGTTCTAAGGGAGGAGAAAGACCATCGGTTATATGCTATAAGTGCGGGAAAGAGAGACATATCAGTCCAAATTGCCCACAACATTTCAAGGTATGCTATAATTGTGAAAAGGAAGGACATATCGCTCGAGATTGTACGGTAGCGAAACCTAGTTCAGCGGGGACGGTGACTCAAAAGACTGTCCCAGAAAAGCCAAAATCAATGGTTCCTGGAAGAGCATTTGTTGTGACTGGTCAACATGCGAGGAACCCAAACGAGGTGATCATGGGTAAGCTATTTATAAATTCGTGCGAAGTTTATACCTTACTTGATACCGGTGCTACCCATTCATTTATCTCTCCTGCTTGCGCTCAACGTTTAAACTTGACTCCGGAGAAATTAGACTTTGACCTATCTGTGGAAACCCCGTTAGGAGAAACTTTTATCACATCCACTGTTTATAAATCTTGTTTGATTCAAGTTGGCACCATCACCTTACCTGTTGACCTGATCTCTTTAAAGATACTTGCTTTCGATGTGATTTTAGGGATTGATTGGTTAACTACTCATCATGCCAAAATTGATTGTTTTCGTAAGGTTGTTAGTTTTCATATTCCTAATCAACCTGTTGTTCGAATTAAGGCAACTAAACCATTAAAATCAATCACTGTCATATCTAATCATAAAGCTATTCGTTTATTAAAAAACGGATGTCAAGCTTTCTTAGCCCATGTTATGGATTTGAATAAAGACACGTCAAAATTGAATAATATTCCTGTTGTTATTGACTTTCCTGATGTATTTCCTGAAGAACTTCCCGGTCTACCCCCAGAACGTGAAGTTGAATTCTTTATTGATCTTGAACCTGGTACAAAGTCCATTTCTAAAACCCCATATCGAATAGCTCCTATTGAACTTCAGGAGTTAAAAGTCCAACTACAGGAGTTATTGGACATCGGTTTTATTCGTCCTAGTACATCTCCTTGGGGTGCTCCTATTTTATTCGTAAAGAAGAAAGACGGGAGTATGCGACTTTGTATTGACTATCGGGAATTGAACCATGTCACCATCAAGAATAGGTATCCTCTACCTCGTATTGATGACTTGTTTGACTAGTTGCAAGGAGCACAATTCTTTTCAAAAATCGATCTTCGTTCTGGATATCATCAGCTGAAAATTAGAACTGAGGATATTCCAAAGACTGCCTTCAGAACTCGGTATGGGCACTATGAATTCTTAGTCATGTCTTTTGGATTGACTAATGCTCCTGCTGCTTTCATGGATATGATGAACCGAGTATTCAAGGATTATTTGGATCAATTCGTTGTTGTCTTTATTGATGACATCCTCATATATTCCAAAAGCCGTGAAGATCATGAGCACCATTTGAAGCTGGTACTCCAAAGGCTTCGTGAAAACAAGTTATATGCTAAGTTGAAGAAATGCGAGTTCTGGCTTGAGAAAGTAGCATTCCTTGGGCACGTGGTGTCAAAAAATGGAGTATCTGTTGACCCGACGAAGATTGAAGCAATACAAAGTTGGGAACAACCGAAGTCGGTCACTGAAGTACGTAGTTTTTTGGGCTTAGCTGGTTATTATCGGAGATTCGTGGAAGGGTTTTCTCGAATTGCTACTCCATTAACTCAGCTAACTCGGAAGGATACAAAATTCGTATGGAGCGAGGAATGCGAGAAGAGTTTCCAAGAGCTTAAGAGGAGACTTATTTCGGCACCTGTTCTAACAATACCATCTGGTTCGGATGGATTTGTTATCTACAACGATGCTTCAGGCAAAGGGTTAGGATGTGTTCTCATGCAACGTGGGAAAGTCATAGCCTATGCCTCGCGACAACTTAAAGAGTATGAGAGGAATTATCCTACTCATGATCTAGAGTTAGCAGCAGTCGTTTTCGCGCTAAAGATCTGGAGGCACTATCTATACGGGGAGAAAAAGGAGATATATTCATATCATAAAAGCCTCAAATATTTCTTCACTCAAAAAGAACTCAACATGCGGCAACGACGTTGGCTCGAGTTGTTGAAAGATTACGACCACACTATTCAATACCATCCTGGAAAAGCGAACGTGGTAGCTGACGCATTGAGTAGAAGATCATATGCAGGAATGAGTGCAATGATGTCAAGTATACGCATAGAGCCAACTTTAATAGAAAAAGTTAAGGTTGCTCAAGCCACCGATCCGGAGCTGATGCATATGAAGACGAAAGTACAAGAAGGTGCCATTCCAGAAGCGAGAATTGATGAAGAAGGAATACTTCGAGTCCACTCCAGACTTTGTGTTCCTAACGATCCTGATTTGAAGTACAAGATCATGATGGAGGCACACAATACATCATTTGCAATTCATCCTGGAAGTACCAAAATGTATCGTGATCTTCGACATACATTTTGGTGGAACAATATGAAGAAAGAGATTGCAAAGTTTATTTCAACGTGTTTAACTTGTCAACGTGTAAAGGCGGAGCATCAAGTGCCAAAGGGTCCATTGCAACCACTTGAGATTCCGAAATGGAAGTGGGAACACATTACTATGGATTTCGTTACGGGTCTTCATACGGTTTCTCAAGGCATCAATGTTATTTGGGTTATTGTTGATAGATTAACCAAGTCTGCTCATTTCTTGCCGATACGGGAGACTTATTCCCTTGAACGTCTTGCTCAAATGTACGTAAATGAGATTGTAAGATTGCATGGCATGCCAGTATCCATAGTTTCGGATCGTGACCCAAGATTTACTTCAAGATTTTGGGTTAGCTTGCAAAAAGCTATGGGTACGGAGTTACGATTCAGTTAGGCATACCATCCTCAAACGGACGGACAATCAGAGAGGACTATTCAAACTCTTGAAGATTTATTAAGACTCTGTGTCCTAGACTTCAAGGGCAGTTGGGATAAATATTTACCATTAGTGGAATTCTTCTACAACAACAGTTATCAGGCAAGCATTGGTGTGGCCCCATTTGAAGCATTGTATGGACGAAAGTGTCGCTCTCCAGTATGTTGGGACGAGGTGGGTGAAGCAACATTGTTGGGACCCGAGTTAGTACGTATGACTACGGAGAAGATCCAAACGATTAGACAACGTATACAAACGGCACAAGATCGACAAAAGAGTTATGCGGATCTTCATCGAAAGGACGTAGAATTTAGTGTTGGGGATCATGTATTGTTGCGTGTTGCCCCATGGAAGGGAGTTACAAGATTCGGGAAGAGAGGAAAGCTTAATCCACGATTTATTGGTCCGTTTCAAATTCTTGATCGAGTAGGTAATGTAGCCTATAGACTCGCGTTACCTCCAAGTATGTCTCGTGTTCATAATGTTTTTCATATATCTGTGCTTCGTAAATATGTGAAAGACCCGAACCACGTCATTGAGTTAGAACCAGACGAGATAGCCGAAGATTTAACGTATGAGGAGGTACCTGTCAAGATCTTGGATAGGAAGGAGCATGTCTTACGCACGAAGGTAATACCACAGGTTAAAGTTTTGTGAAGGAATCATGCTATAGAGGAAATGACCTGGGAGTTGGAAACGAAAATGAAAGCAAGGTATCCTCACCTTTTCGAAACACCAGGTACGTATGTCAATTTCGAGGACGAAATTTCATTAGGAGTGGAGGTTGTAAGACCCCATATAATTAATAAATGAAATTTAATTTCCTTTAATTATTATTTTGAATAGTAAGGGTTGATTTGATTAATGAGGATAGTTATGGGTAAAATACGCAAATATTTCAAAATAAGCAAGTGGTTATAAAATATTCATTGTTGTCGGGGAATATTCGTTTGGTCGTGGAATATTCGTACTGTCGGGGAATATTCGTACGACGGCGCAGCCATGTGTGGGCCCCATAACGGAAAGCGACTGGAGGAAGAAAACGACAAATATAAGCTGTTTAAAAATAACGGCGTAGTTGTTACCGTTTACACTGTTGGAATACCCGGTGGTTAAAATACAGTAATACGCGTTGTTGCACAGTAGCACACGGTATTGCACAGTATTTTGAATTATTGATCCTTACGTAAGAAGGCACTACTCAATAATTGCTACAGGAGTTACTGTTCATTACTTTATTGATTCAATAATTGCTGCGTTGATATTTATATTATTATTGTTTCAATAATTGTCATTGCACAGTATTTTCCATTATCAGATCAATAATTCATATTATTTGAATAATATTATCAGATAACATTATTGGCAATGTCTAGAAAGTTCTGTCAAGGAGAGGTTTGGTCATCTAATTGCGCGCCAGTAAGGAGAAATCCTTATTGGAAAGCCCCCTCTATCCTGGGAACGGCCTGGTTGTCAGTACTGTGATTCGGTAAAATTATTTTTAATAATTAATTATTGATTATTATGATAAAGAAAATATTTATTTTATGTGGATATAGATGGAGAAAATTTTTAATGTGACAATTGTTGAAAATTAATATTTTATCTTTTTCTGATAAAATAATTCATTTAAATATATTATTTTAATAATATATTAACGGTGATATTTTTACAATGAATGTGGGATATATGAGTAATTGAGGAGGAAGAGTATTTTTGTGGCATTAAATGTTTAACATATGTTTTGTGTGTCGGTGGACACAATTCTTGATCGAAAATTGATTATAGACTGTAAAATCGCTCGTTTGTGGATTTTGGATAATTTCTGTTTGGAATTTGGAAAAACTTTCTTCTGCAAAGTTGTAGAGAATTGAAATTCCTATAAAAAGTCGCGAGATTCGAATTTTCTAATAAAAGGGCTATTTATTGTGAATTATTGAAGTTCCGGAGTTCCGAAATAATTGATTTTTGGAAGTTTTAATTATTATTTTCAACAAAAACGTTTTTCAAAGGTTGGTGGGCATCTTTAACATGTGTTTGATGGCTAAAATCAGATTCCTTGGTGGTTGGTTTGAATGTTTTGTAAATATTAATATTATATTAATTTAGTCTCCTTTAGCGTTCTAACATTTTCCTATAAATAGAGGGCTAAGTTAGAATTGAAAATCACACCAGAAACAAAGTTTTCTCTCTTTCTCTCTCTATATTATCGAGCGTATTCTTGTGAGTATACTTTGAGTGTTGCTATACGGTGCGAGTTTCTGTCAGCACTATACCGAAATTCAGTCAGAAGTACGGCTATTTTGAGGTAAGGGATGTTATTTTCTTCTCAAATGATATTTTTTCTTCAATATCATTATGCCGGAATATTGGTGAACTTTTTTATCAAATTTGAAACTTTTTGTGCTGGAGTTACTATTCACGTATACGGTACTATTCACGTATACGGCACTATTCACGAATACAGCACTATTCACAGAAAAATTATTTTTTTTCTTTTCGTCCAAAATATCTATTGTGGATACTAGCTTTGATTGTATCCATGTTTTGATCATTCTTGAATTTTACACCACTATGATTATTTTTGAGGTATTTTTGGACATGGATAAAACAAAGTACGAATCCTTAATCCTTAATCCTTGTCATTTTTGTTTCACTGGATTCGCTTATTTAAAAATATTTTTTATCATCTTCAGTCTTAAAGGATGTTATTATTGAATATCTTTGGCCTGTAGTGCAAAGATAAATGATTTCTGATGAATATCTTTGGCCGTAGTGCAAAGATGAACAGGTGTTTAGATGAACATGACCAACAGATGAATATCCTTGGCCTGTAGTACAAGGATGAATATATGATTCAAGATGTGCATTGATTGATGTTACAAGGATAAAAAAATACTGTTGTTGGACTGTTAAATTCATAAACATTAGTAGATTTCATCCTCTACGTAACTCTTCTATGAATTAATATTTTCCGCTGCGAATATTGATTTAAAACTTGTTGTCTATTGTATTCTATTAGATTTTTTCTCTGTTGAAGGCTAACGATAATTTGTTGTATATTATATTAGTCATAATATTCTTTACTGAGCTAGTTGAGCTCACCCTTTTCCTTTTTGTTCCATTTTTCTTCTCAGGAGACGAGAATATAGCGAGTACGAGTCGGGGTATGAATTGATGGTCCTTGAGAGAGTTGTTTAGTAGTCCTCACCATTTTTGTAAAATAATATATCAATAATTGTATTGAGGACATAGTTGGGTATGTATATTGTCTAGATGACAATGTTTGTATTCAAACTCACAGTTTATGGGTTGTAAAAGTTGTAGTTGTTTCTGTACCATGTATTTGGCGACTCAAAATGGATTGGATGGAATGGACCTATTTTGGGGACGTCACATGGAGTCCCTCAATCTATCACCTCTGATAGGGATTCGAAGTGTCTTAGCCATTTTTGGGTTACATTGTGCCGACGAATGGATATTAGTCTAAAGTTCAGTGCACTGCGAACCCGCAAACTGAGAATCTGAACCGAGCATTGAAAAATTTAATTTGGAGCATTTATGGGGGATAAGCCTAAACAGTGGGACGTGGCACTAGCACAAGCTGAGTTTGCATATAATAATGAAGTTCCCACTGCTATTGGTAAATCACCTTTTGTTTTAATGTATTTACATCCTCATAAGCATGCATTAGACCTGACCCGTCTTCCCAAGATTGTTGGAGCAAGTGTTGCTGTTGAAAACATGGCTGAGCAGGTTTGCGATGTTCATGCTAAAGTGAAAGTCCGGTTGGAAGAGAAAAATGCAAATTATAAAACCGCAACAAATGTCAAGAGGCATAAGAAATTGTTTAACGAGGGTGATCAGATTATGGTGTTTCTGCATAAGGAAAGAGTTCCTATAACAAGTTGAAACCACGAAAGTATGGGCCGTACAAGGTGATCAAGAAGATCAATGATAACGTCTACGTGATCGACTTATCTATCGATACATATCACATACTTTTAATGTAGCTGATCTTTATGAGTTTTGTGATGATGTTGTGCTTTATCCAGACTATAACTCGAGGTCGAGTTCTTCGCAAGTGGACAACTGGATTTGGAGTTTGAAGAAGAGCTGGATAGAAAATTAGGTAAAAGAGCTGGTTTGAAGAAACAAACATAACTTTTAGTTCGATTGTCCGTTTGCCTATTATAATATGTTTTCAGAAAGAAAATTTCGTTCTCCATAACGTCTTGACCCAGGTTTCCCGATTAAGGTCGGTTTCATCCTCAAATTCGTGGTTTTAGGCAGACTGTTGGGTAGTTGAAGTTTTATTGTTTTATCTGTTTTAGTTGTTATTTGTTTAGTAAGGGTATAATTTGGTCTTTTTTACTTAAGTTTGGGTTTCCATATATTATATTAAGCTCTTGGTTATTTGTTTTAGGGTCATTCAAGTTTATATAATAATTGAGTTATTTTTCTAATGGATTTCAATTTGTGTTCTTAGAGCTTATGTTAATAAACTCTTTTATTTTTGCTTTGCATCAAATTGTATAACTTATTAATATATGATATTCGAATCCTACTTATTACATGTCTCTCTAAAAAGATTATTATTAATACTTATCTACTTGTCTATTAAAAAATCGACCTAAATATATATCATTACTAATATTTGAATGTGGATTGAACCATAAAACAATTTTCATTAGTCATAACCTTTGAACTTATTTGAATTCAATAATGGATAATCACAAAAACGATTTCCACATTATACACGTGTCTCAAATAAGACTTGTTTTTTTTGTTAATCATAATTTAAAGACTAATCATAAAAAATATTATTTTACTAGCATATGTGGACACAAATGTTGGATGTGTAAATTATGTGAAGTTAAGTTAAAATTTTATTAAATTTTAAGGACTAAATAGAAAGATAAAAATATTAATATAAAAATAAATATAGTAATATATCTAAAGCTTTTAGATGCAAAAGAAAAGAGAAAAAAAAACGAAGTGTGACACAAAATCACTAAATCTGCATTAGAAGCTTTATAATATATATATAATATAGAGAGAAAGATATAGATAGATAAACAAATACATTAGTAAATTATATTAATTTTAAAATATTTAAATTAAAATTTTAAATAATGATCCTAATTTGATCCTAATTTGGAAGGGAAAGAGTGTTTATTTATAAATTTTGTGACTCGCAACTCTTTTTTTGACTTTTATTGAATTCTATTTATACTACTATTTCTTTAATACACGGAAATAGAGATACTGCTTCGTACTTTTGAGTGATCAACCAAAATTCTCTTCTTCCCCGATTCAAAACCCTAAAATTATTCGTTCTCCAAATCTCTAGAGTTTTTCACGGAGATCAATCCAACAACAATGGCGACAGCAATTATGGAATCGAGCCAGCATGACCCAGCAACGCCAGGCGCCGCTTGTGCAGGCAAAAATTTGAAGCAAGGGGAAGGTCTTCGGCAGTACTATCTCCAACACATACACGATCTTCAGCTTCAGGTTCGCCAGAAGAGTCACAATCTCAATCGCCTTGAAGCTCAGCGTAACGATCTCAATTCTAAAGGTAAAGAGTATATTATTATTTGTATGGGTATCACAAAATTCTGATTTTTATTGGTTTATTGGTGTTCTAGGGTTCAAATATTAGTGCTTGATTGATTCTTTGTATTTACTATACCTTTAATTGCTCCTGATTTTTTTGGAAAAACCAGCAGATACCATTCCAAGTTAGCAATTGCTCTGAAAGTTTAAACCTTTAGCATGATAGTTTGCCTTCTTTGTTACCAGAGTGAAGATAAGCTTAAAATTTCATCAAATTGCTTTCGTGAAGCTACGGAAACATTTACAAATAAAATAGATTAAGAAAATTGCGAAAGTAAATATTTTAGTCTCCTTATTTAGAGGATACGTCAAGTTACGACTTGTATTCTAAGAAGCCTGTGAGTCAAGACAGTATTTCTCCCGTAAGTTAGAAGTGAGTTTATTAGTCCTGGGCACTAGGTATATGAATTTATAAGAAACCAATGAATATGAAATGCATACATATTTTCCCAATGTAATGTTAAATATTTATATTGCCATATTGGTAATTCTTACAGTTAAAAGTTTGCAACTTGTTCTCCTCCTTATTTTTTGGTTTAACTTTTAAATATTCTCTTATTAAAAGCTTACTTGCTTGATGATTGTATGTTAGTGAGGATGCTTAAAGAAGAACTACAGTTGCTTCAGGAGCCTGGATCATATGTTGGTGAAGTTGTCAAAGTAATGGGAAAGTCTAAGGTCTTGGTGAAGGTAAGCAAATCCTTACGGCACCATTGCTTTCCTGGTACAAGTCTTTTAGAAGTTTCTAATTTCCATTGAGGTTGTTTTTATTCTCTTATAAATTGTTTGTTATTAAAATTTGAAATTTTTAGTTCTTGATAACTATGTATTTAGAAGGCTCCAAAAGGGGTACCATCCCGGTATAAACTATATACAAAATCAGTCAGATAAAAGAAAATGCAGCACCACAGAAAGCCCCTATACATGAAACCAAAAAGCTCTTAGGGAGCGCACCTATAGTAAACTGCCCCAAGAAATTAATGAAAGACGGTAGACCCAGAAATAATCCTCATTTTGCCATAATATAACAAGCTCGAAAACAAAATCTGTTATGAAGTGCGGGATTTTCCTCATTCTCGAAGTACCTCCTTTTCTGTCCTGCCAGAAGGTCCATCATAGGCAATGAGGAATAATATCCCTTTCCACTTTTTTGGAATTCTAGCACCCTTCCAAGCTTGAGGAACTTCGTTACTAACACAACATTACCCACTTCAGAAACCACCCAAAGGTGTTTAACAAAGTCTCATTGCAATCCCTTTCATTCTTGCAAATAGAGCAATAAGCATGAATTAACCATGAACCTCCCCCTTCTCAACATGTTATCTTGAGTCAATATGCCACAAAACCGCAATACAAGAAAAATAAGGCACCTTTCTCAGAAGAAGAGTCAGAACCCCTACCCTATACAGGAATATATAGTTGGTATTTACATCTTCCTTTTGCAGACAGTTTTTTGGTACTTATGTCATGCTTTGGTGGACGGAGGAGGGACTATTATTTTTGGTAGAAATATGTGTACATTATTGCATATGTGATGTTGTTGTTATTGGTTATCTAATAAGTACTTTGAATTCTTGCTTTTGACTATATATAAATTTATATGCACAGTACATATGTAACTATTTGTCATATGTGGAATCGAGCGTCATGATTGATATGAACTTGTATCTTTGGTGGATTCATATGGACGTGAATTCGTCTTTTGGTGGTTTAATTCAAGGAAGACCAGAACTTCCATTAACAAAGCTTGAAGTTTTGTTACAATTATTCTCTTATGATTTATTAACCTTACTAGAATTCTCTTTAAATAGAGATTACAAAATAACAACTAGCAAGTAAATAGAACACTTAACAACTCATGACCTATTCACTAATCCACTAGCCAGCTATTAAACCCACTACCACCGCTACTACCACCACTGCTTCCTCGATTACATAAAACTAGGACTTTTACTATTACAAAATTAAGTAAAACAAATAAAATTACAATACAAATAAAAATATTATAAGCACATTAAATTCCATTATCCTTAAAATAAAACCTTGACCTCAAGGTTGAAGTTTGAAGTTAAGAGGATTCCTTTGGCCAGGATCCCATATTTGGCTGGAGGAAATTTTCGATGCAGTTAATAGCTTACAATTTGTAATCTTGAACAATTTTCGAAGTCTCTTCTTGTGGGCAACAAAGTTGATATAATCATTTGTGCACATGCTTGAATAGATAAGTAATCACCATCTCCTTGCTCAAACTTCAATTTTACCTGCACATAACGTGTTGCTTGATTAGTAGAAACAAATTGAATTTGGTGATAATTTCCTTTGAACATCATGTCAAAATCTCTCTCAAAGCGTTGATTCCCTTTGGTCATTTTGTTGACAATTGTTATTTGTTGACCAGTGTTATTAGATACTTTCATAAACCTGGCGAATTGTGTATTGGTACGCAAAACAGGGTACTCTTACGTACAATACTCTAAATTTAGTGTTCCGAAATTTTTGTTGTTGTTCAACTATAATTGCACAAATATCAATATTAAAACTTGGTATTAGATGCTCAAACATTACATTTGTACTAAATTATTTATACAATAATTAACTTGTTGATTAAACTAAATTTTTTCCTATAAAACTTATGTTTGTTACATTTAGATTATAAGAGAATTCCTAATTATAAGAACTTATATTAAGATAAGTATCGCGTTTTAGCTAACGTACCGCGTACCCGTATTCTTACCGCGTACCGAAACGTACCACGTTTCAGGCAACACTTATTTTGTTCTTGATCACGAATTTGTAAACGGTTGGTGAAAAACTCTCCTCTTGCTTGCTCTCACCTAGACCCCCATCAAGCGATCAATCTTGGAATTTAGGAGCGCAAACAATTTCTCCATTTGTATGTGTATTTGTTGTTGGCTGGCAGACAAATCTTGCCGCTTCATCTCCAATCGCTCAAGTCGATCTTCAAGTGATGGCAGCGGATGCCTAGCTTTTGATACCAATTGATACGAACTCGTATCTTTGGCGGATGCATATGGACGTGAATTCATCGTTTGATAATTCGAGGAAAACCTGAACCTCCACTAACAAAGCTTGAAGCTTTCTTACAATAATTCTCTTATGATTTATTATCTGACTAGAATTCTCTTTAAATAGAGATTACAAAAAACAACTAGCAAGTAAATAGTAATTAACAACTCATGACCTATTCACTAATCCACTAACCAGCTATTAAACACCACTACTACATCAATTACATAAAACTAGGACTTTTACTATTACAAAATTAAATAAAACAACTAAAATTACAATACAAACAAAAATATTATAAGCACATAACAAAATACTTTGCTGATAAGTTAATATTTACTTTTCCAGGTGCATCCCGAAGGGAAATATGTGGTTGATATTGATAAAAGCATTGACATTACCAAGATCACACCGTCAACTCGAGTCGCCCTACGCAATGACAGCTATGTACTTCACTTGGTTCTGCCTAGTAAAGTAGATCCACTAGTCAACCTAATGAAAGTTGAAAAAGTTCCAGATTCCACTTATGACATGATTGGGGGTCTTGACCAACAAATCAAAGAGATAAAAGAGGTTAGTTTCTTCGACAAACTTTGCGTTGTCTTGTGGGTGAAGTGTGAACGTATACAATATTTTTTACGCCCAAAGCTATTTGTTTACATAAAATTTGTAACCACTTGAGCTTTGTTTTCATACTTTATCAGGTCATCGAGCTGCCAATCAAACATCCAGAATTATTTGAGTCTCTTGGAATTGCTCAACCAAAGGTGAATTCCCACAACAATATAACATTATGAATTAAAAATTGTGTTAACATGCCATCAAATGGCTTTTAATCTGTAGAAAGTAATGGATATGTTTTGACCGAATTAATTGAATCTTTAGTACAAGTCTGTTGCTATATATATATATATATATATATATATATATATATATATATATATATATATGTTGGAATATTATTTTGTTTAACCTAAATTTTTTCAATTTTCACATATTCAGTACCTGCTTTTAGGGTTTAGGTTTTTGAGTGCTCTTTTATGAGTATTAGATGAATGTTTGGATACTATAAGCTGGATAATGAGTATTATCTAATTTATCTTAAATACAAGTTTATCTCCAATAGTTTATAATTTTAAATAGTCACTCCTGCCCATTTGGTTAATTTCCAAAATTAACATGTCACAAATTGTTTTGCTTTGATGATAGGGTGTTTTGCTCTATGGGCCACCTGGTACAGGGAAAACCCTGTTGGCTAGGGCTGTTGCTCATCATACTGATTGTACATTTATAAGAGTTTCTGGATCTGAGTTAGTTCAGAAATATATAGGTGAAGGCTCTAGAATGGTTAGAGAACTTTTTGTTATGGCCAGGTATGTTCGAAATGTCCTATATTTTCCATAGTGATGATAATTAATCCCAAATATGTTTCTTTATGATTTTGGGGTAATTGTCATTTTTAATTTTTATTTTGGGTTAAAGCTTTCCTTATATGTTGTATGGTTTGTAACTTGTGATGTTTCACAGAGAGCATGCTCCATCAATTATCTTTATGGATGAAATCGATAGTATTGGATCTGCTCGTATGGAATCTGGAAGTGGTAACGGTGATAGTGAAGTGCAGCGCACTATGCTGGAGCTTCTGAATCAATTGGATGGATTTGAAGCATCTAACAAAATCAAAGTACTAACATTTGGTTTCCTTGTATGGATTGGTTATATGTTTATATCTCCGTATTTGGTATACTAATAAGGTAGAGTTTCTGACAGGTATTGATGGCTACGAATCGCATTGACATTCTTGATCATGCCCTACTGAGGCCTGGAAGGATTGACAGGAAAATAGAGTTCCCAAATCCGAATGAGGAGGTATTTTTCCACCATAGATCTGTTTGTGTCCTAAAATCAAACATAGTTCTAAATCTTATTTGATTTATGTCTTTGATATTATAGAAGGAAAATTCTCGGACTAAATTTATATTTCTCCTTAATATTGTGCTGAATAAATGACAGAAGGGAATAAGCAGTTTGTCTTTCATTAATTCTCATTCCTTTATTGGAATTTGCGACTTATTTATAGTCAAGAATTTCGTCCTATATTCTTCAAAACATATTGTTTAATTTCTGGCATATACAATTGGAACTCATGAATGCTTCCTATTTCGTGGAGTTGGGTTTGTGGAATTGTCTTCTTAGATATTTAAGAGACCCTTGTAGATTGTGGAGCGGAAATATGACAGCTGTAGATGCTATCATGTGTAATGAGTTATGACCATATCTTCTCTTACTTGTCCTATATCTTAGTAAACAAGTTTTTACTTCATGGTTAAACATTTATTGTTTAGCTGTTTGTAAATTAGTATTTGCTACAGAACTTTGGGTGTAAAGGCTCTTTCAAATTCTTATTTCTTATATGTGAAAATATTGTTCTCGTAAACATAGCCTTTACATTTAAGCAAGTTACATTCACTATCGTTCTTTTCATTTAGATAATGCCTATATTGTATAGCATTTTCATTTGCCATTTTCCTATTGTGTGATGTTTAATGCCCCAAGTGTGTTAACTTCTCGGCTTTCTCCAGTCCCTTGCTGATCGTGGAAGCAAACGTAGAACAGCTTTAGAAGTTTTCATGTGTAGTATTCAGAACTTGTGTTGAGTGCTCCTATTATACTTGTCATGCTCTACTTAATATTTTAATATGATTCTGCTTCATTTTTGAAAGATTGAACATTCAACTGCAGTGTAAATAATTCAATTCAGCACCCTGGGATAATAATCAAAAGCCACTCGGGTCTTTTGGAATTCTAACTTCTTAGATGCGGAAATATTACTCTTAAAAAATTAATTGTGCTACTCTTCTCAGTTCCCATTAAGGCAAAGGTCATTCCTCATATTTGGAGTGCACATATGTTGGACTAGAAACTTGGATGATTTTTATTTAGGCATATGGGGAACTACTCATAGTTTGTTCTTTGTTTAGATTATGGCTATCAATTAGCACATCTACATTTCTCCTTTTTACCTTGCTTGCTGTGTACTGTTGGGATTTAATGGTAATGTAAATACTTTTGCAGTCTCGTTGGGATATCTTAAAGATACACTCAAGGAGAATGAACTTGATGCGTGGTATCGATTTGAAGAAGATAGCAGAAAAGATGGGTGGTGCATCGGGTGCAGAACTGAAGGTGTGTTTCATCTTACTTCATATGCATATAGTTTCTTCCTCGACTTTGGTAACCTTTTCCAAATTTGGTTTCCTATTTAAGATACTCAGTTTGATCCTTCCATTCATATTTATTCATTTACTATGATACTTCTTATCTATATTTATTATCCTCTCTTTTTTGTCCAGCTATGTTGGTCATTTTTTGCAATAATAAGAGTATCCTCATTACTAAAGTTATTTCTATTTTATTGCTATATTGATAACCTGTGGCTTGTGATGTATTTTGTCCCTTTTTTCTGTTATGAGAAGAATGACATTAATATTATGTTATAGCAGTATTAGGAGTTAAAAGTTAGGGAGCAGGGGATTAAACGTTGGCCAAATGCATAGGGGAAATGGAATATTGGTCACTTGTGCTCGGGTTCAAGTATTCTCTGTCATAATTAACATCTTGCAATTGTTATTTTAGGCGGTCTGCACTGAAGCTGGTATGTTTGCTTTGAGGGAGAGGCGAGTTCATGTAACCCAGGAGGACTTTGAGATGGCCGTGGCCAAGGTAATGAAGAAGGACACAGAGAAAAACATGTCCTTGCGAAAGCTGTGGAAATAATTGAGATTCCTTCAAGGGGTAAGACTTTCAGCTGGCTGGTAGCCCTCGAGGATGATGAAGGTAACTGAAAATCATATCGTTTAGAGGCTCTGGAAGTACCTTTTTGAAATGATTGCTTCTTTTGTATCACTTGAGATGTAAGACTGAACATAACTTATTTACCATTTCTTCTCGGTACGAAGATTGTATTGTATTTAACTCTTCATACATTTTGTATTAAACTTTTCATACATTTTGAAGTTCTTACAATGTCTGATATATATTTGCCCAAAAATATGTGCTTGTAATGTGGCTTCTAACATTGAACAATGATACCTTTGTACAATTATTGGTTTTCAAGTTGGTAGAAGTTACTGGATACCCATTCATGTTATGACTAGTGAGTATAAAAAAGTATGTGTTAATGAATCCAGTGTAACATTTTCAATAAATAGAAATTTGTTGAAAATTCAAATATAATTGGGCAATTCCTTGCCCAGTGTAAACTAACTTCACTGTGGAGTATGTTGATCTTGTAAAAATAATTTTGAATTCTTAGTGCCGGTTAGAGTTGAGGATAAATTTATTTTAATAGTAAATATTGCGTATGTGGATACATGTGATGGGAGAGAATTAAAAAATGATTCACCCATAATTTATACTCTGTCTCGGGATAAAAGTTTTTCATTGATTTTTATGGTCAAATTGTCTATTTTAAAAATTAATAATTAAACATATATATTTAAATTTTCAAAAAGAAATTTTAGGATTAGTACTGAATTATATGTTGTTTATAATGTTTATAGGCTTTTTGTATATATTTAAAAAAAATAATAAGATACTCCCTCCGTCCCAAATTAATTGCTCAGTTTTGACTTTTTAAAGTCAAATTGACCATTTTTAAAACTAATCTTTTTACTATTTTTGCTAAAATATAGGTGAAGAGGTTATAACCAAAAGAAAGTATATACAATTTATTACTAATCCTAATTTTTATAATTTCAGAAATATATTTATATATGTTTAATTATTAATTCTAAAAATAGTCAATTTGACTATAAAAAGTCAAAATTGAGCAGTTTATTTGGGACGGAGGGAGTATATTAATTTGAAAAATGGTCTATTTGACCAAAAAAAAAAAAATCGATAGATGGATGACTTTTATTGAAAAATGGTCAATAAGATATACCTTTGTTATTAAGCTTCTATAGTCGTTTACTCTTTTTGAGAGATTGAATCTGTGATGCAAATATTTTGAACGAAACTAAAAAAGAATTAAAATTAGCCAAACATGCATCCAAATTATTGATAACATCAAAGAAAAACATCTTTACCATTAACATGATTTGTGTAAAGCTTGGAATATGACCATTTGTGTGTCATAACACTCCCATTTCTTTTGTTTGCTTCTTTGATGTGCCTTCCTTTGGTTTCTTTATCTTTTCTATCCATATTTTGGCCGAGGTTTCTTATTACGGTAACTCTCTTTTTTCTTTATCCCTTTTGGTCCAATTGTGATCGAAGCACATAATTGATCTTCTTTGTTTTCAAAATTGGTTCAAGGCCTAATGTTATCTTCATTTACATTACCTTCGCAACTCCTGGGAATCACACAATCTTCTCTTCAAATCTGCAATTGCTGAGTTAAAGAATATTATAGCCTTCTTTAGTTTCACATGCCTCATTCACCAATTGAATATATTTAGGGCACAAAGCATGGTATCGATCTACATACTCCAATTGAGTAGTGGCGGAACCAAAACATTGTTAGAGGAGGGTCAAAATATATCAGTAAAAAATAATTATTTATTGACGCTTAGAGTGCTTCTTTCAAATTTATTTTGTATTTCACAACATCCTATTCCAACCATTACCAACCTTTGAGTTGTGAGTCTAATGACTATAAATACATATACATATATACAGAGGAAAATGTATGTACACAGCTGTGTAATACACAGTCGACTATGGCGACAATTTTTCGGACTATGTCGACGATTTCGCCCGTCGCCATATATAGCTATTCTGGGCTATGGCGACGGGTGAACCGTCGCAATAGCCCAAAAAATCCGTTGTTATAGCCCGGTTGTGTAATACACAGCTGTGTATATACATATAGTTCATATATATATATATTAATTTTTCCTGAACTATGAGACTATTAATCAGACTTTAAAGTTTTTAGTCAACTGATTAGTTACTTTTATAGATAAATTACAAATTATAATGTTATTTATTCAAAACATTATATTGTGGTTCTGATCATCTTCCTTGAAGACAACTGAGAGGAGTCACTCAAAGCAAGAAAATGAATTAAGTTATTTTCATTTACAAAAAATTGATACCAATGTATGATTAAGTCAGTAAAACAAATGAGTGCAATAGTAATTAATTAATCATCAAACTTATTTAATATTATTTCATCTTATAATAATATTATTAATTTATTATAGGTGGAAGGACATGAGAAAACAAATGAATTAATACTATCTCATAACAAAGATCAAGTTTAACAAACATTAGCATGCTTCAGATTCCAGAGTTGGAGGGTCATATGACCCCCCTCACCCCCTAGTTCCGCCTTTGCAATTGAGTATCCAACTCAATGTTTCGCCATATGGAATCTATCTCGTGCATCTCTTCTCCACCTCTTCATAATATATCTATCAGGAATTAATTTGATATCCAATACGTCAAGAATTTTTAAACCATGCCTACATAAGATACCAAATGTCTCAAACTTTCTACAACTGCAAGACAGAAATGTTAGGTTTGTAAAATTCATGAACGCAATTAAATTGCATAAAGTAAGGAGAAACGTGATAAAAATAAAGTTTTAAAATTTTACAAACCATATACCCAGATCATCTTTTATGCACAATTATTAATTAAACGAAAAGATGAAGGACGAGATTATACCCATGGAGATTCGAGCTTCCTCAGGTACAAGTTCACCTCTAAATCCTTTCGTGTTCAACTTGAATCCACCGGGTTTGATTCCTTTTTTTGATCAACGTTAGCCACCCAAGTGTTTAGCCTTTAGAGGTGATCCACCAAGGAAGAAGAAAGATTCAAGAAGATGGATGCTCGGCAAAACCCTAGTTTTTCTATCTCTTATAGAAAAAGGTGTACTCTCCCAACTCTTAGAATTACATATTCACATGTGTTGTGAAAGATTCAACCCTCACCCATAATAAGACTCCTTTTATTTATAGATGTAGGCAACCCTCCTTAACAATTAAGGAATTGAGTTTTATTTTAATTAATTAAACTCCTTTAATTAATTAGGCTTCCAATCTTATTAGGAATAATTAATTAAACTCTTTTAATTAATTAGCCTCCTAATCCTATTAGGAATATATGAGAGTACTTTTATTAATTAATTCTCAAACTCCTTTAGGAATTAAATAATAATAATAGTAAATAATAATAATAAGACTTCTCTTATTAATTTATATTTAATATTTCTAAAATATTAAATAATAAATATTAAGCTATTTAATTTATTCTATCATCATAGATTAGATTAAATACATTTAACTTATTATTACGATTATGCCATTTGATTCTTAAATAAATATATTCCTTTTGCGGTGTGACCCTTTAGGTTCTCCATATTAAACCGGTTGTGAATAAATCAGTTAGAACAATTCTAATCTTATTTAAATAAATAAATTAAACTATTAATTTATTTAAATAAATAATATTTATTCTACAATAGAGATAAGCCTCCCTAGTGATTAACTACTTTCTAGATAATATAGATTTCAACATTAATCATAAAAGAATCTTTGAGTAAATAGTTACCGTACAATTCAATCCTTCCACTATACAATGTCCCAATTAAATATTAGACATGGAATTACTGTCAAGTCTCATTTTATTTAATTATATGTATTTCGATTCTTAAATGCACACTCCAAATAATGCAAATTAGAAACTCCTTTATAATTTCATTATGCCTTGGTCAAGGACTACCGGGTTGTCATTTATCAAATCACATAGAAAATTTCTCTTCTTTTACTAGAAGCAGTAGATTCTTTATTGATATACCCTAAGTGTCTTAAGGAATAAGTCAAAGTATAATTCATCATCCACAAGATACTATGATGATCTCAAGTCCAATGATCACTTGTACTACTATTACTACAAGAATTCCTATTGACAGACAAGTAAAACTCCATTATGTATTCCTTAGCGAGCCACGTTCAGTGAACTTATTCTCCAATAAGAATCCACATACTTGCTTTAGTGTCTCCACACAAATGATCATGAGATCAATCATCCTCATCCAATGAGCAAACAACGTATGTACCTATCAATTCGGATTCACTAATCCCTTTTTTAATAATTCATCGATTGGGAACATTTTAGTTTTTAAGCTATCTAAGAATTTAGATCTCATTAGCATGATCTCATCATGATTCTAAAAGCATTGCTTAAAACTATGGGTTGATCACATATTATTAAAACAACACCATGTACATAAATTAAAGCCCTTAGTAATGAATACTTTTATTAATAAATGAATAAGATTGTTACAAAGTACATGCTTTATCATCAACATGATTAGCTTGTGTACATACTACTTTCAATCTCCCACTTCCATTAAAACCAATCGTCATGATATCTCATACCCTTATTCTCTAAGTGACGATCATGTGTTATATATATATATATAATATTTTATTTAAAGTTTCGTTTTATTAGAATATTTTATTGCATAGTGCTGCATAGTAAAATCAGAAAAAAAATCGTCAAAAACCCGTGAACTTCGCTCGTGATATTTTCTTATTGTGCGTCCAAATAGTGCCCTGCCATTCTCTTATAAATAAAATGCTTATTTTAGAAATGAAAATCACACCAGAATCAGAGAATTCTTCTTCTATAATATTGAGCGTATTTCTTTTAAGTTTAAGAATACTTTGAGTGTAGAAAATAGTGAAAGTTTTCTTCAAGAATATCCCCGATATACCATTCAGAAGTACTCTCATTTTTAAGGTAAGGGATATTATTTTGTTCAGTATTCGTAATAAATAATATTTTCTTTCATACTCTGTAGTATGTAAGTAATATTATTTCATTTCATATTCCTAATTCTACACTTATGTTGATAAATATTGCTTCTATACTCCTTGAAATTAGTAGAATATCCTTGAAATGTGCGCTTCATAAAGTATCTTTTCACAGAAATATTTTTCTGAACATTCTTGTTAAAATTTAATCTTTTTATGTCGGGGTACTATTCACGGGCACGAAGTACTATTCATGGGATACTATTCACTCGGGGTACTATTCATGACAAAAACTAATTTCTTTTCTGTCCAAATTATTTTTGATACATGAATATTATTCTTAAATTTTACTCCACAAAGCAGTTATCATGTTGATAATTTAGACATTTTTAAACTCTAGATAAATTAAAAATCTTTAATATTTATCCTTGATTTCGTTTGATTGATGCTTATATAATTATCATCATCCTCATGCTTATATTGTGATGAAAGTCATCTTTGGCTCGTAATGCATAGATGGACTGTTGAATTTGTATGATTATGACCAGAAATTATGTATCGGTATAATCATGACCTGTAATGTTACAAATGATATGGTAAAAGTCTTCATTGGCCCGTAGTGCATTGATGGACAATTGTTGGCATGATCATGACCATTGGTGATAATAACGAATATCCTTGGCCCGTAGTGCATGTATAATTCGTGAATGTGATACTAACGAATATCCTTGGCCTGTAGTGCATGGATAATTCGATGATGTAGATTATTTATTGAGCAGTGTTACAACGATAAAATATTGATGATAAAATTTTAAATCATAAAAGATAGTAGATAACATACTCTACTTGACTCTTCTAATGGATTGCTTGTTCCGTTGTAGTTAAACTGGTTATTTATTGTATTCTATCAATTTTACACTGTTGAAGGCTAACGATAATTTATTATGCATTATCTTACTCATAATATTCTTTACTAGACTAGTTGAGCTCATCCTTTGCTTTCATTGTTCTCTTCAGAAAATGAGAATATAGTTGGGACTAGTCGAGGAATGGAGTGATGGTCCGAGATGGTGGCTATATTAGTCCTCACTATTTTATAAAATAGTGTGATATTAATTGTAATGAGGACTCCATTTGAGTTTGGATATTGTCTACGAGACAATATTCGTGTTAAAACTCTCAGCTTATGTTTGGTCATATTTTACACGACAGTTGTATAATTAAGTTTGTATTTGAATTTTGTACACTGTATTTGGCGACTCAGAATGGGTTGTGTATACCTATTTTGGGGGCGTCACAAATAAGATAATCCAACAAGTTCAAATTATAAAAATAAAAGAAAGAGTTTAGAGATAAAAATCTGTATTATGCACAATCTTTATAGCTCCGCGTTTAATCATTGCAATTCTTCTTTGAATAATTCTTCAGATCTGAAAATAAACTTCTTCTAGTTCTATTCTACTCTAATCTACTACTAATTATTTTAACTTTTCCTTAATTTATGTGTTTTGACATGTATTTATAGGTTACAAGTCATATCCTAGCATATTTTGAAAAATAAATCCAACTGGGAGTCAAAAACATGCAAAAAAGCGTCTTATCTTGGTTTGGCCCGACATTAACGCTGCAACGCCATTTTCCTTTATGTTTTTGGCGCTGCAATGCTTGAAGAGCTCTTAGTGTCCTTGTCTTTGTGACTAAATATCCAAGTCTGTGGGGCTTGAAATGGGTAGAGTGTCTTTGTCTGTGTGACTAAATCCTTAGTAGAATTCCTACTCGAGTAGTAGAAGAGCGGATTAGGAGTTATTCAGTCTCCAAACCATTTAAAATTTGTTTGTGTCTTTACTTTACTGTTATTACATTCCATATGCTTGCTTATATTATTTATCTTGTAAATATTCAGAATTGAGATTCATTTTCAATCTACAAAGGAATTTTCAAAAGACATATTCCGCTATGCTTAATCAAACTAATTAATAACCATTTGGTAATATCTTATTAACTAACAAAAGTTTTAAAAGATCTATTCAACCTCACTTCTAAATCTATAAGTGACTCTAGGAAATAACATGTTTGAATGGTGATATAAGGTCTGATCAATGCCTCCCACAGGGGTTGGTACGACTATTAAGGCGGTATAAGGTTAGATGGTGGTATAAGGTTGGATCAATGCCTCCCACAGAGGTTGGGATGACTATTATTGCGGTATAAGGTTAGATGGTGGTATAAGGTCGGATCAATGCCTCCCACAGGGGTCGGGAGTCGGGACGACTATTATGAAGATATAAGATCGGATGAAAGCCTCTTTGGGGGTTCGGGAGCAATGTTATGAAGACATAAAGTCAGATTAATGCCTCCTACAAGGACCAGGACGACTATTATGGCGATATAAGGTCGGATGGTGATATAAGGTCGGATCAAAGCCTCCCTAGTATTCAGGAGCATTATTTCGATGTGATAAGGCATATCTAGACATTTGAAATCATAAGAGTTTTTATATTCTTCCTCGGTTGGATGGTCAAATGGAAAGGCTCTTATATATCGGTGGACTTCGATAATTCACTTAAGAGAGGCATATTCAACTTGCAATTCAGGAGTTGCGGATTTTTCTCTGATTTGATGTTTGGGAGGTCGTTCAGAGGTGGTCTTTAAATTATGGGAATGAATTCAGAAATTTGAGTTTTGGATATGCCTTTGACAAATCTTTAGAGTCATTTTAGAGACATATCTCTTCTTTTTGTTTTAGGGTTCGGCAAATTCAAGAATGTTGGAGGTTCTTATGTTCGGGAATTGATGTGATGGATTTAGCAATAGATATGGTGGGTTCGACAGTTTTACCAACATGGCAATCAGAGGGTATGGTGAACTTTTTGATTACTCTTCTATTATAAATTCTTTATAGCAGGAGAGTGTGGGGCAATGTTGGGATGTAATTATTTGGGTATGGCCAAGGTGTAGACCAATTTATTTAACGGTTCAGATTTGGTGTTAGCCCATATACATTTATTTTAAGAGCTTGCTCAAATAGCAGAAGATTATTTAGTAAAGTAAGATTGTGTTTCCTTATTTGGGGGAGATAAGGAGATCTAATTTAGGAAGGAATCTATCCGTCATTAATTATAGTTATAAGGTGATTTTAAAAAGGACTCCTACTCCTAATTGAATTCGGATGGACATGATATCTATAAATACAACAATAAACATGGTTTTGGGAGGAGAACACAATAACATACAACATATAAAAGAGAGAAAATACGGAGTGAGAGGAGAAGGAAGAGAACTAAACAATTTGTACTCTCCATATTATTTTTATAATGAATTTCTTACCTCTCCCTGTGGTTTTTTTTCGATTGGATTTCCACGTAAAATTCTCGCGTCCATATTTTTTTTTATCTCTTACAATAACTTGTGTATGTTTATCTGAATGTATTTCATAAGTTTGATTTCACAACACAATTCACTATTCCGGCAATTATTAGCGCTTTTTTGGCCTTCTGTTTTTGTGATTTCATCATGTATACAAAATTTGGTATTAACAATATTAATTGTTTAGTTTTCAATATTATCTCAAGTATTAAATATAACTTTGGTTCTTTCACTATTTTCTCTGTCTAATATTTAATACCATTTTTTTTAATATAAAAATAATATAAACAATTAATATTATATTTAATTTATATTTTTTTAATAATTATGCACAACTTTAAAATAACTTATATCAAGAGAGTAAGAAGTATATAAATAGACGGCTAAAATAAGACGAGTGAAGTCGTGTAAGATGAATGTTTATATATATAGATACATAGAGAAATAAGAAAGGAGAGAGACCTCTTAAAATTAACCCCTTTCTCTCTCCTCCGGCGGACAATTTACACCGGCTTTCTTCTTCGCCGGTTTGATCCTCTATCTTATCTACCGCCACATTGTAATATTCTCTCTCTTTACATTATGCATTCAATATTACTAATTTGCTTGTTCTTTATTTCTTTTGTGTTTGTATAACTATATATATATATATATAAATATATAATGCATGTATTTGTTCCTATTTTGAGATATCATGTGCATGGAGGCTGGAGGCATAAAATTTCTGTTTCATCGGTTGTTTGTGGGGGGAAATGAAGAAATGGAACGAAAATTAAAGTTTTTGTTACCTGCAAATTGTTGTTTATTTGTTTCTTGTTTGGTTTGTTTGAAAATGATAATCTTGGGATAGAGATGATTTTCTTATTTTTGATCCCCCAAATATTGAATCTGTAATTTCTTGTCCCTTTAGTAATTTCATTGGATGTCTTGATTATTAAGCCGGAAATTATGCAGAATTCGAGGGGTTTTGAGGACACTTGGGTTTTTGTTGGAATCGAGGGGTAGAAAAGAGAGAGTTAAGGAAATGAAATCGAAGTTTTTGTTGTCAGTTACGTGGATATATAAGTATCCGTAATAACTTGTTTAAAGTGATACCTAATATGTAGGTCACACTTATAATACTATCAAACCCATGTAACGATAAATTTTGTAATTGTAATTTGTCACAAAACTTTCGCAATACATAGACATAACAATGTAAGATCATGAATAATTTACTTAGGTCTAGGAGTATCTTCCCTGGTCCAAAATTTGTAAATATTTTTATACTTAATGGTTGAATAAGATTTTTTTTTTTGGTATGTTGTACATATGGACCATTTGTATAGTACACAAGTAGAGTGAACAAAAATGGTAAAATTTGATATTCGTATAATGATAACTAAAAAATGAGGAGCTATAAATTTATGAATTTGCCTATATTACAAATTAACTTGCATCAATAAAAATAACTCTTATATTTGGAATATATGTACATTCTTATAATTTTTTTAAAAATATCAATATATATTCTATTTATTTATAAATCTTGGGGAGCCTAAAGTAAAATTGTCAAAATTTTATAGGCTTAAAAAAATTCCAAATCTCAGGGTAGGCCCCCCGGGCCCTATGATCCCTCCGTCCCTGATTACACTTGGTGTTTGATTGTAACTTACATTAAACAATTTATAATTAGATTTATGCTCATTAGAAGGACTTTTTTTCTCCTTTTGCTGGCACTCTTTGATTTCGAAACAATGCCTTACCGGCTATCTGGTGTTATTATTTCTTCAGGGCACCGATAAATAGTTGATTCCCTGTTCTTATTAGACTCTGCATGATGCATGTGTGTGTTCATAGAATGTGAATTACTGAATTTATTTGTCATAAAGTACTCCTTTAGTAGATATTTAAATGGGCTTTATGTGTCCTATCTTTGTTATTAGTTTTCTTTGTTTATGTAGTTCAAATCCAGTTTATTTTGGCTAGAAACATGTCGAGGTGTGGAATAAGAATTTTGTTGTTCTGTATATTTGATTTCGATTCATGGATTAAACAGATACATGAGCACATGCTTTTAACTTTTTTAATATGTTCAATTGAATTAAGAATTTTAAAATATGAATCGTTTTCTACCGACGTTATTGGGAGTAGAAATCTCTTCTCTTTAATTTTCGTGAGACTGTAAAATGCATTTAAATAATAAGTTTAATTTTTTGCTAATATAGATTTTATGCTGATATATCTCCATGCTTTAGATTCTTGGATCATTGCATCAGCAATGGAGAATATGAAATCCCCTTTCCAAGGGGTCATTAAAGATGTTAGAGGAAGATTGTCGTGCTATAAACAGGATTGGATTGCTGGACTTAGTTCAGGCGTAAGGTATGATCTTTTTTGTATGTTTAGAGTAATCAATTTACGTTTGGTTGAAGAACATTTTGAAACATTACATACTCCATAAATTTCAGAATATTGGCTCCAACTGCATATATCTTCTTTGCTTCTGCGCTTCCTGTCATTGCATTTGGGGAGCAATTGAATAGGGAAACAGGTACAATATTAGTTTACACCAATAATATTATCGATGACATTTAGGCTACTCTTGTTTGTAAAAATTATGAATGGTAAAATTTGTACTAATTTAACATCATTAAGGACTATTTTATCCCATGATTAGTCAGTTATTTAATCACATGAGTTATTTGGTATCATTTATAAGGTCATTTGGTCATTTGATAACTCAAAAGAAGATTATATAATATGATCACTTTTCCACATAGGATTATAATCCATCATAATAGGGCCTTAAAAATTGACAAAATGTAGTACATGAGATTAAATAATAGACTAAGTATGAGATAAAATAGCCCGTAGTAGTAATAAATTAGTATAAATAGTCTTATCTCACCCATCATTTTTGCAAACAAACGTAGCCTAAACAAAAACTTTATTTTTCCAAACATATTATTAACATTAGCTAGTGTAGTAGTGGTGGCATGATAGTACTCAAAAGATCAAAAATAAAAGCAATGGCAAGTTAGGAATTTCATGTTTTTTATAGTCTAAAAATAGAAATTTATCTCTAATTTTGGAATGCACGGTATTAGTATGTAACGTAGAAGTTGATGATACATCATGAATTGTCTTTTTAATTGTAGATGGAACCTTGAGCACAGTTGAAACGCTTGCTTCTACTGCTATTTGCGGAATTATCCATGCAATCCTTGGCGGGCAGCCTCTATTGATTTTAGGTGTTGCTGAACCAACAGTTATAATGTACACTTTATTGTACAGTTTCGCCAAAGGAAGGCCAGAGTTAGGCGGAGAGCTGTTTCTAGCCTGGGCTGGATGGTACGGCAATAGTGTTCCTTTCTTTTCTTTTTTCTTTTTTATTGCTATATTATAGATATTTCACATCATTTTTAATAAGTTAATTTTTAAGTCTATATGTCCACAGGGTTTGTGTTTGGACTGCACTTATGCTGTTTCTTCTTGCAATATTCAACGCGTGCACAATCATCACTAGGTTTACGAGGATTGCAGGGGAACTTTTTGGCATGTTGATTGCTGTTCTTTTTCTTCAAGAGGCCATCAAGGTATATAAATATGTGTTTGTGTATGTGTATATGACAGTCTTATTCGTTTTGAAGAACTACTAAAAATGTGTCATGCTAAGGATAGCTGCTGATTATTAGGGGCTGGTAACTGAATTTCGTATTCCCAAAGGTGAAAACCCTGCATCAGAGGAGTACGAATTCTCTTGGCTCTATACAAATGGCCTATTAGCTATCATTTTCTCCTTTGGTCTACTTTTTACTGCCATCAAGAGTAGAAGTGCTAGGTCTTGGCGTTATGGAACAGGTACATTAGGATGGGGTCAAGTAATTCGTTCTACTTTATAACATGTCTTAGAGCTATAAACAAATCAGGCTCGACTAAGCCCGACTCGAGCATGTTAGTTAAACAAGTTGAGCTCTAAAAATCTCCTTTGCCCATTTAGTTAAACAAGCTGAGCTCGAACAATGGTGTGTCCGGCTCGAGCCTAACCTATTTAGGCCTGGCTTGAATAAGTCCGGTTTATTTAGCATTTAATTAATTACTTCTCTTAATTATAGAATAATAAAGTTAAACGAGCCGAGCTTAAGCTGGACTAGGCTCAACTTGCTTAAACCTAGCTTGAGCTCGTGCTTGACTCGTTCACTACATGGGCTAAGTTCTTACACCAGATCTCAGACTCGATTAAAGTGTGGGCATGACTCAAATCGTTTAAGTTTAAAGCGTGCTCGAACTTGGCAAGCCAAAGCTCAACTTGGCTCAGGTCGTTTATAGTTCTAATATCTCTTGACCGGGAACTGATTAATTTATATATTTTTCTCTTTGGTTGCTTGATTCAGGGTGGCTTCGAAGTTTTGTTGCAGATTATGGGGTTCCAGTTTTGGTCGTGTTTTGGACAGCATTGTCTTATGGTGTACCCGGAAAAGTTCCTTCTGGAGTTCCCAGGAGGCTCTTTTGTCCTCTTCCATGGGAAGATAAATCACTATACCATTGGACAGTAATTAAGGTATAATTAAGAATAATCAAGTATTCTTGAAGCCTTTGTTATGATTATAAAAAAAAAATTCGTTATTGTTTTGCCTTAGACTTTATAGTCCATAGGTTGTTCTAAGTTAGAATATGCTTGTGACTTCTAATATCCTAGTTTGGAAAACGTCCTGCTTTCAAGTTCCATTAAGGTTAATTATAATTGTACAATAGACTAATAAAATATCAAAATTTGAAGAATATTTCCTTAGCAAATAGCAATCAGGTAGGCTTTGTTCTGAAGATATTTAGTCAGTCCAATATTGGAATTGGTTTATATGTGTTTACGGACATTACTTTTATTAGATACAGATTGAAGTCTTCCTGAATACACTATAATGACAATAAGTTTGATATACAAAATCATAATTCACTTTTAAACTTCAGGATATGGCGAAGGTTCCGGTGGCACACATATGTTCTGCCCTCATACCAGCTGTGATGATAGCGGGGCTGTACTTTTTCGACCACAGCGTAGCTTCACAGCTTGCACAACAGAAGGAGTTCAATCTTAAAAATCCAACTGCGTATCATTATGATATCTTGTTGCTAGGATTCATGGTATATATTTTTTAGAAATATTTGTATCTTTATGTGTTTTTGATTCTTATTTCTTAGATAGATGTAGGCTTTCTTATAAGGTTGAATAGCATTTTCGCCCATCTAAGTTGTCATCGAGTTTCAAAGTGGCCCCTTAATTGGCAAAAGTGACACTTTTGTTCTCCAAGTTATTATTTTTGTTCCTTCTCAGCATAAATTTTCAACGTGAAAAATCAGCCGAAGGAACATAAATGAAGAAAAATGCCAACTTGGAGGACAAAAGTATCACTTTTACCAATTAAGGGGCCACTTTGAAACTCAGAGGCAACTTAGAGGGACAAATATGTAATTAAGCCTTCTTTTTAGCACTTCAAATAAAAATATTTCCTTGTTGAAAGGTTTTAATTCATTTCTATTGTCTATGATGGATTAATATCATTTGTTTAATTCGTGGATTTAGACTTTAATTTGTGGGTTACTTGGACTCCCTCCTTCAAATGGTGTCCTACCACAATCACCGATGCACACCAAGAGTCTCGCAGTTCTCAAGAGACAGGTGGGATTTAATTGTGATCCTGAAGAATTTTCTTTGTGCTATTTGCATTACCATAATAGGCAAATATTCTCAAACAATTTATTGATACATGATATTCAGTTGATACAAAAGAAAATGGTGAAGAGTGCACAAGAATGCATGAAATTGCAGGCAAGCAACTCGGAGATTTATGGAAAGATGCATGACGTGTTCATTGAGATGGATAGTTCTTCAAATGTATGTTTTCTGTTCATGTAATTTTTGGATGTTTGAGCCCTTTAATCTCTGTGTGTGGTTAATGTTGGAATTCAGATTTATTGTCCCTTTTCCTGTCTCATTCCATGTATTGGTGTCAGCCTATCAAGTAATATTTATCCATTTAAAAAATTAACTTGCAAGTAAGTAAGATTATTGCTATATATGACGACAAATTTATATTAATAGTAAATACAGACGTATGTGTATACATGAGAATTGGGATAGGAGGGAATTAAGAATGGCCTCACGGCCCTCAACCTAATTTATTATATCCTATCGCTTAAAGTTTCACGTAAGTCTCAATCCAACTCCGTCATAGATCTGTCATAGATCTATCAACACATAAATCATTTTCCAATAAGTAACTATATGACACATGGTATCAATATATAACATGGGACAGGAGATGAGACAGAGTATCGGACAAAAGATTTGGACTCCTAATGTTGATTGTTAGCACATGTATCTATGCTTTAGTTAAGCAAGTATGATTCTCCTGCAGACTACTTCTGTCGATAAAGAGTTAGAGAACCTGAAAGACGCTGTTATGAAACATGACGATGGAGAGGATGCTAAGGGAAAATTCGATCCGGCGAAGCACATTGAAGCTCACTTGCCTGTCCGAGTTAATGAGCAAAGGGTGACGAATCTTTTACAATCTTTGCTTGTGGGATTTTCTGTGGCAGCTATACCTGTGATCAAGATGATACCTACCTCAGTTCTTTGGGGATACTTCGCCTACATGGCCATTGATAGCCTCCCTGGTAATCAGTTCTGGGAGAGGTTGTTGCTCCTCTTCATTCCTGCAGGTCGACGTTTCAAGTAAGTGGCGCAGTTTTGTTTCTTATTCTCCTTTTGATATTGCATTATTTGACTTTATATTCATGTTAATTGAAAGTACTAGTTTGTTGGGCAAAGAAAAGTTCTGATCCAGTTCACTAAACCAGTGTTCTAAAATTGTTAGACAAATCTAAGCGGCAGAAGGGGCGCCTAGTGCCTATGTGGTTCCTAGGAGTCAGGAGGCCTAGGCATTTTCTTAGGTGATCTCATTTATTTATTTTTCTATTGTATATATTTGTATATACCATAAAAAGCATAGATGTAAATATTCTAAAATTTACATGAAAGTTACCAAAAAAAACTATCTTATGTTGCTCAAACAATTCATTTCAAGCTTTGTAAAGTTTCAAAGCCATCACATAATAGATACAGTGTAGGACAGGGGCTATGTGCCCAGCCAAATTGAGGCGGTATAGGACCCATCACTTAGCACCTATGTAGGACTTAAGCGGGCCTAGGCGGGGATTTTAAGAACAATACTACACTTAACAAAATAATTTGCACTTGATTTGAAAATTACAAAATGCCATTGAGCCAATGAATTATGTGACACATACCAAATTTATATTTCAATTCCTGAGGATTATTAGTTCATGAGGGGTAATTTATTTTGTTTTCATAACCTATCTGAACCAAGTAACTTATTAGTGTTACTTGTAGTTTAGCAGGTATAAACTTGTTATCTTAGAATTATTTGAGTTAATTCTCTTGTGTAATTGTTTTGGGCAGAGTTCTGGAAGGAGTTCATGCTTCATTTGTGGAGTCGGTACCATTCAAATATATTGCAACCTTTACGCTCTTCCAGCTTGTGTATTTTTTGGTTTGTTTTGGGGTGACATGGATTCCGGTAGCTGGGATATTGTTCCCGCTGCCGTTTTTCATTCTTATAAGCATAAGAGAACATCTTCTTCCAAAGGTGTTTCCACCTCAGTATCTTCAGGTACTGGATGCAGCTGATTATGAGGAATTTGTTGGGGTTCCAATCCGCAGCAGGAGTTCCTCATCCAAGGTATACTTAATTTCTTTTATAAAATATATATATATATATATATATATATATATATATATATATCCGTTTATATATGGTTTAGAAACTACTCGGTCAATATTGTGTCCAAGTTTCTACAAGGGATAAACTATAGTTGTTTTTCATGTTTAGTGTGTATTTTGTCTTCAAATTATAATTGTTTTCATTTTAGTCACCAAAGTATAGATGTTTCTTACGATTAGTCATGGTTGTTTTCACGTTTTATCCTCAAACTATAATTGTTTTTCAAGTTTAGTCCTGTCTAACTGCTCTATTTTTGTGAGGTTGGACTGAGATGGCAAGATTATAAAGTTTGAGATGAAATAGGTGGAAAAAAATAGTTAGGGGTTCGAATCTTAGCTTTATTGATTGAATTGTAATGTGTCTTAGAACAAACTTGGTACTAGTTTTTTCATGGGTTTACCTTGCATTTTAATGTTTCTTATTTTACCATTGTGCTGATGGGTTTTAATATATCAGCGTGGAGGAGAACCATCAGATGATTTTGATAGTATGGACAGTGCAATGGATTTATCTTCTGCAGAAATTCTAGATGAGATGACCACCCACAGAGGTGAGTTGAAGCTTAGGACCCTAAGCTTCAACGACAGGCAGTTTCTGGTTAGTCAATTCTCACAATCTTGTTTCTCGAAGTAATTAAGCTTTGGGTAAAAACACTCGTGCATAGTCTATTATGGAATTACCTGGTATGTGTGCATGGTTGATGAGGTATTGCGTACACCTGGTGGTGGTTTATGGGGTGCAGGTAGTGGTTGCGGGTTCTACAAGCATAAAAATAAATACAAAGAAAAACTCACCCCTTTTTCTTTTTTCTTTTTTGGTTTCAGGTTCATCCAGAAGCTGGTGCACAAACATAAAATGATGGCTATACAGCGATAACTGTCCGTACAATTCTCTGAAGAAGAAGAAGAAGACTGCTGGATGACTATTATTGCAAACCATCGAAGAGAAGAAAATCGAGAAATTAAGTTCAAATGCAAGAATTTACAGGGGAAGCCATTAGATTCTTTACAGGGCATGTTGCATAGCCCATAGCAGCAATAGGTCCCTGATTATATTCAACAAATGAGGTGTAGAGAAAGGGGGGAAATGTAAAAAGTTATACAGAAAAAATTTAAAATGATTTAAGACTTCTATGGACTGCTTATTGTACAACTGATTATCTAGAGTATAGTGTTTGCATATTGGATGTTATAAATTCTGTGTTTGTACCTTTTAAATTTGGTTCAAAATTACTAGGAAATAAATTATTTTTTTTTAAGTTTTTGTTTTGATTGGAGTTTTCTCCAATGAGATTTTTGATTGCCCAGTCATTTCTATTTGTTTGAATTTGTTTTTTCTATTATTTATTTTTTTTGCTAAAAACTTACTATCTTCATATTTAATGTCTCTTTTTGCTATAAAAAATTAATAATAATAATAATAATAATTTAGAACTCATACTATTTCAAATCAATTTTAATGGCAAAACTAATAATTTAGCCACCGAAGTTGGCACGTTTTATTGAATATTTGATTGAACTTTTAATTTTTCAAATTAACTCATTGAATTAATTTTTATTTTTAAATTAGGTCATTTCGTTAAAAAAAAGTTGACGGACTATTAATTTTTTTATCTATGTGACGCTGACATGGACGTAAATAAAAAGAAAAAAAAAAAGAAAATGACATGAAAAATAAAAGGGCATAAAAAAGTAAGGGTCAATTATTATTTAACAACTTAACATTTGTAAACATATAATAAATCTAATATAAAGATGGAGTTTCCATAATTAAAATTATATTTTTACATGTTGCAGTTTTGAAACAAGTGATCGACTGAGAATCCACATAACAGACGCCAACCACCAAAGATAGGAAATCCCACAAGACATCCTCTCCCGTCAACCCCTCCCCACCCACCAACTACCACCGGAAAGCCACCTCCCACTGTCGGAAAACTACAATCTCTCCAACCCCAACTCAGATTTCATCTTTACTCTCCACAACACCACCCCATTTGGCTTCACCGTCACCTGCCCCTCCTCCAGCGACACCCTCTTCAACACTTCACCGGACCCATCAAATCCTAACAACACATTCCTCGTTTTCAAAGACCAATTTCTTCAAATCTCTTCATCTCTCCCCTCCGATCGCTCCTCTCTGTACGGGCTCGGTGAGCACACAAAGAAATCGTTAAAGCTCGCGCACAATCAGATCCTTACTCTGTGGAATGCCGACATCGGGAGCTTAAATCCCGATGTTAATTGTTATGGGTCCCACCCATTTTACATAGACGTCTGGTCGCTGGATTCCTGTGGCAAAGTGGCGACAGGGACCAGTCATGGGGTTTTGTTTATGTAATATTACGCCTATGTTTGTTTGCAAGAATTATATTTGGGATATGATTATTAATTATAAATGTCTTATTGATTTTTAACTTTGAGTTTGAGACTATTAGGCCTGAGATTATAAAATAACTATTTTTTTGACAAAAATATGGGAATTTCATTAAACATCTAAATTCAAAGCATTACAAATAAACTAAGGAGGAGAACCTCTCCAGATATGCACATCGGACATAGAAATCGACGCACATGCCAAAACATGAGCAACCGAATTCGCTGACCTACGAACAAAACACACACGACTATTCTCAATATCTTGGAGGAGTTGCTTACACTCATCAATAACATCACCAAGGAGACTAGGAAAAGAAACCTGCTGACGAAGAGCTAGAACTAAATTCAGTGAATCCATCTTCATAATCACTCTACGGGCAGCCTGAGCCTTCAACCAACACAAGGCCTCCTTACACCCTAAAGCCTCGGCCATATCGGGATCAGACCCGTCCACCGCCCCGCTCCCAGATGCCACCATAACTCCAAACTGATCACGCACAACCCACCCAAAACCAATCTTATTAGGTTGAGAAAACGTGGCCCCATCACAGTTGCACTTTAACCAACCCAGAGGAGGTTTTGTCCAGCACACAGCTCCGTCATCCGCTGTCGAGAAGACCTCAAGACCAACAGAACCTTGCGCCGACACCCATTGCAAAAGAAAGGAGATGTCCAAGTTTAACAAACTCTTAGGTAGCTGGAACTTTTGATTCCATAGTGCCTCGTTCTGATTACGCCATAAAGCCCAAATCACCATACACACATGAGCAACTTTATCCCCTGAACTACCATTGAAAATACGTAACAGCCATGGAAAAAAATCAAGATCATTAATAGGGCCATCCAAAACAGGAACAGTTGCCAACAAGCACAAGCAAACGAGCAGGAAGCAAAGACATGAGACGTTGATTCAACCGCAACCTTACAAATCGGACACAAGATATCGACATTCACTCTCCTACCACGTAGATTTTCCTTAAGAAGGAAGACACCCACTACATAACCTCCGCACCATATGTTTAACCCTGGGTGGAACCCGAACTGCCCACAACTTTTTCCAGACTGGCAAAGAATGATAAGGGAACAACGATTGCAAACCCGATGTAAGCAACTTATAAGCGCTCCTAACCATATACAACCCTCGATTCTCAAGACTCCAACAAAGCTTATCAACCCCACTCCTACAACGAATAAGACTCTGTATGAGGCCAATATCACGATCATAGAAGAGATCCCGAAGAACATCCTCATCCCATGATCCGCCAACTGGGGACAAAAGGCCAGCAACAGATACCTCTTTAAGAGAAGGAATAATAGGCGTCTCAAGCCTAGGGTTAGACTGATTCGACAGCCAAGGATTAGTCCAAATGTTAATAGAATTGTTGTCGCCCACACGCCAACAGCAGCCTTGGTGTAATAGAGGTTAAGCAGCTCTAATGCTACTCCAAATAAAGTTTGGATTATTCCCAGGAGGAGCTAGAAGAAAAGAAGAATGAGGGAAATAACGGGCCTTATAGACCCGAGCAACCAAAGAATCCGGCCTCGACATTAGCCTCCACCCGTTCTTGCCAAGCATAGCAAGATTAAAATCATAAAGACCCAAGACACCATTCTCCTTTCTAGCGCACAACCTTTTCCAGCCAAACCAGTGAATGCCCTTTGAATGACCCACCCCAAATCTCCACCAAAACCGATTCATAGCAGCCTCCAACGCCGAGCAAAGCTCCTTAGGCAAGAGAAAAATACTCATGGAAAAAATAAGAAGGGCCTGGGCCACACTTTTCAATAAGACCTCCATACCCGATTTTGGCAGAAGCTTTGACTTCCGCCTCACAAAACTAGACCAAACCCTTTCCTTAATAAAAGATAATGCACTATTTCTATTTTGCCCCACAAAAGAAGGACGACCTAAATAGAACCCATGGTCAGACGTGGAGTGCACACCCAAAATAGAGCTAATCGCCTCCTGCATCTCCACAATTGTGTTAGCACTAAAAAGGATAGAAGACTTTTGGAAGTTGATTCGTTGCCCCGAAGCCAATTCATACAAATGTATACATTTTTTAATATTCTGACTCTCAGAAGGGGTCGCTTTAAAAAATAAGTAACTGTCATCGGCAAAAAAGAGATGCGAAACCACAGGAGCTCGAGGCGTGACCTTGCAACCATGAATAAACCCACAACATTCATACTTACGAAGCAGGGAAAAGAAGCCCTCTGCACAAAGGATAAACAAGTAAGACGACAATGGGCAGCCTTGCCGAAGACCCCTAGAAGGCGTAATAGGATCAAGCTCAACACCATTATGAACAATAGAATACCGGACAATGGTAACACACAACATAATCCATCGAATCCAAATCGACGGAAACCCCATCCGAACCATAACTTGCTGCAAATACTCCCACTCGAGCTGATCATAAGCTTTACTCATATCAATCTTAAGAGCGGATAAACCTACCTTACCCTGGCACTTCCTTTTGAGATAATGAATAATCTTCGAAGCCACCATGATATTGTCTGTGATAAGACACCCAGGAATAAAAGCACTCTACTGTTCAGAAATAAGAGAGTCCAACACAAACTTTAAACAGTTAGCCAACATCTTAGCAACAATCTTATAAATTACATTGCATAACGAGATATGGCGTAAATCAGTAACAAACTCCGGCTTAGACTTCTTTGGAATTAACACAATATTGGTTTCATTGAACCGATCAGGGAACGCCCCTTGATCGAAAAAAGAAAGGCAAGAATTAGCAACAGAATCCCCAATAATACTCCAAAAACCGCTGGTAAAAAGCGGGATTCATTCCGTCTAGACCCGGGGCCTTATCAGGGTGCATAGAAAATAAGGTCGCTTTCACTTCATCTTTAGAAAAAGGAGCAATAAGAGACGCACTGTGACTATCTATTACACACACGTCAATGCTGTTCAAAACCTCCTGACTATGACAACCTTCAGAAGAGAAGATATTAGTAAAATATGATGGCAATAAATCAGCCATACCAGAGTCCCACTGAACCCACGACCCATGAGAGTCCTTGAGTTGCAATACAGTATTATTCTTTCTCCTGGAGGTAGCAGTATAATGGAAATACTTAGAATTTGAATCAATAGCTTTGATCCACATTTGTTTGGACCTCTGCTTCCAGAAATCCTCCTGCTTAGCAAGCAATAAGTTGTAGCGGCTCTTCCATTGATTAATTGATCAACTGAAGCCAAATTTCCTTGAGAACGAAGAAATCGCAGCTCACCCTTGCATACAGCAATGTCACGACGAAAGTGGGAAGACAGATGAGCCCCCCAAGACATTAAATCTGCACCACAACGTTGAATTTGCTCAAGAATGGGACTACCAACACTGCGACTCCAACTCTCCGACACAACCAACCTGCAATTTTGGTCCCGAAGCTAATAATTCTCAAACCGAAACTTACGTCGCCGACCACTTGACAATGTAGCCCGGAAGTCCAACAAGATAGCCGAATGATCTGACATGGCAGCCTCAACATTACGTAGGACAACATTAGGAAAGGCCTTAGACCACGGAAAAGAAACCAAAGCACGATCGAGGCGCTCCTCAACCCAGTCGGGAAAACCACGACGGCGCTCCCAAGTGAACGGATGGCCCTCCATACCAATATCCATAAGCCCGCAATCATCAATAGCATATCGGAACCCATCGAGCAGCCACTGGGGGTGATCGAGAGCCCCACATTTCTTAGAAGAAATAAGAAGGTCATTGTAATCCCCAATACAACACCAAGGGAGATTAGATTGACTACTAAGATGCCGCAATAAGTCCCACGAATGACGCCGTTGGTGACGAGCAGCACAGCCATAAAACCCCGTCAACCTTCAGGGAATCATATCAGGAAGATGAACTTCGGCGTCAATATGGTGATTCGAATATAAAATAAGACGAGCACTATTTTTAAATTTCCATAGAAGAGAAATACCTCCTCCATGACCAGAACTGCTAACGGCAAACACACCATCGTAACCCAACTTAACTTTTATTTCATTCAATCGATCACGAAATAGCATATTTTCAATCAGAATTACAAAGCAAGGCTTAAAATTACGGACTAAGTCTGTAAGAACATGAATTGTCTGTGGGTTGCCCAGCCCACGACAATTCCAACTCAAAGTCGTCATGTGCCTCGGTGGGCCTGGGGACCAGGACCCACCTTCAATTCGTTTATTGGTGTCGGATTAACCAAAGTAGTATCAACAGGAACCAATGAACCAGACTCAGAATAGACCACATCAGCTTGAATATCCACTAAGTCAGTACGACGACGTTTCTGCTCAGCAATAATCACGCCATTAGCTGGAGCATCTTCCATAGAAATAGGACCATTAATTGGCATAATAGATGGCACTGAAGAGGATCCCAACGAATGTGCGGAAATCCCATTTAATCCCATAAAATTAGGATATTGCTTATCATAGACGATAACTATCTTACATGTATCCAGTGATTTCGGTGTTCCCATATCCATGGCCATATTTGCGTCACCGTCACTAGAGATCGGAGAAACGCTATCCTGAATTGAAGAACGAAGCCATTTATCTCCAACGCGTCCACCCTGCCGACAAGGTTGCGCACGAAGCCAAAGACCATACGGCCATTTCTCATGAGGGAAAGGAGTTTCTCGGGACTTGCAGTAGAAAGGTTCCGCACGACTCATCAGACCACAATAAAAACAAAATGCGGCAATCTCTCATACTTAAAATTCACCCAGAACCAATCCCCGATAGTCTTTTTAAGCCGCATTTTCCGGGTAATCGGTTTTTGCACATCTATGGCTACCCGAATACGCATAAAGGTCTTTAGCTTCCCATCAAAGTTTCGGGCATCAGACAACACAAACTTGCCTATATAATTGCCCACCGCCACCCCAATCCGCTCAGACATAAACCCAATAGGAAGATCAAAAATATGAATCCACATCTCAACCATATTAAGCGGAACTTGAGAAGGCTATTCCCCGGGGGCAAGACGCCGCAAAAGAAGAATATGATTGGGAAACGACCAAAGGCCATCATTGAGCACTCGAGCCATATCACGCTCATGAAAAAACCGGAATAGAAACCCGCTATCACCATATTCTTTCACATCGATACCCATGACTGGGTTCCAGATTGGGATCAGAGTATCCTTCATCGCATTAAACTTAATCGGCTTGTCCGTAAAAAACTTGCCAACCAAACAAAGAGAAAATTCATCATCAGGATTCTTAACAATATTCTCATCTAGCACCAGGCCACTGGAATCCTCATCATCAAGGGTGAGAAGACGGCATACCTCAGACAAATCAGAGTGAGGCAATCACATATCCGAAGCTATTAGGAACAGAAACAAAAAACAGGAGGTCTAGAACAAAAACATGCCAAAAGGCAAGAGGAAGAGAGCTTGCCAAAAGGCAAGAGGAAAACTTGATTTTGATTATAAAATAACTTAAGATGTGAGATTATTTAATACCATATTCTACCTAGTATTATAATCCCTATCATTTGGGATTAAAAATTGCTAGACAAAATTAACCTTAATTTTTTTTTAAAATGACCATAATATCCTGCAAATTCTGTTATTATTACCATCAACTTAAAAGTTACTAGTACAAAGACTAAATATTATTATTTTTTAGGAGGGGTTGGGAGTGGGCAGGATGGTGGGGATGGGGGGTGAGGTGTATATATAATCACTAAATATTATTTTTTTGAGAAGGGTGGGATGGAGGTGGGCGAGGGCGAGGGCGAGTGGAGGTGTATACATAATCAGTAAATATTTTTTTTAGGAGGAAAGGGGGGGGCCTAGGGGCTGGATAGGGAGGGTGTATACATAATAACTAAGTATGATTTTTTGGAGTGGGAGGTGGAGGTGGGGGTGAGATTGTACACATAATCAATAAATATTATTTTTTTGGGAGGTGGAGGTGGGGGTGGGGGTGGGGGTTTATATATAATCAGTAAATATTTTTTTTGATGTGTAAATAAGTTTAAAATATGTTATTATTGGTAAGAGTGTAATAGTCCACACGATATTTTTTAATCTAATACTTTAATTAATCGTGAAAAAAACAAACATAACATGAGATTATTTTAAGTTATCCCATGAATAATCCCATAAAAAACAAACACGTGATTAGGACTATTTAATCCTAGAATTAATAGTCTTGAAATTATAATCCCGCGATTATAATTCTTGCAAACAAACATGGTCTAGTTATTTAAAAATAATAATAATAAATAAATAATGAACCCTTTTAGTTTTGGAAAACTGGAGTTATATTTCTTGAACTAAGCTTTGTTTGGATGATGAAAATTATGATTTGTTTATTTTTTGAAACTTCCACTTTAGAGGGATATCAATATAAATATAATGAATTTACAATTAACACTACATCACTTCCGCAAAAAAGAATTCTATTTTAATTTTTTTTAAATAAAAAAGTAATATATATATATATATATATATATATATATATATATATATATATATATATGGAGGATTTAAAGCGGACCAATGAACGGACCAAGTCAAAAACACGCGGGTTTCAGGGTTCGGTTCGGACCAACCCGTGGGTTGGCCCTGAAATTCGCGTGTTTTTGCCTTGGTCCGTTCATTGGTCCGCTTATTTGGTCCGCTTTAGATCCTCCCTATATATATATATATATAGGCAATGATTTATAACATGTATTTATTATAAATAAAAAATTGACATATATCATCTCTATCTTCTATTACAATTATCGAAGACCATGATTTAAAATAGAAAGTCGTCGTCAGCTAGTTTAACTAGCGAACTGGTTATAAATTTTATCTACCCAAATATAACCCTTTAACGCATTAACGAGTCAGGCAGTCAGCAACTTCGGCAACTTGATTTTCTGGTTTTGGGGGGCTATTAATCACTCAGCATTGCCTAAACTTACTTTTCTTCTCGCCATTCGACCATTTCCCATTTGAACAGTCAGCAACTTGGGCAACTTGATTTTCTGGTTTTGGGGGGCTATTAATCACTCAGCATTGCCTAAACTTACTTTTCTTCTCGCCATTCGACCATTTCCCATTTTGTTCAAACATTGCTATCACGCACTCTCTCTCTCTCACTGGGCCATCACTTTTCACCCCCAAACAAATCTAAAAAATTAAATTTTGCTTGCCATTCATGATGATGACGATGCTTCTGTTGGAATATTTTATTCCTTATGTGGCATTTACTATTTATGTAATTATTGGGCTTACATATTATATTAATTTAATCACTTTATTTATGAGTTTGGTAATTAATTATGTGGCCTATACATAATATTCCTAATAATATTTGACATAATGGGCCCTAGGGTTTCATAATCTTGATGGACAATTTTGACCCTTAACTATTCTATAAATAAAATAGTTAGGGTTTGGTCCGAATTGTCGTCTCAAGAACTTTATACACACCTACACATCCATCATAAGATTGAAAGAGACAATTGAAAACCTTCACCCTTAAGCGCAGCGAAAACGTGATACATACAAGATGACTTCTCTCAATTCATGTAAGTACTTAATATTATTATTATTGATTTTATTTTATTCTATGCAATAACACGTTCCTGTATAATTTATTTAACATCTGGTATCAAAACATGTTTATGCTATCGCATAGAATATATTAATTTATATTGTTTAGGTGAAAAAGGGTATTTTTGATGATTATAACATCAATTTGTTTCAATTTATTATTCTGTTGTCACGGAAAAGAAGTTTCCGAAAGTAAGAAAAACTGTTTCAGTTTTGTTAATACATTTATTCTCCTGTACTATGTGATCTCAATTCCTATATTCATGGTATTAAAGTACTACATCATGTATTATGATCTTAGTTCGTGTTATTGCCACATGCCTTACTTATTATATATATATATATATATATATATATATATAGGGACCGGATCAGGTCCGGGAGTCCGGATTTTAACAAAATCCGGACCTTTTTTTTTTTTTTTTTTTTTTGCTTTTTTTTTTTTGAAACAACAAAAAAAAAAAAAAAAAAAATTTATGGAACTGAAATTTTTCCATAATACAGTGTTTTGGGCGTGATTTGGATGCCTATACCAAAACATTTCTGTACAGTCTGGGCAGACTGTACATACATTGATTGGTGTGGGTGTTAAAAACACACCCAAAACACTGTTTTATGGAAAAATTTCAGTTCCATAATTTTTTTTTTTTTTTTTTTTAGTTGTTTCAAAAAAAAAAAAGCAAAAAAAAGAAAAAAAAATTTGGTCCGCATTTTAGGACCTGTCCGGACTCCCGGACAGGATCCTGGTTGTATATATATATATATATATATATATATATATTAAGTTTTATTGTTCATAATATTATGCGTGAATATGAACATGAATATTAAAATAATACATGTTAAATTTATTATTTATGTATGGATAATATTATGATATTCTTATGCCCTCATGTATTCATGTTAAAATTAACGTGATTATTTTATAATAAATTCATGTTCATAATTATATATTTTAATTTAAAATTTTGAACATAATGTGATATATTATTAGGGCTTTTAAGTTGTTACATGTAAATTTTAAATAATGTTAATTTTCAAACTTGATTAATATTTTAAAAAAAATTGAGATTGATCATAATAATTTACATGTACTATGACTCCCCCAAAATAGGTATACATCACACATTCTGAGTTGTCAATACATGGTACATAAATAACTACTACTTTATTATTACAACAGTAAAACTGTAAGTTTGAATACAAACATTATCTTCTAGACAATATCTATACTCAAATAAATTCTCATCACATTTATTGATACATTATTTTATAAAAATGGTGAGAACTACTAAACAACTCTCTCTAGAACCTTTATTCCATACCCCGACTCGTACTCGCTATATTCTCGCCTCCTGAGAAGAAAAATGGAACAAAAAAGAAAAAGGTGAGCTAAACTAGCCTAGTAAAGAATATTATGACTAAGATAATATACAACAAATTATCATTAGTCTTCAACAGGGAAAAAAATCTAATAGAATACAATAGACAACAAGTTTTAAATCAATATTCGCAGCGGAAATAATAATTCATTAGAAGAGTTAAGTAGAGAATGCAAACTACTATCTTCTATATATGAATTTAAAGTTCATCGTCTATCTTTTATCCCTGTAACATCAATCAATATATATCTGAAATTAAATATTCATCTTTGCACTACAGGCCAAAGATATTCATCAGTTGGTCATGTTCATCTAAACACCTATTCATCTTTGCACTACGGGCCAAAGATATTCATCAGAAATCATTCATCTTTGCACTACAGGCCAAAGATATTCAATAATATCATCATTTAAGACTGAGGATGATGAAAAATATTTTTAAAGAAACAAATTCAGTGAAACAAAATGACAAGGATTAAGGATTCGTACTTTGTTTTAACCATGTCCAAAAATACCTAAAAAATAATCATAGTGGTGTAAAATTCAAGAATGATCAAAACATGGATACGATCAAAGCTAGTATCTACAATAGATATTTTAGACGAAAAAGGAAAAATTTTTATTTTTTGATGAATAGTGCCGTATTCGTGAATAGTGTCGTATACGTGAATAGTGTCGTATACGTGAATAGTAACTCCGACACAAAAAGTTCTAAATTTGATTAAAAGTTCAGATCAATACTTCGGTATAATGATATTAGAAGAAATAATATCATTTAAAAAAAATAATATCCCTTACCTCGAAAGACAGTACTTCTAGTTGAAACACCGGATATAGGCTATGACTTGAACTTGCACCGTATAGCAATACTCAAAATATACTCAAATTACTCACAAGAATACGCTCAATAATATAGAGAGAGAAAACTTCAGTTTCTGGTGTGATTTTTAATTCTAACCTAAGCACCCTATTTATAGAAAAATGCTTAGAACACCAAAATAGAAAATTTATTAAATATTATTATATTTTTTCCAAAACTTCATACGCATGCTTTTACCATTTGAACTCAGCCCCTATCACATGTTAAATGAGGGAAACAAAATGAAAATCACGTTTTTGTAAATAAAAATAATTAAAACTTTCAAAAATCAATTATTTCGGAACTTCGGAACTTCAATAATTCACAATAAATAGCCCTTTTGTCAGAAAATTCGAATCTCACGATTTTTTATAGGAAATTCAATTCTCTAAAACTTTACAGAAGAAAGTTTTTCCAAATTCCAAACAGAAATTGACCGAAATCTACAAACGGGCGATTTTATAGGCTATAATCAAATTTCAGTCAAGAAATGGGGTCCACCGACACATAAAATATGCTTTAAATATTTTTGATTACAAAAATACTCCTCTTCCACATATACTCATATATCCCACATTCATCATAAAAATATCATCATTATTATATTATTAAAATATAATAATATATTTAAATGAATTATTTTATCAGAAAAAGATAAAATTTCAATTTTCAACAATTGTCACATTAAAAATTTTCTCCATCTATATCCACATAAAATCAATATTTTCCTCATCATATGAATCAATAATTAATTATTCACAAATAATATTACAGAATCACAATATTGACAACCAGGCAGTTCCCAGGAAAGAGGGGGCTTTCCAATAAGAATTTCTCCTTACTGGCGCGCAATTAGGTGACCAAACCTCTCCTTAGACAGAACTTTCTAGACATTGCCAATAATGTTATCTAACAATATTATTCAGATAATATGAATTATTGCTTCGATAATAAAAAATACTATGTAATGACAATTATTGAAACAATAGCAATATAAAATATCAATGCAACAATTATTAAATCAATAAAATAAAATACTGAACAGTAATTACTGTAACCATTATTGAGTAGTGCCTTCTTACGTAAGAATCAATAATTGGTGCAATACCGTGTGCTATTGTGTTTTAACTACCGAGTATTTTAACAGTATTAACGGTAACAACTACGCCGTTATTTTTAAACAACTTATATTTGTCGTTTTCTCCATCTAATCGCTTTCCGTTATGGGGTCCACACATGGCTGCGCCGTCGTACGAATATTTCCCAACAGTACAAATATTCCACGACCAAATGAATATTCCCCGACAACAATGAATATTTTATAACCACTTGCTTATTTTGAAATATTTGCGTATTTTACCCATAACTATCCACATTAATCAAATCAACCCTTACTATTCAAAATAATAATGAAAGAAAATTAAATTTTATTTATTAATTATTTGGGGTGTTACATGTATGCGTGACTCTTTTATTGTTAAAATTAATAATCAACCCAACGGAGGGTTATTAATTGAAACAATTAAAGATTAAGAAAAGTCACATAATATTATATTTAATAAATGATTATTTAAATTTTACCCAACGGAAAATTAGAATTAAAATTTATTAAATGGAATTTTATTGCATAAGTAACATGTTTATTTCGTTTTCTGCTCAACGGTGATGCGTGGATAAATGTGTTTGCATTATTTTATGGGGATGTTATTAGTATATTATTAATTGGACCAACGAAAAATTAATAATTATGTATCAACATCTCAATAAAATCTATTTTTGGGTGTTGTAAATAGATTTTATGTAACTAACTGCTTGCCCTTAATTATTAATTATTGTTGTACATTGTGGATTTCTTTTAGTTTTTTGTAAGCATGTTTATGAGCTTGATTATATTTCGACATTGACTCCAACTAGTATTTCTGGGTATCTCTCTGGAATTGAAATCTTTAATGAAACTAATTTTACTACTTGAAAAGTGTAAGTAAAAATTGTTCTCAGCATTACGATTTTGGATTATGCACTACGACTGGATCATCTTGTTCCACTTATAACTACTAGCTCAATTGAGCAATAGGTTATTTATGAAAGTGGGAGCGATCCAACTATATGTCTCTTATGATTATGAAAAACTCTATCACGACAGCCATTCGATGAGTCATTCCTGACTTTGAGAATGTTAAAGAGTACTTAACTTCAGTCGAGTAACAATTTAATTGTTCTTCTAAAACTCATACAAGTACCCTTATTTTGAAAATGCTTACTAGCAGGTATGATGGGGTTAGTGGGGTGTGCGAGCACATTACGATGATGATCAACATCGCCTTTAAATTAAAGGGTATGAACATGGCGATTTTGAGGGTTTTCTTATTCACTTCATTATGACTTCTCTTCCTGCACAGTTTAATCCATTTAAGATCAAATATAACACGCAGAAAGAAAAGTGGAAGATGAGCAAGTTAATCTCCATGCGTGTCCAAGATGAAGAAAGGCTTATGGTTGAAAAACCTAATATTGCTCATTTGACTACCACTGGATCCTATAAGAAGAAGACTTATAAAAAATGGCAAAGATTTTAAGAATAAGGATAAATCAATTTCTACAAAAACAAATAAGGTAAATTATTCAGGTAACAACTCTGAGACATGTCCTAAATGTCACCTCTGTAAGAAACAATGACATATTCAGAAAAAAGAATGCCCTAAATTAAGAGAATGACTTGAAAAGAAAAGTAACTTATGAATACTTTCTAATTGATGTTCCTTCTAATACATGGTGACTTGACACTGATGCTATGGTTCACATTACTAATTCATTGCATGGATTCCTTCCAAAGAAGACACTCCAAAAGGGGGAAAGAACCATTAAAGTTGGCAATAGAGAGTCTATACAAGTTGAAGCTGTAGGAACTCTTCCTTTAGTTTTGGAGAGTGGTTTCATCTTGTATTTATATGATACACTTTATGTTCCCAGTATGACACGAAATTTAATTTCTGTATATAAACTTGACGTTGATGGATTTTCGTTTAAGTTTGGGAATAATAAAATAATTATTTATCATTACTCTCCTGTTATTGATTTTGGCTCTTTAAAAGGAAACCTCTATGAGATAAATTTGGATAATGTCTTTTCTGAATCCTTGTTAACAATGAATGTGACAGAAAGTACCTCCAAAAGTGGAAATAAGAGAAAACTAGATAATGAGAATTCTTCAAAATTGTGGCATCAATGCTTAGGCCATATTTCAAAAGACAGAATGCAACGTCTTGTAAAGAATGGAAATCTTCATTCACTAGATTTTCTGATCTTGACCATTGTATTGAATGTATAAAAGGAAAATTTATGAAAGGTAATAAAAGAGGAGCAACAAGAAGTAGTGCACTTCTTGAGGTGATTCACATTGATATATGTGGACCATTTTCTCCAAGAATTGGTTGACACAAATCTTTCATTACGTTCATTGATGACTATTCTCATTATACTTATGTCTACCTGATTAATGAAAAATCTGAATCACTAAATATGTTTAAAGTTTTCAAGGCTGAAGTTGAAAATTAACTTGACCAAAAAATTAAAGTAGTGAGATCAGATAGAGGCGGGGAGTATTATGGTAAACACTCCGATGCAGGTCATAGTCCTGGCCCATTTACCTTATTTTGTCAAGAAAATGGAATCGTCACTCAGTATACAATGCCTGGTACACCGTAGCAGAATGGTGTAGCTAAAAGGTGAAATCGTACCCTTATGGATATGGTACGTAGTATGTTATGTAATTCTAGCTTACTTGTGTTTTTGTGGACTGAGGCATTAAATACAGTTGTTCATATTTTAAAGTTGGTTCATAGAAATCTGTCCCTAACACTCCTTATGAAATTTGGACAGGTAGGAAACCTAGTTTAAAATACTTACGGGTGTTAGGCTGTCTAGCCGAGGCTAAGATTTTTAATCCACAAATAAATAAACTTGACTCTAAAACCATTAGTTTCCATTTTATTAGATATCCTGAGAGATCTAAGGGTTTTCGATTTTACTGTCCATCGCATACCACTATAATTGTTGAGACTAGGCATGCATAATTTTTAGAGAATGGTGATTTAAGTGGGAGTGGTGAGCCTAGAAAAATTGATCTTGAAGTAAACATGTTTTATGTTTCTAATCCTGTAATTCAAGAGGGTGAGGCACAACAATCTCCAATTGAGGCGGATGATTCCCCCTGAGATAGCTGAGCCACCACCTAATGTTGAACCTAATATTATTGAAAATCATATTCCTAAAATTGTGCAGCTTTTACGTAGGTCTGAAAGACCAAGAAAGCCTATTAATTTTGACGGTTTTATAACCTATCTTAAAATGATTGACTATGATTCAAGTAGGATTAATGATCATATCTCCTATAAAGAGGCCATTACGAGTGCTCAATTAACTCAATGGCTTGAAGCCATGAATTACCAAAAGGTTTTAAACCTGTTGGTTGCAAGTGGGTCTAGAAGACCAAATTAGATCCTAAAGGGAACGTTGAAAGGTATAAAGCTCGATTGGTTTCTAAGGGTTTCACTCAAAAAGAAGGTGTGAATTATAATGAAACTTCCTCTTCAGTTTCCAGGAAAGATTCATTTAGAATAGTCATGAATTTAGTAACTCATTATGATTTAGAGTTACATCAGATCGATGGATGTTAAAACTGCATTCCTTAATGGTAACTTGCATGAAAATGTCTATATGGCATAACCAGAAGGTTTTTGGTTAAAGGCAAGAAACATATGGTATGTAGACTTAAGAAGTCCATATATGGGTTAAAACAGGCTTCTCGACAATGGTATCTTAAGTTTCATGAGGTGATAAGTAATTTTGCTTTTAAGAAAAATATAGTAGATCAATGCATATAGTTAAAGGTCAGTGGGAGTAAATTTGTTATTCTTATTTTGTATGTTGATGATATACTACTTGTAAGTAATAACTTAGACATGTTGCATGAGACCAAACGTTTCTTTTTTTGGAAATTTTGATATGAAGGATCTCGGTGAAGCCTCTTATGTTATAGGTATTAAAATTCATTGAGATAGGTCTCGCGAGATATTAGGATTTTCCCAAAGAGCTTATATTGACAAAGTTCTTAATAAATACAACATGCAAAATTGCTCCCCTACTGTCGCCCTTGTTGTTAAAGGTGACAAATTAGGCCCATATTACTGTCCTAAGAATCAACTTGAACGTGATCGAATGAATCTTATTCTCTATGCTTCTGTGGTTGGGAGTCTTATGTATGCTGAAGTTTGTACACGTCCTGATATAGCGTATGTAACTGGCATGCTTGGACGTTACCAGTCAAATCCAGGTTTGGATCACTAGAAAATAGCGAAAAAGGTTTTATACTACTTACAGGGTACTAAGGATATTATGCTTACATTTAGAAAAATAGATAACCTTGAAGTTGTTAGTTATTCTAATTTACTAAGTGTAAAAAATAAAAAGAAATCCACATCAGGGTACATCTTTATGCTTTCAAGAGGCCCTATTTCATGGAGAACTCATAAGCAGGAGTTAAATTACAACTTCCACGATGATGGCAGAATATATGGCTTGTTAATGCTACTTGTCATGCCGTATTATTGAGGAATCTTATTACAGGACTTAAGGTTGTAGATTCTATTTCAAGGCCATTGAAAGTATTTTGTGATAATAATTATGCTGTTAGTTTTTTTTTCAACAACACCATTTCGAGTGGTGCTGGACTATACCTCGACACTAAGTACTTATTTGTCAGGGAAAGAGTTGAAGATAAAAGTGTTGTCATTAAGTATATTGGTACACATGATATGTTAGCGGATCCACTTACGAAAGGCTAACCACCCACGCTCTTTTTAGAGCATGTTGTCGGCATGGGTTTAACTGGTAGTCTTAATTAGTAAGTTATTTTGATGTAAGACAACAATTTTGAGCTCGTTGTTTTAAACTTCACATTATGTTTATGGTTTGCTATTCTCTTTATTGTGCAAAATTGAGAACTTGTGAGCAAACGGTACGGTTATGTTTTGGACCATATGAATGAGTTTAATCTATTACCATTTATGTAAACTCTATTCATACTTGTTATGCTTAATGTTAATCTTTGTTTTAATAAAAGTACTAATTGTGTAACTAATGGTGATCTTGTTTTAATAGTGACACAAGGATTGTATTAATTTGTATTGGTATTTTTATTTGAACGAGATGTAGATATTAAAGTAGTACTTGGCCAAATTAATGATTGTAGGCGTTATATTTTATATATAAATAGTATTTCGGCCAAGTGGGAGAATGTTGGAATATTTTATTCCTTATGTGGCCTTTACTATTTATGTAATTATTGGGCTTACATATTGTATTAATTTAATCACTTTATTTATGGGTTTGGTAATTAATTATGTGGCCTATAAATAATATTTCTAATAGTATTTGGCATAATGGGCCCTAGGGTTTTATAATCTTGATGGATAATTTTGACCCTTAGCTATTCTATAAATAAAACAGTTAGGGTTTGGTCCCAATTGTCGTCTCAAGAACTTTATACACACCTACACATCCATCATAAGATTGAGAAAGAAAATTGAAGACCTTCAACCTTAAGCATAGCGAAAGCGTGATACATACAAGATGATTTTTCTCAATTCATGTAAATACTTAATATTATTAATATTGATTTTATTTTATTCTATGCAATAACACGTTCCTGTATAATTTATTCAACAACTTCTGTTAGTTAAGGATTATTTGGTATAACTTAAAATCATTACTTTTTTCTTGGGATTTCTTTGAACCAAATTTATTTAATCCATCTCTCTGTTTCTGTAGGTTTTGTATACTACTTACTTTTAATTTATTTTTACTAGTTGATCTCAAATCTCAGTGCATATATATTCTTGGTGATCATTGACGTACAATTGGAGCAGTTTGTTTTTGAGACACAATCAAATGGAGAGAGAGGAACATGCAAAATCAGCAGAGGATGCTTTTGATTCAGAAGATAAGGGGAAACATTATTCTTTTATAAGCAGACAGCCGAGTGAAGCCTCTTATTAGTCCACCAAGGATGAAGAAGAAGCCCAGATATAGTTTGTTAATATAATTGAATGGAGGAAGAAAAAGCAGCGGAGTACTACGACGAGCTCAGTCGGAAAGGCAAAGGCGCGACTAGTGTTCAAACAACAAATTTAAATTAGTCTTTGTATCAGATAAATTTGTATTAACTAAAAATAGGATGTATGTTGGGAAGGGTTATATGAGCAATGGGCTCTTCAAAATGAATGTAATGACTATTGTACCTTCTATTATTAATAAAATTACATCTTCTACTTATATGATTGAGTCATCTAATTTATGGTATGATAGATTAGGACATGTTAATTATAATATTATACGCAAATTAATTAATATGGAATGTTTGCCAAAATGTGAAATTAACTCTAATCATAAATGTGAAATTTGCATTGAGGCAAAACTTAGAAAATTTTCTTTTAAATCAATTAAAAGAAGTACAGAACCTCTTGAATTAATACACACTGATATTTGTGATTTAAAGTATATACAGACAAGATGAGGTAAGAAATATTTTATCACTTTTATAGATGATTGTACAAGATATTGTTATGTTTACTTATTGAGAAGTAAAGATGAGGCTTTGGAAATGTTTAAACATTACAAAAATGAGGTTGAGAATCAACTTGATAAAAAGATCAAGATAGTTAGAAATGATAGATGTGTGGGATATGAATTTCCATTTGTTGAAATTTGTTCACAACATGGTATAATACACCAAACAACTGTACCTTACTCACTACAACAAAATGGTGTTGCAGAAAGAAAGAATATAACTTTAAAAGAAATGATGAATGCATTGTTATTAAGTTCTGAGCTACCTCAGAATTTGTGGGGGGAAAGTAATTCTTTTAGCAAATTATATTCTTAACCGAATTCCTCAAAAGAAGTCTAATGTTACATCCTATGAATTATGGAAAGGACGTAAGCCGTCTTATAAACACTTAAAAGTTTTGGGGTGTTTAGCAAAAGTAATAGTTCCTCCACCCAAAAAGGTGAAAATAAGTCCAAAAACAATAGATTGTATATTCATAGGTGATGCTAATAGTAGCAGTCCTTATAGATTTTTGGTTAATAAATCAAAAATAGAGGAAATACATTAAAATATGATTATTGAGTCAAAAGATGCTGAATTCTTTGAAACAGTATTTCCTAATAAAAAGGAACAAGAGCCAAGTTCAAATGAATAAGAAACAAGTTCAAATAAAAGAACTTATGATGCTGTTAATGATAGTAATCATGGTTTAGAAGATACTGATGAACCCAGACGTAGTAAACGTGCTAGAACATCAAAATCTTATGGTCCAGATTTTATAACCTATTTGTTAGAAAATGAGCCTCAAACTTATAAAGAAGAAATATCGAGTCCTGAAGCTCCATATTGGAAAGAGGCTATAAATAGTGAAATAGAATCCATTTTGCATAATCATACATGGGAATTAGTAGATCTCCCGCCAGGCTCTAAACCTCTTGGATATAAGTAGATATTCAAGAAGAAAATGAAAGCAGATGGATCTATAGACAAATATAAAGCAAGACTTGTAATCAAAGGATACATGCAAAATGAGGGTTTAGATTATTTTGATACTTATTCACCTGTGACAAGAATATCCTCAATTAGTATGTTAATAGCCATTGCAGCTATATATAATTTAGAAATACATTAAATGGATATAAAATAAGCTTTCTTGAATGGATATTTAGAAGAAGAAATCTACATGGAACAACCAGAAGGATTTATTGTTCCAGGACAAGAAAAGAAAGTTTGTCGACTTGTGAAGTCTCTTTATGGATTAAAACAAGCATCTAAACAATGTCATGAAAAATTTGATAATGCAATGTTATCAAATGGTTTCAAAATAAATGAGTGTGACAAATGTGTGTATGTCAAGGACATTAAGAATGAGTATGTTATTATTTGTCTTTATGTAGATGATATGTTCATTATGGGTCGTAATAATTATATCACTAAAAGAATGTTAAATAATATGTTTGACATGAAAGACATGAGTGTTGCCGATGTAATACTAAGAATTAAAATTTCTAAAATATCGGATGGATTAGTGTTATCACAATCGCACTATATTGAGAAAATACTCAAAAAATTCAATCAATATGATTGCAATCATGTGGGAACACCAGTAGATATAAGTTTACACTTGTCTAAAAATAAAGGAGAGAGCATATCACAACCTGATTATGCACAAATAATTGGAAGCCTTATGTACTTAATGAATTATACACGTCCTAACATAGCACAATCTGTCAATAAATTAAGTAGATTTACAAGCAATTCAGGACAAGATAATTGGAAATCGATTATAAGAGTTTTAAGGTATTTAAAATACACTCAAAATTTTAGATTGCACTACTCAAGATATCCAGCCGTACTTGAAGGATATTGTGATGTGAATTGGATATCGGATACAAAAGACTTTAAATCCACTAGTGGTACTAGGTGGAGGAGCAGTACCATGAAAATCTTCTAAACAAACATGCATTGATCGATCAACGATGGAATCTGAGTTTATTGCATTGGATAAGGCTGGAGAAGAAGCTGAATGGCTTCGTAATTTTTTAGAAGATATTCCTATGTAGCCTAAACCTATGCCGCCTATATATATCCATTGTGATAGTCAATCAGAAATTGGAAGGGCACAGAGTCACATGTATAATGGTAAGTCTAGACATATTCGTCATAAACATAATACCATAAAACAATTGCTCTCTAATGGCATTATGTCTATTGAGTACTTAAAGTCGAAAGAAAATATAACAGATTCGTTGACTAAAGGTTTGACTAGAGAGCAAGTAAAAATGACTTCATGGGGAATGGGTTTAAATCCTATAAACAAGGATTGTCATGATGGAAACCCAACCAAGTTGTCTAGAGATCCCAAGATCTAGGTTCAAAGAGACAACTAAATTGTGAATGATTAAACCAAATCACTATGACGAAATTAATTTCTTATGCTCATTCCTATGATACGAGATATTGATACCTGCAGCGGTTACAGGATAAGCTATGTTTTTAATGATTCTTAAATCTTGATAAACATGTGGAGTATGACAGGATACTCTTATTAAGAATCACCTATGTGAGTGTGAACTGGGCCAATTATATGAGAATGATAAGGCTATACTTCTCTAAAGCACTCATAAATTCGGGATTGTTCAGGGCCAAAATGAACAAAATCATGAGAACCAAATAATGTCTAGAAAGATTCTGTGTGAATTACTATTTTCTCAATTTACACAAATGATTGGATAGTTCAAGGCATCACGTTCACTGGACAACCAGTAAACTCGATAGTTTTCACAAGGGAAGGCTTAAAGCCAAAAGCTATCTCTCTTGATACAGATGATTTCTAATTATACCTCTCTCTTAGAGTCTACATAACATTTGCATAAGGCTGGCAATCAATATCATTAATATGGGGGATTGTTGGAATTTGAGCCTAAATTAATGTGGGTGTCATTAATTATTTTTTAATGATTCTATATATTAATGTGTTCTACTCCATGAGTAGATTAAATTAAGTATTTAGAAGCTCAAATTCATGGAGTAATGAATGAGATATTAACTCCCAAATATCATACTTGGAAATGATAAATGATAATAAATACATATGGGAAAAACCAAGTCTCACATAGGTTAAGAATTAAAGTTTTCATATGTTTATATACAAGGAAAGTGCTATTGGGTTTGAGCCCCAAGGGGCACCCCACTTTTGTGGAAGGGAGAAGACCTAGCTAAGGCTAGGTTTGAACCCACACACGCGTGTTGCCACTGCCGACGACCGATCGGCCTGGCCTGGCTCGAGCTCATGGCACGAGGCATGAGGGTCGTGGGTCTGGGCCCTGTATATAATTTTTTAGACAAAATTTATTTAAATTTTTAATTAAAATTTATTTAAATTTATTTATTTAATTTTATTGTCAAAACTGTGTCATTTTGAGAAGCTTTATTATTATATTATCAAAACTGTGTCGTTTTGAGAAACGATTATCAAAATTATGTTGTTTTCACTAAGAGATACAAATAATACCTCTTCAGAAGCACCCCATGACTTTTCAGGGGTGATTTGCACATCCGAAGGGTCAACAACCCCTCTTATAAATAGATAGGAGGGGGCAGCCTTCAAGATCATCCATTTCTCAAGCATTCTAGTCTATAATTTCTTCATCATTTTCCTTAGTAAATTTGAGAGAGAGTTAGAACATTTCTTTTGGTTCGTAGAGTATACTTTTTGTAGTGCTGCAAAAGTATACGGAGTCATTGTATCTTGGGAGACAAGTGCTATCAACTTTAAGCACCAAAAGGAGGGAATAATTATCTTAAGGACATAGTACCAAGTACTAGCCTTGAAAAATCCGTTAATTACTGAAAGATAAGTTCATATAAATATATATATATATATATATATATATATATATATATATATATATATATATATATATATATATAATTTCCTTTAAGGTTCATAACATCCTCTTCATCAAACGACGCCGTACCATCAAGGGACTGTGCTCTTCCCACATCATCTTCTTTTTTCAGCAATTTCGTTATAGCTTCGAGCCCTAATAAGGCCTCCGAGCTTGAAAAAAAAGCCCAACTCGCAACCGTTCAAAACAAGCACACTAAGAAAAAACCTACCCAATCCTTATCTTCGTGTAGGGTTTCAAATGACATATATTTGGAGAGGGAAATGCATTCGAGGAACTGAGCCGGAGTCCAAGAAGAGATTATCATCGATCGAGACATCGACATCCGTCTTCGAGTCGAGACAAGGAGAGGGATAGATATAGAGGTAGGGAAAGGGAAAAGGAAAAGGGTTAGGGAGAAGGATAGACACACAGACAGAGAAAGAAGGACAACGAGGAGTGTATCACCTCGAGATCGGAAATCTAAGAAAAAGAGTAAAGGTGATGAAATTGATTATGCTAAACTAATTGAATGTTATGATAATATTCCTTTCCCTTCCTTCGTTGACCCGTTAATGCGTTAAAGGGGCATATTTGGGTTGATAAATTTATTACAAATCCGCTAGTTAATCTAGCGGACGACGACTTTCTATTTTAAATCATAGCCCTCGATAATTGTAATGGAAGGTAGATATGGTATTTGCTAATTTTTTATCGTATATATATATATATATATATATATATATATATATATATATTTATAGTTGATTTCAGTTAATATAATCTTGAACATTGTAAGTTGCCTAAAATATATTTTTCACTAAAAATATTGGTACTTTCAAAACTTAAATAAATTTATATTAATGTTCAATTTTAAAATTTCACAAGTTACCTCTTTAATAAAAAAATGGGACACTTATTCGATAAGCATGGAGTATTTTCTTTGCATGCTTTTAGAAAAAATTATTAATTCTTAATATTTTCCTTTAACAATGTGGGCCCAAGTATAAAATTAGGGTTCACATGACCTAATTGAATTAAATGCACAATTAGGGTTCCACTGTAAGACCCCAAATTATTAATAAATAAAATTTAATTTCCTCTATTTATTATTTTGAAATAGTAAGGGTTGATTTGATTAACGTGGTTAGTTATGGGTAAAATGCACAAATATTTTAAATAAGCAGGTGGTTATAAAATATTCATTATTGTCGGGGAATATTTGTTTGGTCCTGGAATATTCTTGCTGTCGGGGAATATTCGTACGACGGCACAGTCTTTTGTGGGCCCCATAACGAAAAGCAATTGGATGAAGAAACGACAAGTATAAGTTGTTATAAATAACGGCGCAGTTGTTACCGTTAATACTGTTGGAATACCCGGTGGTTAAAACACAGTAACACGCGTTGTTGCACAGTAGCACACGGTATTGCACCAATTATTGATTCTTACGTAAGAAGGCATTACTCAATAATGGTTACAGTAATTACTGTTTAATATTTTATTTTATTGATTCAATAATTGCTGCGTTAATTTTTTTATATTACTGTTATTTCAATAATTGTCACAAACAGTATTTTTCATTATCGAAGCAATAATTCATATTATCTTAATAATATTATTAGATAATATTATTGGCAATGTCTAGAAAGTTCTGTCTAAGGAGAGGTTTGGTCACCTAATTGCGCGCCAGTAAGGAGAAATTCTTATTGGAAAGCCCCCTCTTTCCTGGGAATTGCCTGGTTGTCAATATTGTGATTCTGTAATATTATTTGTGAATAATTAATTATTGATTCATATGATGAGAAAAATATTGATTTTATGTGGATATAGATGGAGAAAATTTTTTAATGTGACAATTGTTGAAAATTGAAAATTTATCTTTTTCTGATAAAATAATTCATTTAAATATATTATTATATTTTAATAATATAATAATGATGATATTTTTACGATGAATGTGGGATATATGAGTATATGTGGAGGAGGAGTATTTTTGTTACCAAAAATATTTAAAGCATGTTTTATGTGTCGGTGGACCCCATTTCTTGACTGAAATTTGATTATAGCCCGTAAAATCGACCGTTTGTGGATTTCGGTTAATTTCTGTTTGGAATTTGGAAAAACTTTCTTCTGTAAAGTTGTAGAGAATTGAATTTCCTATAAATAATCACAAGATTTGAATTTTTTGACAAAAAGGCTATTTATTGTGAATTATTGAAGTTCTGAAGTTCCGAAATAATTGATTTTTAGAAGTTTTAATTGTTTTAATTAACAAAAACGTTTTTTTATGTTTGGTTAGCCTCATTAAACACATGCAAGTTGCTGAATTCAGATGGTTCTAAGTCCGTAGACAAATTTATATATATATATATATTATATTAAATTTTCTAATTTAGTGTTCTAAGCATTTTCCTATAAATATGATGCTTAGGTTAGAATTGAAAATCACACCAGAAACTGAAGTTTTCTCTCTCTATATTATCTAGCGTATTCTTGTGAGTATTTTGAGTATACTTTGAGTATTGCTATACGGTGCAAGTTCAAGTCATAGCCTATATCAGGTGTTTCAACTAGAAGTACTGTCTTTCGAGGTAAGGGGTGTTATTTTCTTCAAAAATGATATTATTTCTTCAATATCATTACGCCGAAATATTGGTTGGAACCTTTTATCAAATTTGGAATTTTTTTATGTCGGGGTTACTATTCATGAGTTACTATTCATGAGTTACTATTCACGAGTTACTATTCACGAGTACTATTCACGAAGCGTGAAGATATTTTTTTGTGAAATTTCTATCTTTTGGTCTTGGAGTTACTATTCACGTATACGGCACTATTCACGTATACGGCACTATTCACGAATACGGCACTATTCACCAAAAAATGAAATTTCTTCTTTTTGTCCAAAATATCTATTATGGATACTAGCTTTGATTGTATCCATGTTTTGATCATTCTTGAATTTTACTCCACTCTGATTACTTATGAAGTATTTTTGAACTTGGATTGTGTAAAGTACGAATCCTTAATATTTATTCTTTTGTTTCACTGGATTCGTTTTCTTTAAAATATTTTTCATCATCCTTAGTCCTAAATGATGATATAACTGAATATCTTTGGCCTGTAGTGCAAATATGAATGATTTCTTGATGAATATCTTTGTCCCGTAGTGCAAAGATGAACAGATGTTGAGATGAACATGACCGACTGATTAATATCTTTGGCCCGTAGTGCAAAGATGAACAGGTGTTTAGATGAACATGACCAACTGATGAATATCTTTGGCCTGTAGTGCAAAGATGAATATTTGATTCCAGATATATATTGATTGATGTTACAGGGATAAGATATCGACGATGAACTTTTAAATTCATATATAGAAGATAGTAGTTTGCATTCTCTACTTAACTCTTCTAATGAATTGTTGTTTCCACTGCAGTTGTTGATTTAAAACTGGTTGTCTATTGTATTCTATTAGATTTTTTCCCTGATAAAGACTAACGATAATTTGTTGTATATTATCTTAGTCATAATATTCTTTATTGGGCTAGTTGAGCTCACCCTTTTCCTTTTTGTTCCATTTTTCTTCTCAGGAGGCGAGAATGTAGCGAGTACTAGTCGAGGTATGGAATGAAAGTTCTAGAGAGAGTTGTTTAGTAGTCCTCACCATTTTTGTAAAATAATGTATCAATAATTATGATGGGGATTTATTTGCGTGTGGATATTGTCTAGATGACAATATCTGTATTTAAACTCACAGTTTATATGTTGTAATTATAAAGTTGTAGTTATTTCTGTACCATGTATTTGGCGACTCAGAATGGGTTGGATGGAATGGACCTATTTTGGGGGCGTCACAGTTGGTATCAGAGCTTAGGGATATGATCTCTGGCGGAGATCGGGGAATAAAACTAGGAGGGGAGAGACGAGTAAATCCTTCGCTAGTGTGTCCTACCTAAGCTTATTTGTTAGTTGGTCAGTATATAGGGATATTATTTGATATATTGATTTCCTTAATTAACCCTTGTTTTATGACAGTATTTGAGAATGTCGACTGAAAATATTAAAAGTGGAAATGAGTCCGTGGAGACGCCTGTACTCACCAACGAGGAGAACGTGCAACAGGCTGGCAATGTTCCTCCTGTGAACAACACCACTAAGCAGATGATGAACGAGGGGATGTTTAGAAGCTTTTTACAGTTCATGCAAAATCAGACGAGGGAGACTCGTGTTCAAAATACAGGAGGAAATGATAGCAATTCACGGGTTGTCACAGCCAAGTAGTTCAAAGAGTTGGGACCACCAGAATTTAAGGGAAAGCCAGATCCGATCATGGCGGAAACATGGGTCAAACAAATTATCAAGGTATTCGATGTCTTGGGATGCACGGAGGAACAGAAGTTTCCATTCGTCACTTTTATGTTCCGTAACGAGGCAGATTACTGGTGGGAATCTATGAAGCGTACCCATCCAGCTGCACTCAACATGTCATGGGAGACATTTCAGAAACAGTTTAATGACAAGTACTTCCCTGAAAGTATTCGTCATATGAAGGAAGTGGAGTTTATTAGACTGGAGCAGAATAACATGACGGTGTCCCAGTACGAGGCGAAGTTCGCGGAGTTATCCAGGTTTGCACCTCATTTGGTGGAGAATGAGGAACGTATGACGCAGATGTTTCTGAGAGGTTTGAAACCCGGCATACGTCAGTATCTCATTTCTCATAAATTTTCTCTCTATTCAGATGTTGTCAACAGGGATCAGTTGTTAGAGCGATATAACGAGTACGTTCAACCTAGGGACCATAACCAGGATCATACCGAAGATAGCAGTCATCAGAATAATGATAAACATCGGAGAAAGAAGAATACGGACAAAGGCGGTAACCACTCTGGTGGTAATCGTGGCCATAAAAATAGAAGAAGCGAGTCGGGAGGAGATTTTAAAAAGAGGAGATTCAACAACGACCATGTGAAGACATCAGCGCCACTAGCAACTGGTTCCAAGGGAGGAGAAAGACCACCGGTCGTATGTTACAAATGCGGGAAAGAGGGACATATCAGCCCAAACTGCCCACAAAAGTTTAAGGTATGCTATAATTGTGGAAAAGAAGGACATATCGCTTGAGATTGTACGGTATCGAAACCCAGTCCAACGGAAATGGTGACTCAAAAGGATGTCTCAAAAAAGTCAAAGTCATCAGTTCCTGGAAGAGCGTTTGTCGTGACCGATCAAAATGCGAGGAACCCGAACGAAGTTAGCACGGGTTAGTTAATTATAAATTCTTGCAAAGTTTATACCTTACTAGATACCGGTTCTACCCATTCTTTTATCTCTTTTGCTTGCGCTCAACGTTTGAACTTGACTACGGAGAAATTAGACTTTGACCTATTTATGGAGACTCCGTTAGGAGAAACTTTCATTACATCCGTTGTTTAGAAATCTTGCTTGATTCAGGTTGGCACTATCACATTACTTGTTAACCTTATTTCTATAGAGATATTTGCTTTTGATGTGATTTTAAGGTTAACTACTCATCATGCCGAAATTGATTACTTTCGTAAGGTTGTTAGTTTTCATATTCCTAAGCAACCTGTTATTCGAATTCAAGCAACCAAACCATTGAAGTCAAACACTTTCACATCAAGCCATAAAGTCATTCGTTTATTGAAAAATGGATGTCAAGTTTTCTTAGCCCATGTTATGGATTTGAACAAGAATACGTCAGATTTGAATGATATTTATATTGTTAGTAAATTTTCTGATGTATTTCTTGAAAAATTTCTTGGCTTACTCCCAAAGTCTGGTATTGAATTTTGTATCGACTTTGAATCCGGTACAAAACCCACTTCTAAAATCTCATATCGAATGGCTCTTATTGAACTTCAGGAGTTAAAAATTCAACTATAGAATTTTGTACCTGAGCCTTTATCTGGTGATTTCCTTTGTGGAATGCACTGAAGCCAGACTCTCCGTAGGGGACAATATTCGTGCGATAGTAAACTGATAAGTGTCATTGTAACGTGCTATCCAAGGTTGGGATATGAGTCACAGTTGAGAACAACCTAAGTTGGTAATCGAAATACGTAGCTTTCTAGGCTTAGTTGGTTATTATCGGAGATTCGTTTAAGGATATTCTCGAATCGCTATTCCATTAACGCAGCTGACTCGTAGAGATACAAAATTTGAATGGAGCAAGGAATGTGGGAAGCGCTTCAAAGAACTCAAGAGGAGACTCATTTCGGCACATGTTCTGACCATACCATCCTGGAAAAAAAAATGTGGTAGCTGACGCGTTGAGTAGAAGATCGTATACAAGTACGAGTACGATATTGTCAAAGACTCATTTTGTATAATTTATAAATAATAGAGATGGAGATGAAAACTCTAGGTACCCACGTGATGATATACGAGTATAATCAATTTTAATCGATAAAGTTAAAGCTGTTTAAGCTACACACCGGAGCAGATGAATTTAAAGAAAGAGGTGCAAGAAGTTGTTATTTCAAAAGCGAGAATCGGTGAGGTGAGGAAAGCTCAAACCTTCGATTTATTAATCCATTTGAAATTCTCGATCGAATAGGAACTGTGGCCTATAGACTCATTTTACCGCCAAGTATGATGCGTGTTCATAATGTTTTTTTCACGTATCGATGTTACGTAAATATGTGGACGACCCGAACCACGTCATTGAGTTAGAACCGGATGAGATAGCCAGAGACTTAACGTACGAGGAGGTACATGTCAAGATCTTGGATAGGAAAGAACATATCCTATGTACCGAGGTTATACCACAAGTTAAAGTTTTGTGGAGAAACCATGCTATTGAAGAAATGACCCGGGAGTTGGAAACAAAAATGAAAGCGATGTATCCTCATCTTTTCGAAATACCAGGTACGTACGTCAATTTCGAGGGCGAAATTTCATAAGGAGGGGAGGTTGTAAGACCCCAAATTATTAATAAATAAAATTTAATTTCCTCTATTTATTATTTTGAAATAGTAAGGGTTGATTTGATTAATGTGGTTAGTTATGGGTAAAATGCACAAATATTTTAAATAAGCAGGTGGTTATAAAATTTTCATTGTTGTCGGGGAATATTCGTTTGGTCGTGGAATATTCTTGCTGTCGGGGAATATTCGTACGAAGGTGTAGTCTTTTGTGGGCCCCAGAACGGAAAGCAATTGTATGAAGAAACGACAAGTATAAGTTATTATAAATAACGGCGCAGTTGTTACCGTTAATACTGTTGGAATACCCGATGGTTAAAACACAGTAATACGTATTTTTTCATAGTAGCACACGGTATTGCACCAATTATTGATTCTTACGTAAGAAGGCACTACTCAATAATGGTTACAGTAATTACTGTTCAATATTTTATTTTATTGATTCAATAATTGCTGCGTTGATTTTTTTATATTACTGTTATTTCAATAATTGTCACTACACAGTATTTTTCTTTATCGAAGCAATAATTCATATTATCTGAATAATATTATTAGATAACATTATTGGCAATGTCTAGAAAGTTCTGTCTAAGGAGAGGTTTGGTCACCTAATTGCGCGCCAGTAAGGAGAAATTCTTATTGGAAAGCCCCCTCTTTCCTGGGAATTGCCTGGTTGTCAATATTGTGATTCTGTAATATTATTTGTGAATGATTAATTATTGATTCATATGATGAGAAAAATATTGATTTTATGTGGATATAGATGGAGAAAATTTTTTAATGTGACAATTGTTGAAAATTGAAAATTTATCTTTTTCTGATAAAATAATTCATTTAAATATATTATTATATTTTAATAATATAATAATGATGATATTTTTACGATGAATGTGGGATATATGAGTATATGTGGAGGAGGAGTATTTTTGTTACCAAAAATATTTAAAGCATGTTTTATGTGTCGGTGGACCCCATTTCTTGACTGAAATTTGATTATAGCCCGTAAAATCGACCGTTTGTGGATTTCGGTTAATTTTTGTTTGGAATTTGGAAAAACTTTCTTCTGTAAAGTTGTAGAGAATTGAATTTTCTATAAAAAAAATCACGAGATTCGAATTTTCTGACAAAATGACTATTTATTGTGAATTATTGAAGTTCTGAAGTTCCGAAATAATTGAATTTTGGAAGTTTTAATTGTTTTAATTAACAAAAACGTTTTTTGTGTTTGGTTAGCCTCATTAAACACATGCAAGTTGTTGAATTCAGACGGTTCTAGGTGCGTAGACAAATATATATATATATATATATATATATATATATATATATATATATATATATATATATATATATATTATATTAAATTTTCTTCTTTGGTATTCTAAGCATTTTCTTATAAATATGGTGCTTAGGTTAGAATTGAAAATCACACCAGAAACTGAAGTTTTCTCTCTCTCTATATTATCGAGCGTATTCTTGTGAGTATTTTGAGTATACTTTGAGTATTGCTATACGGTGCAAGTTCAAGTCATAGCCTATATCCGGTGTTTCAACTAGAAGTACTGTCTTTCGAGGTAAGGGGTGTTATTTTCTTCAAAAATGATATTATTTCTTCAATATCATTATGCCGAAATATTGGTTGGAACTTTTTATCAAATTTGGAACTTTTTCATGTCGGGGTTACTATTCATGAGTTACTATTTATGAGTTATATTCACGAGTTACTATTCACGAGTACTATTCACGAAGCGTGAAGATGTTTTTTTGTGAAATTTCTATCTTTTGGTGTCGGAGTTACTATTCAAGTATACGACACTATTCACGTATACGGCACTATTCACGAATACAACACTATTCACCAAAAAATGAAATTTCTTTTTTTTTGTCCAAAATATCTATTATAGATACTAGCTTTGATTGTATCCATGTTTTGATCATTCTTGAATTTTACTTCATTTTGATTACTTATGAAGTATTTTTGAACTTGGATTGTGTAAAGTACGAATCCTTAATATTTGTTCTTTTGTTTCACTGGATTCATTTTATTTAAAATATTTTTCATCATCCTCAGTCCTAAATGATGATATAACTGAATATCTTTGGCCTGTAGTGCAAAGATGAATGATTTCTTGATGAATATCTTTGGCCCGTAATGCAAAGATGAGCAGGTGTTTAGATGAACATGACCAACTGATGAATATCTTTGGCCTGTAGTGCAAAGATGAATATTTGATTCCAGATATATATTGATTGATGTTACAGGGATAAGATATCGACGATGAACTTTAAATTCATATATAGAAGATAGTAGTTTGCATTCTCTACTTAACTCTTCAAATGAATTGTTGTTTCCGCTGCAGTTGTTGATTTAAAGCTGGTTGTCTATTGTATTCTATTAGATTTTTTCCCTTGCTGAAGACTAACGATAATTTTTTGTATATTATCTTAGTCATAATATTCTTTACTGGGCTAGTTGAGCTCACCCTTTTCCTTTTTGTTCCATTTTTCTTCTCAGGAGACGAGAATGTAGCGAGTACTAGTCGGGGTATGGAATGATAGTTCTAGAGAGAGTTGTTTAGTAGTACTCACCATTTTTGTAAAATAATGTATCAATAATTATGATGGAGATTTATTTACGTGTGGATATTGTCTAGATGGCAATATCTGTATTTAAACTCACAGTTTATATGTTGTAATAATAAAGTTGTAGTTATTTCTGTACCATGTATTTGGCGACTCAGAATGGGTTGGATGGAATGGTCCTATTTTGGGGGTGTCACATCCACGGCCTCATTAATTGTGCAATTAGGGTTCACATAACATAATGGAATGAAGACGAAAAAGTTAGAAAAAAAATGTGCAAGACTCGGGAGAAGTCTCCACGTGTCTCGAGGCAGAAGACTCGTGGAGGCGGCTCGATTTGGGAATTGATTGAGGGATTGGATTGGTGGCTAGAAGGACAGGGCAATATGAGCATTATTCTAATGACTAAAGGGCATTTCTAGAATTTCCTTGAAAGCATGTGCCTCACACATGCCTACTTTTCAAAAAACCCTATAAATACCCCTTCCATTCCATTGGGAAGGGGACTTCTCTTCAGACTAAAGACTTGGAATCTTGGAAGATCAAAGGGACCCTTTTGGTGACTTAAAGGCTTGGAGATTCCACCTAAAAGCACTAAAGGGATTTGGACATTCTCTCAACTCGAAGGACTCAAGAAGGCTCTTGGAATCCCTGCTATCCTAACACGGTTCCCGGATTCTAGGAGTTCTTCCACACGTCGTTGGAGTAATCGCCCACCTGTCATTCTCCCCTATTCAATCAACCAATTAATTCCGTGCTCTTTGTGGATTTCTCTCTTCCTCAGCCAACACGAAACCCTAACCCTAGCAAGGTACGATTTCCTTGCCCATATTTCTTTGGCGACTCTGCTGGGGAGGTATAGAATTCCTGAAGGGTATGCCCACAACTCGAAGTGGAAGAACAAAAGGAAGAGCTTCACCAACAAATAGCATTACCTCACCGGGTCCAGTTCCAAGGCAAGCGAGTTAAGTTTTCCGAGGCGTGAATCTAGATCTCGATCAACCCATCCTTGAATTCGATGCCTCAGAAGAAAGTTCAACATCACAATACATGGCTAATCAATAATTAACGAATGTCAGGCAGACAGGCGCGAGAAGGCAAGGTGAGGAAGAAAGTGGAGAGCAGGCAAATGTTGTGCAACTGGAGATGCTTAAGGCGTTGAAGGAAGCACGGGAAGAACAAGGGATGATGATGGATATGGTGCTGGAAATGTAGAGGAAGCAAGAGGAAATGGGAAATTTCTGCCAGCAGTTGATGTAGATTCCCGCTTTCAAGGCCATGTTCCCAGACAATTCATAGGGAGAACATGTAGGAGTGGAGGAAAACAACAACGATAGCAACAATAAGGAGAATCAGACTACACCTCCATTGACGGAGAATTAGTCTATTCCAATCATCCACTTGGAACCTCAGAATAGTGGTGATGTGCCACAACCCAGACTGGAAGTCAGCCAACCTCAGACAAACATCATTTCGACCACTATCCCTGTATTTTCACAAGTGCAGATACCAACCATCCCAAGCATTGTCCAACGAACCAACCCACAAGCACAACCGATACAAAATTTACTTTATGCCAGTGTACATCAACCAATTTCCATACCATACACACGACCAATGCCGCCATACATCACAACACCACAGAGAGTCCATACCACAAGCCAATATGTCACAAAGGATGATATGATCGATGTAATCAATCAACTTCACAGGAAGACATCTTGACCTTCAGAGTTAGACTTTAATCCACCCTACCCAGCACATATTCGGAGACAACCTTACCCGATAGGGTATATCGAGCATCCCTTGCAATTTCCAAAATACAATGGGGAGAAAGGAAATGCCAGGGAACACATTGCTAGGTTCGTGGAGTCGATGTCTCCATGGTTAGGATATGATCAAGTGAACAATCACAATTTGTTGATGAGGGAATTCAATAAGACTTTGACGGATAATGGCTTCAGTTGGTACTACAACTTGGAGAAGGGATCAGTCCATTATTGGGATGATCTAAAATTGTAATTTTTTCAGAAATTTTTCTATGTGCAGAAATAGGTAACCATTGTCGAGCTCATGCGATTCAAGTAGAAGCCAAACGAGGAGCTGTCAGATTACATGGATAGGTTCAGGGCCCAAGCACAGAAGTGTGTGGAGCCAATTGAAGAAAAGAATTTGGTTAACATATGCAACAATGGTGCTTTAGACACCTTCAAGCCCCACCTCATTACCAAGGCTTGTGATTCATTTGCGACCTTCTCATCTTTTGCACAAGACTTGGGGGGAATCATGACATTTCCCAATAGCCATGCAATGGATATATGGAAGAGAAAGATGACAACAACTGTGGCTTTGGTGGATTCTCAGTCAAAACCACAAGGGGGCAAGAGGGAGAAGAATGAGAAATTTGAGTAAAGCAGAGAAAAGCATGGTGACAAGTATACCAGAATACTAGTTCTAGAGACTATCACATGCAGTGAAAAGGCATTTAGGGGCTTGCATGAACAATGGATTGAGCACGGAGTGGTGAAGCCTCCAAGGCCCCGGTTGGTTGTAACAGAAGAAATGAAAAGAAGGCCGAACTTCTGTGTATACCACCAATATGTAGGACATTCTACTATGGATTGTTATAGTCTGCGAAGGATATATCATGAGAAGCTAGCGGTCGGAGAGATTGAACTAGGAGAAGAAACGTGCAATGCTATCACCCGTGGTGCAGTCCCGAAAGTCAAGAACCCAAATACTGGTTATACCATCGAAAAAACTTTGAACTACAGATGAATTAAAAATCCACCCAAGATGGTGGTTCACTAAAAATGGTGGTTTAAGTCCTCAAGAATATCCCTTGCCAAGTAATTGGGTGACCAAGGGAGGAGGCACAAAAATTGACGAATTAAAAAATAAAAAAAATCCACCCAAGATGGTGGTCCACTCTAAATGGTGGTCAAGTCCTCGTAGACTGCACTTACCAAGAAATTGGACCACCCAAGTGACGAGGTACCTGAGTGTTACATTTTATCATCAAAAGTGAACGAGGCACCTGACTACAAGTCCTCCTAAGTTATGCTTTCAACTTCAAAAGTAATTGTGGCACCTGAGTATAAGCCCTCAACCCCAAAAGTTACACTTTATCTTTAAAAGTGGCGAACGTTATGCTTTATTCGACAAAAGCAAGAAAATTGCACTTTATCTCTAAAAGTGGTGAACGTTATGCTTTCTTCGACAAAAGCAAGTTTTAATATATGAAACGTTATGCTTTTCATTAAAAGCAATTTGATTATCAATAAATTTGTTAAACTTTCACTTATACTTGATTATTTCTTCTGATTTATTAAAAAAGAAAAAAAAGGAAAACAATAGAAAAAGAAAGAGAAAAAGTATAAATTCAAGTGTTAGTTTGCATGAAATATATGTACATGAATTTTCTAATACAGGAAATGGAAAAAACTACGAAATTTTATAACCTGTCGAACTGAAGAGAGGGGAATAGCTAAATCTTGGCCTTCAATGCTATCAGGCCTTCGAGGCTATCATGCCTTCAAGGTTGTCAGGCCTTCAAGGTCTTAGGCAGCTAACTTAATTTCCCAAAAGCTTGGTCTTCAATTTATCCATGGCATGTTGAAGCTCCTAAAACTTTACATAAAATAAGTCATTCTCATGATGACGTGAAGTGACTTCCAAATAAAGTGCAACAACATGATTGGAAATAAAGAGATCCAATCTAACATGGAAGGGAGACATGTCCAAGGAGAGTTAGGAGAGGCCATGGCCACAAGAGACGGAATGTCATTCAACACACCCAAAGTGCTATCCACAATACCCTCCCGAGCAATCACCAACTTGGTGGAATCCTCCTTGGGAGGATGAACATCAGCAATAGTCTCAGAAGGATTCCTTCTCAATGAAGCAAGAGTCTCATCGGTACTCTCAAAACTTTCATGTGAAGAAATTGTAGAAAGGCATGAAGATAGCGCTGCACCACTCACAGAAGGCCATCCGAGCTTACATCAGACAAAAAAAATTTAGCGTCAAGACTCGAAGGATTACATCATGTGGGGAAGGATTAGATCGAAGAGTTTCCAAGATATCCCGGGTGAGCTCACTCTCCTAGGGTTTGCTTCCCTAGAGGTTCCCTCTCCTAGGACTTTCATTTTCGAGGTTTACAAAAAAAAATAAAAAAAATAAAAAAAAATCAAGCCTCGTGAGGTGTTTATAAACTGGAATCAAGACTTCAACACTTAAAATATTTTGCGCGATCATCTCACCAAAGGCGTGACTCACGCACAGGGGGCAAAATGCTTACTGGTAGATGACATAGACATCCTCCGGCGTAGAGGTGCATTACCCCCCAGGCGGTGACGAATGTGCAAGTAGAGGAGGACCATTGTGAAATCAATACAGTAAGGGCGTTATGGTCCTGTTGGATACATAGGTCTCTGTATAGTTGAACACAACAAAATTAAGATGCCCACACTCCTGAGTATATCCATGTAATCAGTGTTTCTAAGGATCTCATCGGTCCAATCCTGCCATCCTTGAGGACGATCAGATGAATCAGACAGGAAGCGAAGGGGACTGAAAGGGTATTCTTGTTTCTCTATGCATATGCGGGGAATGCGATCAAAATGGGGAAAGTCATCCCAACCTCCACAAGTCGCTGCATATAGAAACAAGTCTTTCTTCTCTGGCAGAGAAAAATTTGTACGGTCATAAATCTAGACTTGCTCCTAAAAGACATTAGAAAGACCAAAGAGGGGAGTCCTTCCCCAATCACTGAGGAACGGAGACTCCTTAGCGGTTTTCGAGTCTGCATAATGTCCAATGAAGAGGGACTATAAGCAAGAAGAATTCAGTATAAAGGGCTCTAAAGAGTAGAATTTTGTCTAAATGTTGATTTCCCCCTAGGGTTTGTCCCCCCAGGGTTCGTTCCCTCAGGGTTCGTCCCCCTAGGGTTCAGCCTCCTAGGGTTCAGACCCTTAGGGTTCGGTCAATTGGGGTGGTTTCGCCGCATGCAGAGAATTTTTTTTCTTTTCTCCCTTCGTGTTTTTCCTTGACAAGAACGTCAAATCTTTCTTTATTATCCGAGGGAAAAAACTGAAATGTAATCAAGCTGGTAATGGGGCTCAGAAGACAAAAGAAAGAAAAACCATTTTTTTTTCCTTCGTGGTTCATCAAAAAACACCAATCTTTCTTTATAATCCAAGGGAAAAAGCCAAGATATGATCAAGGTAATGGGGCTCGAAAAACAAAAAAAATACTACAGTTACCTAAGAAGAGAAGTTGGTGAAGCAATCATAAAGAATTAACCAAACGAAAAATAAACACGACTAGAGGTTCACGGTTATGTTATGAACATGGCACAATAGGTGTAGCATTTCAAAATCTCCGATCTTTGAAAACCAATTTTCTGGGGAGATTCCGGTGGAATTTGGAGACTTTAAGTTTTTTCAAGAAATTTCTCTTTACAGCAACAAGTTCACCGGCTCTTTGCCATAAAAGATTGGATCTTGGGCTAATTTTCAAGCTATAGATATTCCAAAGATTTTTTTTTCACTGGTCAAATTCCTCCTGATATGTGCAAGAAAGAGAATTAACAAACATAAGGAAAAGAAACTTACTGCAAACAGGGTTGCATGTGATATAATCAACTTCATATTAGCCCGGGCAAGCATTAGTGCAATTTTGTTCCAGTCAATAGCACTGAGGGTAGGACCTGTTCTTGTAATAGGCCTTGGGTGGAGAAGTTGAAGATTGTGGCGGTGATGATAGTGGAATAGCCTGACAAACAGGTTGGCATGAAGCACAATCAACTACGCAGGTTTCGTTATTCGAGGCTAATTTCAAGGATTTTATTTTATAAACTGATGAAGCAATTACATTATCAAATCATCAGTTTATAAAATCAAATCATCTTTTATTTTATTATATATAATTATATCTTTTTGAGTATATATATAATTATCTTTAAAAAATAAGCGACGAAATTAATTTTTAAGTTTCCAAATTTAATTTAATTTATCAAGATTTAGTTTTTGAATATATATAATAATAATAATAATAATAATAATAATAAATATATATATATTATGGAAACAAATATTCTATTTTTAAATGCAAAAGATTTGATCTTGTTTCCAAATAAAAGATGATTTGATCTTATTTGCAAAATAAAATAAGATTTGATATTATATATATATATATATATTCTTTGTCTGTATATTAATTATGGTAGCATCACAACAATGACTAAGCAACATTTGATAGAATTTGCATGGGAAATTGCAAATAGTAAGCACCCCTTTTTATGGATTGTTCGACCTGATATTGTAATGGGAGATTCTGATTCGGCCAGTTTGCCTTAAGAATTTTTGGAGGAGACCAAGGAACAAGGCATATTAGCGACTTGGTGCGCGCAAGATCAAGTTTTGGCGTACCGGCTGTTGGGATGTTTTTAACGCATTGTGGGTGGAATTACCGTGCATTATAAATTATAAAAAAAATGTTGAAATGGGTCTATCATGGTATGAAAGAATTGGATTTTCAAGAATTTATGGGAGGCTATTTAGATGATTATTTTATAATATAAAGTGTTAATGGCGCTAAAGGAGGGATGTGTGATATTATCAAGAATTATTATTACATAGATATATATACCCTGTTGCGATTCATGGAAATTGGCACCCACCGATGGGAAGAACCCTTGATTCGTTCATCCGTTCCCAAAAAAATTAAGAAAACAAATATTGGGCAAGATACAGAAAGTTTAAGAAGATTTTTCAATATGTCCGAGGAAGAGCCTTGCTAGGTCTTTCCTTTCTAGGGCTTAACTCTAAGGATTTGGCTCCCTAGGGGTTCCCTCTTCTAGGACCTTTGTCTTCAAGACTTGTAAAGTGAAGTCCCGTAAAATTATTCAAAGGCTTACAGTTTTCTCGCACGATCGTCTATTTGGAAATACGACTCTCACGCAGGGGGTAAATGTGGGCCCAAGTGTAAAATTAGGGTTCACATGACCTAATTGAATTAAATGCGCAATTAGGGTTCCATGACCTCATTAAATGTGCAAATTAGGGTTCACATAACCTAATGAAATGAAGACGAAAAAGTCAAAAATAAATGTGCTAGACTCAGGAGAAGCCTCCACGTGTCCTGAAGCAGAAGACTCGTGGAGGCGGCTCGATTTGGGAATTGATTGAGGGATTGGATTGGTGGCTAGAAGGACAGGGCAATATGAGCATTATTCTAATGACTAAAGGGTATTTTTAGAATTTCCCTGAAAGCATGTGCCTCGCACATGCCTACTTTCTAGAAAACCCTATAAATACCCCTTCCATTCCATTGGGAAGGGGACTTCTCTTCAGACTAAAGACTTGGACTCTTGGAAGATCAAAGGGACCCTTTTGGTGACTTAAAAGCTTGGAAATTCTACCTAAAAGCACTAAAGGGGTTTGGACATTCTCTCAACTCGAAGGACTCAAGAAGGCTCTTGGAATCCCTGCTACCCTAACACGGTTCCCGAATTCTAGGAGTTCTGCCACGCATCGTTGGAATAATCGTTCACCTGTCGTTCTCTCCTCTTCAATCAACCAATTAATTTCGTGCTTTTGTGGATTTCTCTCCTATTCAGCCAACACGAAATCTTAACCCTAGCAAGGTACGATTTCCTTGCCCACAAGCAATAAAGTTGATAGATAATCTCAATTACCAAAGTGAACACGTATTTTCTTATAGTTATGACGTAATCTCAATTCTATTTTTAGGGTAGATTTTTATTTTATTTTTTTTGTCAATTTCGTGTTACTTGAAACGAAACTGAATTTTTTTCTAAATTACCAAAGTGAACAAGTGATAATTTTTATTGTTATATATATATTCTAGAAACAGCTACTGTGACACCCCCAAATCCGGGTTACCTGACCCCCGAGTTTGGTGTTCACGATCCACTATATAAATAACATTTAACTACCTATAATATATATAGATAGTAACTTTCATAAGTTTTTATCAGAGTTTAATAATACATCACCCAGGTTTTCTAACCTTAACTTTACAAACATACACTTTAGATATACAAAAAGGGTTTATAATACAACATAATAAATACGTTAATTATACCTAGTTAATAACTATGCCTTTGCATTTATCCTTCGCAACACCTCCTGCAACTTCGTCCCTAGCTGAAAGGTTTTATTTAGAAAGGGTGAGCAACTAATTTTTCCCGCAAGTTAAGACATACAATAAATGTATAAGAATTCAAAATAACAGACTATCTATTTTGATAGAATGAAACCAAAGTTCGAGGAACTTTGAAATAGCTGAACAAATCGTTATTCAATAACAAGTCTTCTCATATTCTGTACAATACAATAATTCAATAATGAAAGAGTACAACACTTTCAAAGTTTCTACGATATTCTAATGAATAATCAAGAATCAATTCTACGAAATAACAAAGTGGAATGTTTTCCATATTTAATACTGAACGATCACAAAAGATCTTGAACTTATTTTTTCGGGTAGATATCGAAGATTTACTTTGATATATACTCAGGTGTATCAGATAACCATAAAGATTAAATCATACCTCTCTGCAAGTATAACAAGTGATCAGCTTATTATACCCTATATTATGCATAATACTTAAAACGCGCGCAAAGGTCGAATTCACGACCAACAAAATGTTCCCTTTATATAAAAGGTTGTTCTTCTCAGTCTTAGAATCAAGATTTTGATTTTACAACAAAATACTGGGATTTCAAATTCTATTTACTTCTCGGTCGAGCCGAAATAATTGGCATCGATCTGTCAATAATAATTGAATTTATTTTCTCGAATCTATCAAGTTCTAACAATTATTCGTCTAGCCAAAATAATTAGCTAAGACATTTCTCAGTATAATTTGGCAATAAACAGGAATTATATATATTGTCAATTCTAACTTCTACAGATATGAATATCCAACAACAGTTATTCTACAAATATATATTTCTGAATCAAAACATGCACTAACTGCGAATAATCAACAATAACTTCCCTGGATGTGGTGTAATTAACAATAATTAACCACTATAATAATTGAATGAAATTAACTCAAGGTTAAGTTAGGAAACTTGTCTCTTCCGCTGATTACAGCTACAAAAAATACTTATCTGCTTTCGAAAGACCTATAACCAATAATATCGGTCTAACAATTAGCACAATAATTCATATAACACACAACACTGTAATTCACAGTCAAACATCTCCTAGACATATTACCACATAGCCACAACAGTGTTTATAACCTATATAAACACTTAATAAGTCAAACTAATTCAGTCTGGTTGGACTTCAGTCCCTTCTCGGTGTTCTGGTTACCCTATCCGACAATTAACACAGTTATCTATTAATTACACTTGGTCTCTAAGCTTCTATATTAATTTAGATAAGTCAATTATCGTTTATAATATTTTTCGGAAGCTTTTAATAATTTATAAACAATTATTATAATTTATAATAATTTTTCAAACACTTAAATCATTTTTAAATGATTTAATTATCAAATAATCTTATCATTATTAATATTTAATAATATAAAAATATTAATAACATACTTGTCAAAATATTAAAGTTATTATTAATAACTTAAAATATTTTTAAATCATTAATATTCTACTTAAAAATGATTTTTAAAGTAAATAAAATCATTTTTAAATCATCACCACTAATATTTAAATATTAATGAAATTATTATCCAAATATTAAAAGTTATAAATTATAACTTAAAATATTTTTAAACCATTTTTCTCATTTTTAAATCAATAAAATCATTTTTAATTAATTTATTTAATATAATAATTAAATAAATCAAACATCATTAATATTAATTTATTAATGAAAAATCTCCAAAAATATTGAAAATTATATTTTATAAATTAAAATATTTTCTAACACTTTATGCTAAATTAAATGATTTTTAAATCATTAAAATCATTTTTATCTTATTTATTTAATTTAATAATCAAATAAATCTAATATAATTAATATTAAATTATTAATTAAAATTCTCCAAAAATATTAACAATTATATTTTATAATTTAAAATATTTTTAAATACATTATTCTTATTTAAAATGATTTTTTATAATATTAAATCATTTTTATCTAATTTATTTAATATACTAATTAAATAAATTAAATAAATTTAATATTTAAATATTTATAAATATTAAAGAAAAATATTCCAATTGATTAAAAATTATTTTTTATAATTTAAAATAATTTTTAAAACCATTTTTACTAATTTTTATAATTTATTTCTTATTTATAATTATTTTCCGAAAAAACAGAAAATAAAACAAATAAATCCGTCGCTATAAGGCTTTAGCGACAAAAAGCGTCGCTGTTGGTGTTTTTGAGCCTCAAGAACACTGACAGCCGGCTTTACTACCAGTCACGTTTGACCGCTCATAATTTCTAATCTGTTCATGTTCTGGGTTATCTAAAACTTTGGTATTGTAGTATTAATGTAACAATACAATACCCAATCAATACTTTGGTCAAACAACATCACAACAAGGTGATCAAAGCCTCCAAAGTTGCTGTCAGGACAAATCTGGGTTTCCAGAATTCCAAACAGATTCGAGTAGGCACTTTCATGCTCGATTATCTATGAGTTCTGGTAATGATTTATGCTAGTTTATGGTTTAAACCCCTGGTACATGTGTCAAGGAACAACACCACACCAATACATTGGTCCAAAAACAAATAAATCACAATCTACAAAGCAGTCAAAGTATGTCAGAAAATTCGTACAAGAACTTTTCTGGAATTTCCAGAAATCATATTCGTGACCGGATGACCTGGTTTGACCGTTCATATAATCCCACATGTTTGTTATTTAAGAGATCTAAAGGTCTAGATCTCAAGTACACATTACAGGATACAATTTCGTTATAAACATAACATCAAAAAACATAACACTCGTCAGATCCGGCCTTGCAAAAACATTGTCAGAGGCTGATTAACACTTTCTGGGTTTACCCAGAAAGTTCATGGTCATGTCCGGTCAACGAGTTTTGACCATGAATAACATCAAGTCTAGGGATCAAATTGCTATACTACCACTTACAGCTTAAAGCCCACATATCAGGCTACAGATTAAATCTTTAAAATAACAAAAATCATAAACACATAAGGATCTATAGCGGCTGACATTTGCTTGTCAGACCAACATTCTAACTCGAACAGATTTTTAAAAATCACTTTTTTACCCATTTTGATGATATGGATCCATCATGGATCAACATAGATCATCTATAAACACCTTATAACACAAATTTAAACACTTAAACACAAATATTTCCTAAGCATACAAGATCAAAAATAAAAATAGGGTTATACCTTTTTGATTTCAATCTTTGATCTAAGCTTTCCTTAACCTTTCTTAGTGTTCTAGAGGCTGATTATATGACTGATGGAATTGAAAATTTCGGAGGTTTGAAGAGAGGAAAAGTTGTTGAGAGAAATTAACCAAATGAGCACACTTTCTCTCTCTCAAACCTATATATTCTCTTGATGCAATGAATGTTGTGTTGTAGCTGTCACTTAGTGGCTGATTGGCTGAATATTTAGTGCCTCTAAGTCAACATAGTTGGTGACCAACTAAAGATTTTACTAATTTTGCATGTTACCATTAAAAGAAAGTAAAAAGGGTATTTTTGTCAAATATAAAATATATTTAATGGCATTTTGGACAAATGTACAAACCCTTAGGGTTTAGGGTTTGGGTTAGGGTTTAAACCCTTTAGGGTTTAGGGTTTAAACCCTTTAGGTTTTAAAATACCAACTACTAAAATTTCTAATTAAGGTTATAATTAGAAAAATTAAATTCCTAAATTACAATTAGGGTTTGTAAAATAGAAATTAATATAACTAAAATATAATTAGGGTTTTCTAATCATATTAAAGTTTAATACACTTTAGACATGCTAATAAAAATTAGAGTTGCCTAATTAGGGTTTAGGAAATCCCTGATTTTAAATTAGGGTTCCTTAACGTATAATTAGGGTTTTTAACTGTATAATTTATTTTCTAAATTTAAGATTAGGGTTTTAAATTCCTTATTAAGGTTTATTAATTACAAACCTTATCCGATCAATTATTGATCAACATAATCAACATACAGTACAAACACATTCTTAGCAATATAATTATTTTAATTATATTTTCTATCGAATCCCTATCCGAAAATTAGAGTTAGGATTTTTTAAAGTTGTTAAGCACAACTCTACTCTAAATTTATTAGTCAATACACAAATTGACTTTCTCGAGACTAGTATCACAGATACTTGTCACAAAATTGATAATTAATATTAATATTAATTAAAAAAAATTATTCGCAAATTTTGGATTATTCGAAATCCTGGGTTATCACATTCACCCATCCTTAAAAGGATTCCGTCCTCGGAATCAGCACTTTCTTATTCTCTAAAATCTTTTAAAGTTGTATCATCAATTCGTTTTTATCAACACAATATTAATTTGTGTTTCAAATTCTAACATATGACTTGAATCTATAAAAGAAAAACAATTCACAACCATATTTATCCAATATCAATCGCGTAATTTAAATATTAAGCGAAATAGTTGCCTGCTGCCTCCTCATGAGTAGCTACCGCATCTAGCGCCGTCATATTGAATGTACGGGCTGTTGGTCTTCCTGGCTGTGCAGGTCCTCGAATCACCAAGGTTCCACCATTAGGTCCCTTGTTGGCACTTTCTTTTTCTGCATTCTTCTTCGGACAGTTCCGAACCAGATGATCAGTCGATCCACACGCATAGCAACCTTGAATCTTTTTCGGGCTGGGACAATTGGGTGACATATGCCCCTCTTGTCCGCAGTTGTAATAAACCCCCTTCTTCTTTAAATAAACACCAGCATGGTTCTTCCCACAATTCGCACAAGGCACTCCTCCTTTCCTATTCCCTTCAGTTTTACTACCCGATTGGGTATTCTCGCTCCACTTCCTCTTGTTTAGATTACTGCCACCACTACTTCCACCATCATTGGTCTTCTTCTTCTTTTCCTGATGAAAACGAGATGCAGCCTCGCTTCCTCCTTCAGCAATTAATGTTTTCTCCAGTAGAGACGCAAACGTGTTGATCTGCAATACTGCCACCTTGTTGAATATCCCTGGTTTCAGTCCGTTCTCAAATCTTCTTGCTTTTCTAGCTTCGGTGTCCACCTGATGAGGTGAAAATTTTGCTAATTAGTTGAATTTAGCCGCGTATTTAGAAACAGACATGTTTTCCTGCTTAAGTTCCAAGAACTTAACTTCCATCCGAGCTTGCATACTCGGCGAGAAGTAGTTCTCAAAGAACAATTCCTTAAATCTGGTCCACGTCACCACCGCTGTACTCGCTCTCACTTGATTGGTTTCCCACCAATAATTGGCTTCTCCCTTCATTAAGTATGTTGCAAAAGTCGTCTTTTGCTCTTCCGCCACTCGTGCAATCACGAACGCTTTCTCCATCTCTTTCACCCAAGTTTGGGCTTCAATTGGATCCGTAGTCCCCTTAAATTCTAGCGGTCCTACCGCTTTAAAATCCTTAGAATTAGCCAATCTGTCGAATGGCTAATTCCTTAGTCTTCCCCTGGCTGGAGCCCTATTTTCCATAGCTTGGGCCAGCATATCCCCAAAATTCTGCATCGAGTCCGTTTGACCTCCTTCGATATTCACTGATTGTTCTTCTCTTTGGTTTCCATTCTGTCGTCTAGGCGGCATGATCTGATTTAAATGAAAATCTTATATTAATATTCTTTCTCTATACAAATTCTCAACACAATAAGAATTCAACACATAATTCTCAAGTAATCGCATATTTATTCAAATAGCACATAGTACCTATAGTACTTAACACATATAACTATCCCTTTAAAATAATACTAGGATTAACACACTCAACATTACAAAAGTTGCAATTCCCCAACTTTACACAAAAAGTTGACATTCTCCAATTTCACATTACTATTTCCAGTTCATCAAACTTACCACACTTTAGAGTTCAGTAACTTGCCACAACTATATGAGTGTATGAACTTATCCTAGTCAGACCTTTGGTGTCCATTCGCTGAGGGGTTCAGGACATTTCATATAATTATGAGTCATGAACAAACCATAAGTATGAGTTTTAAGAACACACAATTTCATTTTAATCTTATATTCATATAGAAAATAAAGATTTCATTCATACAAACATATATTTACATAGGTTCAAATATCGTTCTTGATATTACATATCTTAATATCAGAAACTTCTACCAAAAGATATTATAACTTATATCTAAGTTATCTAACGTCCACTCCCTTCACCAGTCTTCTTCTTGCTGGGACACTTGCTGAACCCGTGCCCCGTTTGCCCACAGGAAAAACACTTCCTCATATTCGATTTAGGACAATGCAAAGAGATATGTCCTTCCTGCTTACAGTTGAAGCACACGTTCTTCCACATCATGCATTCCCCCACGTGAGTTTTACCACACTTGCTACATGCTTTCTTTTTCTTCGGGTTTGAATTTCCAGAGTTGACACTGTCATTGTTCCTCTTTCTTTTCTTCTTGTCCTTCTTGCCGGTTCCTTCAGAAGATCCACCACCTTCAGCCTTCATTTTCTCCACCTGCGCTTTTAGCTCGTTCCGTTCTTCAGCCATTTCACGTAAAGCCCGCTACGTCTTCCACAACTCCTCCAAAACAAATACATTGCTTCGGAGTTCTTGGACTTCCACAGATAGCTGATCTTATTCACCAACCTTGATCTTATTTTTTAGTTCCACCTTAGCTTCTTCAGACTCCGCCTCCTCATCACCACTTAGATACATCTCAGGATAATCGTCATGATCACTCCCACGATTGATCATTGGTTCATCTTTCCCCACTTCTTCAACCGATTTGCTCTGTGCTGGCACATCGGCTACTGGCATTGATGCGACAGCCACTGGCACCTCCGTACTCATTTCATCTTCTCCCGACATCCTACAATCAATTTTAACAACTTGATTAGCAATTTTCTAGTACAAACTTCTCACCCTGTGTGTCCACATTTCTCACTATCGTTGCACTTCGGAAATCTCTCACTTAGTACTCTAAATGAGTATTCTCTATCTCGGTATGGTTATAATCCTAGGGTTTTCCCCACCCCACTTAAGGTTTATAACCTACAGCTCTGATACCAACCTGTGACACCCCCAAATCCGGGTTACCTGACCCCCGAGTTTGGTGTTCACGATCCACAATATAAATAATATTTAACTACCCATAATATATATAGATAGTAACTTTCATAAATTTTTATCAGAGTTTAATAATATATCACCCAGGTTTTCTAACCTTAACTTTACAAACATACCCTTTAGATATACAAAAAGGGTTTACAATACAACATAATAAATAAGTTAATTATAACTAGTTAATAACTATGCATTTGCCTTTATCCTTCGCAGCACCTCCTGCAACTTCGTCCCTAGCTGAAAGGATTTATTTAGCAAGGGTGAGCAACTAATTTGCCCCGCAAGTTAAGACATACAATAAATGTATAAGAATTCAAAACAACAGACAATCTATTTTGATAGAATGAAACCAAAGTTCGGGGAACTTTGAAATAGCTGAACAAATCGTTATTCAATAACAAGTCTTCTCATATTCTGCACAATACAATAATTTAATAATGAAAGAGTACAACACTTTCAAAGTTTCTACGATATTCTAATGAATAATCAAGAATCAATTCTACGAAATAACAAAGTGGAATGTTTTCCAGATTAAATACTGAGCGATCACACAAGATCTTAAACTTATTTTCTCGGGTAGATATCGAAGATTTACTTTGATATATACTCAGGTGTATCAGATAACCATAAAGATTAAATCATACCCCTCTGCAAGTATAAAAAGTGATCAACTTATTATACCCTATATTATGCATAATACTTAAAACGCGCGCAAAGGTCGAATTCACGACCAACAAAATGTTCCCTTTATATAAAAGTTTGTTCTTCTCAGTCTTAGAATCAAGATTTTGATTTTATAACGAAATACTGGGATTTCAAATTCTATTTACTTCTCGGTCGAGCCAAAATAATTGGCATCGATCTGTCAATAATAATTGAATTTATTTTCTCGAATCTATCAAGTTCTAACAATTATTCGTCTAGCCAGAATAATTACTAAGATATTTCTCAGTATAATTTGGCAATAAACATGAATTATATGTATTGTCAATTCTAACTTCTACAGATATGAATATCCAACAACAGTTATTCTACAAATATATATTTCTGAATCAAAACATGCACTAACTGCGAATAATCAACAATAAATTCCATGGATGTGGTGTAATTAACAATAATTAACCACTATAATAATTGAATGAATTTAACTCAAGGTTGAGTTAGGAAACTTGCCTCTTCCGCTGATTACAGCTACACAAAATACTTATCTACTTTCGAAAGACCTATAACCAATAATATCGGTCTAACAATTAGCACAATAATTCACATAACACACAACACTGTAATTCACAGTCAAACTTCTCCTAAACATATTACCACATAGCCACAACAGTGTTTATAACCTATATAAACACTTAACAAATCAAACTAATTTAGTCTGGTTGGACTTCAGTCCTTTCTCGATGTTCTGGTCACCCTATCCGACAATTAACACAGTTATCTGTCAATTACACTTGGTCTCTAAGCTTCAATATTAATTTAGATAAGTCAATTATCGTTTATAATATTTTTCGGAAGCTTTTAATAATTTATAAACAATTATTATAATTTATAATAATTTTTCAAACACTTAAAATCATTTTTAAATGATTTAATTATCAAATAATCTTATCATTATTAATATTTAATAATATAAAAATATTAATAACATACTTGTCAAAATATTAAAGTTATTATTAATAACTTAAAATATTTTTAAATCATTAATATTCTACTTAAATGATTTTTAAAGTAATTAAAATCATTTTTAAATCATCACCACTAATATTTAAATATTAATGAAATTATTATCCAAATACTAAAAGTTATAAATTATAACTTAAAATATTTTAAACCATTTTTCTCATTTTTAAATGATTTTTAAATCAATAAAATCATTTTTAATTCATTTATTTAATATAATAATTAAATAAACCAAAAATCATTAATATTAATTTATTAATAAAAATTCTCCAAAATATTGAAAATTATATTTTATAATTTAAAATATTTTCTAACTCTTTATGCTAAATTAAAATGATTTTTTAAATCATTAAAAACATTTTTATCTTATTTATTTAATTTAATAATCAAATAAATATAATATCATTAATATTAAATTATTAATAAAAATCCTCCAAAAATATTAAAAATTATATTTTATAATTTAAAATATTTTTAAATACATTATTCTTATTTAAAATGATTTTTCATAATATTAAATCATTTTTCTCTAATTTATTTAATACACCAATTAAATAAATTTAATACTTAAATAATTATAAATATTAAAGAAAAATATTCCAATTGGTCAAAAATTATTTTTCATAATTTAAAATTATTTTTAAAACTATTTTTACTAATTTTTATAATTTATTTCTTATTTATAATTATTTTCCGGAAAAACAGAAAATAAAACAATTAAATCTGTCGCTATAAGGGTTTAGCAACAAAAAGCGTCGCTGTTGGTGTTCTTGAGCCTCAAGAACACTGACAGTCGGCTTTACTACCAGTCACGTTTGACCGCTCATAATTTCCAATCTGTTCATGTTCTGGTTTATCTAAAACATTGGTATTGTAGTATTAATGTAACAATACAATACCCAATCAATACTTTGGTCAAACAACATCACAACAAGGAGATCAAAGCCTCCAAAGTTGCTGTCAGGACAAATCTGGGTTTCCAGAATTCCAAACAGATTCGAGTAGGCACTTTCATGCTCGATTATCTATGAGTTCTGGTAATGATTTATGCTAGTTTATGGTTTAAACCCCTGGTACATGTGTCAAGAAACAACACCACACCAATACATTGGTCCAAAAACAAACAAATCACAATCTACAAAGCTGTCAAAGTATGTCAGAAAATTCGTGCAAGAACTTTTCTGGAATTTCCAGAAATCATATTCGTGACCGGATGACCTGGTTTGACCGTTCATATAATCCCACATGTTTGTTATTTAAGAGATCTAAAGGTCTAGATCTCAAGTACACATTACAGGATACAATTTCGTTACAAACATAACATCAAAAAGCATAACACTCGTCAGATCCGGCCTTGCAAAAACATTGTCAGAGGCTGATTAACACTTTCTGGGTTTACCCAGAAAGTTCATGGTCATGTCCGGTCAACGGGTTTTGACCATGAATAACATCAAATCTAGGGATCAAATTGCTATACTACCACTTACAGCTTAAAGCCCACATATCAGGCTACAGATTAAATCTTTAAAATAACAAAAATCATAAACACATAAGGATCTATAGCGGCTGACATTTGCTTGTCAGACCAACATTCCAACTCGAACAGATTTTTAAAAATCACTTTTTTACCCACTTTGATGATATGGATCCATCATGGATCAACATAGATCATCTATAAACACCTTATAACACAAATTTAAACACTTAAACACAAATATTTCCTAAGCATACAAGATCAAAAATAAAAATAGGGTTCTACCTTTTTGATTTCAATCTTTGATCTAAGCTTGCCTTAACCTTTCTTAGTGTTCTAGAGGCTGCTTATATGACTGATGGAATTGAAAATTTCAGAGGTTTGAAGAGAGGAAAAGTTGTTGAGAGTTTTTGAGAGAAATAAACCAAATGAGCACACTTTCTCTCTCTCAAACCTATATATTCTCTTGATGCAATGAATGTTATGTTGTAGCTGTCACTTAGTGGCTGATTGGCTGAATATTTAGTGCCTCTAAGTCAACATAGTTGGTGACCAACTAAAGATTTTACTAATTTTGCAAGTTACCATTAAAAGAAAGTAAAAAGGGTATTTTTGTCATTTACAAAATATATTTAATGGCATTTTGTTCAAATGTACAAACTCTTAGGGTTTAGGGTTTGGGTTAGGGTTTAGACCCTTTAGGGTTTAGGGTTTAAACCCTTTAAGTTTTAAAATACCAACTACTAAAATTTCCAATTAAGGTTATAATTAGAAAAATTAAATTCCTAAATTACAATTAGGGTTTGTAAAATAGAAATTAGTATAACTAAAATATAATTAGGGTTTTCTATTCATATTAAAGTTTAATACACTTTAGACATGCTAATAAAAATTAGAGTTACCTAATTAGGGTTTAGGAAATCCCAAATTTTAAATTAGGGTTCCTTAACGTACAATTAGAGTTTTTAACTGTACAATTTATTTTCTAAATTTAAGATTAGGGTTTTAAATCCCTTATTAAGGTTTATTAATTACAAACCTTATCCGATCAATTATTGATCAACATAATCAACATACAGTACAAACACATTCTTAGCAATATAATTATTATAATTATATTTTCTACCGAATCCCTATCCGAAAATTAGGGTTAGGGTTTTCTAAAGTTGTTAAGCACAACTCTACTCTAAATTTATTAGTCAATACACAAATTGACTTTCTCGAGACTCGTATCACAGATATTTGTCACAAAATTGATAAATAATATTAATATTAATAAAAAAAATTATTCGCAAATTTTGGATTATTCGAAATCCTAGTTTATCACAGCTACACTCGCCTCTATGTATGAGTTGTCCCCAAAACAACACTATCTTAAAAAATAACGAATATAATCTTTTTGCATATACCATGAGGGGGAGTATTATTTTATATATCTACAATCACAGGAAACGACATCATTTTTATTCGATAGTTCATCCAATTATATGCGGTATCGTTTACATCTATTTTTGCTTAAATACATACCTAATTATAAAATAGGGTGAGCACTCAACAGCGAAAGGAAACTATAAATCACCTCAAAAAGGGTGAGAATCTACATCAACGTACATCTCTATCCAGTGTAACATCAGGCAGAATCTAGCAAAACAAACCTTTGAATCTTACTTCAGCGAAGGTATCGGGAGATCCGGTATTCAAAACCATTGATATCAATTCAGTGCAACATCAAGACAGTCCAGCAATTAAAGCTTTGTATACTACCGTTCGAGTGGGAACCAAAACAGTTGGGCAATGTCAACTACCAGCAGGGTAGGATTTGTTATCAAACTACCATCAGGGTAAGCACCATTGTAAACTACCAGCGTATGCATCGGCGACATCTCAATTTCTCTTCATCAAACAGGCATTAGCGACACCGACAAAAAGTCAAGTCATTGTAGTCAACACCAGCATAGGCATCAGCAATCCCCAGTAAACGTAAAGCGATTTGCGAAAACATTTTAAACATGCATCATAACATTCATTACATTGCGATTTGTGATATGCAAAATGCGACCAAAAGCGAAATGCGAAGTGCGAAATGCGATGTGCGATTTGCGAACTGCGATTTGCGAAAACATTTTTAACATTCATCATCACATTCACTACATTGCAATCTGGATCATTGAAAATACATTGTCATGTTTCAAGTGTCTACTAATATTTATCATGTCCATTCCATTGCATTGCATGAACATGATAAAGAGAGGTATTTGTAGACACTCAAAAAAAAATTTCCTGTTACTTACTGTGCAAGAGGGCAAAAACATCTTTTTCACACTCCAGAGGTAATCCTGGAGGACCACAACATCAATTCCAACCTCAGCGATAACCCTAAGTACATTTAGAGTCAACATCATGACCATCTCAGAGATAACCTTGGGAAAAACCTGCTACAACTGTGCGAAAATCGGAGATAACCTCGGGAGGGGTAAAATTGTCATTTTGCCAACTCAACTTCACTTCAAATCAAATACACTCATGTCAACTCAAATTGATTCAAAATTAGTCCCACAAGATGTATATCTTAACTTCGGAGCGAAAACTACGCGAAACAGCTCACCGGATTGCCTGACGAGAACCCGGGAATGTTATTTCGGTCATGGACCCATCTTCCTGGAATCAAAAAGGGCAAATCACATGTCATTGCATAACTCTCAACAAAAGTAGTCCGAAGATTGTCTTGTACTCCTAGTTCGGATGCTCGGATTGAAGTTCTGCAAGTTTGAGCGGACATTACATTGCACAAGTGCACGTACTTCGAGATGACGGGACCCGCGAGGCCTGGATGCACCACGATCAGCCGCAGGTGTATCAGAGTTTGTCGTAGGTACACCTGCGGCCATCAGTCTATAAATATCGACCTTGGGGTCAGCCATTTGAGGGAGAGAAGAGAGAGAAAAGGCGAGGAAGCCCTGTCCAATTTACTCTGTACACACCCATATTGAGTGTTTTCCTTAGTTTAAACATCTTTTAGCTCACATATACCTATACTTTTATCCGGTGGGAGCTGAGTGTTTATCCACATAGAGTCATAGAAGTCTACTTTGGCAGCCCACTGTAAGCCTTCTTATATTCTATAAAGCCTTTCTTTTCATATTAGCACACACTGTTATACATATTGAGAGTCGCGTTGTGTGCGTTTGCCCGGACTTCGGTCCATGGTTTTCATTTCTGTCTATATATATATACTTATATATATATATATATATATATATATATATATATATATATGTATATATTTTGTATATGGACTAACATTATCGAGTTACCCCTCGATTGAGCCTAGACTTATTTCTGGAGCGTTTACTTGCTTTTATATATATATATATATATATATATATATATATATATATATATATGTCTGACAACAATTATATATATATATATATATATATTTAAATTTATGTCAGACCTAGAGTTTACTTCGTGGCCTTTTACAACTTTATTTACATTTCGTCCCGCCTTGAGTTTACTTCATGGCCGTTGATCGCTTTTACAGCTTTATTTACATTTCGTCTCGCCTAGAGTTTACTTCATGGCCGTTGATCGCTTTTACAGCTTTATTTACTTTTCTGATCCCCCATGGAGTTGCTTCGTGGTGACTGATATATATATATATATATATATTATTTGGGGGCGGAAGCAAGAGAAAGTAAGAGATACGAAGTAGTGCATACAAATAACACAATTGTTTTACTAAATCATAATAATTTTATTGATAAACAAAATATTTACAAACAAACAGAAAATTAAAATGACTTACAATTTAACTTAGAACATTTGAGAAGAAAGAAGAGGGGGTTAAGTAGGCTAAACAGTGGTAGAAACATATGATTCGTCTGAGAATGAACTCAGAGTCTTACTAAGTTTCGAAGTCTTCCTTCTTAACTGAGTTCGGTTTCCTTTTATAGAATAAGGAAAGAACTATTACAAAGTTACTACTACAAAAAGTAAATGATTACAGACAACTTTTACTATTGATGAACAGTGCTATAGTGCTGACTTTTTTACTATTTATGGATGCTTTCGGCAACTTTTGACGAAGAGGCCGACAACTTTTGACTCAGTAGATGCTTCCGGTGAAAAAGAAAGAGCATCTTTTGACTTTAAAGGCTGTTAGGGCAGGTGAACATGAATGGAGCTTTTTTCGGTGGAAAAGCAGATTTTTTGACTGATCGGCTGCAAGGGCAGGCGCATGTGACTGGAGAGTCAGGGAAATGGGTCCTGAGCATCCTGTAGATTGATAGTGCCATATGGATCATACTCACCATCATCAGCTGCAAACTGGCTGACTGAACTTCCTCATGTAAGGCTTCATCAATTCTTTTATTAAGTTTCTGGGCAATTATTATCAACTCTTTACTGGAGCAGTCTTTGAAATCTGAAACGCTACGGGAACACATTGAACCAGTAGGACTGATATTGGATTTCTTTGACTTAGACTTTTTGGGTTTTGACTCTTTTAACTGAATGGAAGGTTCTTTGGATGAAACTGGAAGAACCTTGAGAGGAGTGGTGGGAAACTCTAACTGGACTTGATTAACAATTCTATTAACATCAAACTTATCCCACCATTTAACTAAGAACTGACGGGAGAGAAGGGGAAATGACTCTAATGTAGAAGTTACTAAGAACTGAGGATCTTTTACTTTAGTTGGGGGTACAATGTTATACTACCATTTAAGAATCCAAGGAATCTTATACTTACTAACAAATTGAAGAACGATAGGGACACCATCATTTTTGGGATTGTGTTTACTATGAATGCAGAAATGGTTAAGTTGAACTTTCAGTGATTCGGGAAGGAGGTCATAAGTGGATCCAAACCTTATCCACCAATGAAAGAACCAGTAAGGGAATTGACTCTTGAATTTATGGTCGAATTGAAAGAACCATGAATGACTGTGAGACTCATTTTGAAAAAGGAAAACCTTATACCATGCTTCTATATAATCATAATAACAATAAGAGTTATCCTGATTAGATAGCTGCATAAGATCTGAAGGATGTTTTCCCCAATCTGCAATCGGAATGAATTGTTTAATATACAAAGAATGATAAAGAACTTTGGTTTTGTCATTATCGGCATAAATAGGTTTAATGAAGATTGACTCAGTTTCAAGTAAGATATCCTTATAATACACAAGGGATTTATAAGGAGCAAGGGGCTGGAAATGCCATCCAGAGGGAAAGAACTGGGTTACTAATTTGTTTGGGTCTTCAACAGGTTTCATATGGGGTTCAATATGAAACAGGTGAGTGGTCCATTTGAGCATATACTCAGCGGGAGGATGACTGGGGTTTGAACTGGAGGCTTTTGACTGGCTGGCAAAAGGGTCAACTGGGATTGGGTTACTGGCTAAGGCCGAACTGTAAGGCTTGGGAATCATACTAAGACTGGTAAATTTGTTGGTGGTTTGATAAATTGGGTTTACTGGATGAGGAACCAAGGTTCCTCTGGGTTGATTACTTGGGCCTGTAGGGCGACCCGGTCCTTGCGAGGAAGATGCTCCTCTAAAACTCATGCTGGATGAATAGTACCTGTATTGATAAATTCCCGAGTGAGAAAAGCAGGAATTGAATTGTTACTGCCTTTAATATATTCAATCTCAAAATCAAAAATGCTTAATAGAGCTTGCCATCTAGCAAAAGAATGTTTGGAGGCGAGGTTTTCAACATCTTTCTCTAAAACATATTTTGCTGATTTGCAATCAATGTGAACTAAAAAAAATTTATTTAATAGATCACTTTGAAATTTATTAATACATAATACTAAAGAAAGTATTTCTTTTTTAATAGTACTGTAATTTAATTGGGTACTATTCCATGCACTGGAATGAAAATGGACAATTTGCTCTGGGGAGTTAAGAGTTAAATTTTGCTTTAGAATACCTCCGAAACTGATGTCAGAGGCATCAGTCTCAACGATCTTGAAAGTAGAATCGTTGGAGATGCCAAGGCAAAGCAAAACCTTGACATATCTTTTAACTTCTTGGACGACAGAAGTATGAATGTCAGTCCATGGAGGGGGATTGTCCTGTAAACGCTGAAAGAGAGTTTTACAGATCTTCCTTAGATTTTTATAGAACTTGCCAATATAATTGAGCGAGCCCAAAAATCTTTGCAGTTGGGTTTTATTGGTGATTTTATCTGGGAATCTGTCAGCAAATCGAATAGCTCGATCAATAGGTTGTATGAGTCTGCGATAAATAATCAAACCAAGAAACCAAACTTTAGCTTGAAATAAGCTGCATTTGGAAGGCAAAAGAACAAGTCCATTATCCTTAACTGTTTTGAAGAACGATTTCAAGTGTTTAATGTGTTCTTCAACGGAATTGGAAAAAATGAGAATATCATCGATATAGACGACAATAAAATGATTGAAAGGGTTCAAAATATCATTGAGAATATTCTAAAATTCACTAGGAGCATTTTTTAGGCCAAAGGCCTGGACATTCCATTCATAATGACCGAATGGTGTAGTGAATGCAGTTTTATACCTATCATCTGGGTGGATTGCCCGCAATTGTCGCAAACAATTTTACTTTTATCAGATTTTTTAGATGATTTTTATTATAATTTTTTCTTGTGGGTTTGGGTTTATTATAATCTTCTTCTTGATTTTTATCCTTTTTATGACTACGTTTGTGACGTCAATGACTTCTATGATGCTCAATATGTTTATGCATATGCTTCCTTCTAGAGGGAGCAATAGGAGGTAAACCATATTGTTCACAGAATGTGCCTAACTCGTATTTGGCTTTTTTCTTATCTTTACTAGTTTGTTTGGCTAACTTAAAATCAATACACATTTTTAATCCTATCTTTTGAATATAACTGATTATGTCACCGTAAGTTAGGTTATCATAATCGATATAACCTAAATTTTTGCTTAACTCTTCACGAACTTTATGTGCAAATAATGAAGGTAAACTATTGACAAATTTTTCTTTCCAGAATGGTTTATTGCTATCATTTCACATCAGAACTCTGGAAGTAAACATATCTTTATACCACCTAAAATCGCTTAGAGTGAGACAAGTGAGATTACTTAACTGATCGTGAATTCTTTCAGTGATATTACTGGGAGTGCCAACAAAATGTTTAATAATGGTAAAGATTAGAGTATTAGCACCATCTGGTGGACCAATACCAACATCTTCATCAAAGATGGGATTACCGTCATCGTCTAACTGGACAACATGAATTATTGATAATCTAGTATCATCAGGGAGATGTTTTTCCCACCAAGATCTGAGAATACCAGTGAATCCACTAGCTAATAACTCAACAATATCTGGCTGAGATAGGTTGTTGATTTTAGTTATATAGCTATTTGCTACCATAGACATGTGATTTAACTTGTTTAATATCTCTTGCTCACTAAATCCATCAATATTCCATTCATAAATCTTATTGGATGATACAGAAAACTGTTTATCTAGATTTCTCTCTTCGAATTGTAGATCCTGAGGAGTAGGTCTAGAATACCAATTTCTGGTTATACTAACATTTTTGACTGTTAATTTATTTAACTGATCATTAAAGTGTGGTATTGAATCAGTATCAAAACGATCCGACTGACTACTGTTTTTAATATCAGTTTCAACTTGATCAATAGTAGCAATAGTGCCACTTGAACTGGGTTCAGTTTTTAATTTTTTAAATAACTTATCAATCGAACGGACAAGTTCGCTATCATCATTAGGCAGACCTAATTTATTCCTACTTTCTGGTGATTTTATTAAAGGATGTTCAATTTTTGAATTGGGTTTTTTAATTGTGGTTTCTTCAAATTATTCTTCAATCCTATCCAGCTGTCTTCCTACAGTTGCTAGATATTGATTACTAAAATTTAATTGTTCAATAATTTTTTTATCATCTTTGTTACCATCTGAAACCTTAAAGGGACTAGCAACAACAGATGTATTTTTAACTGGAATTAGCACAGTTTCTAATGGTGGATGACTAGAAGAAATTTTTGACCTATCTTCTCTTGTCCATTGAGTTTTAGTAATAACACTACATTTACCTTGATATTGATCATACCAATCGTAAATGGTAATGTTTATTTTTTTCACTGTTAATAAAACATTTCCATCGATTAACTACCTTATCACGTTCTTTTTCAGAAGGGTGATTGGAACGAAAAAAATGTCTTTTTTCCTTATTAGATTTGGAATTAAAATCTTTTACAAGATTGTCCCAATCTAATATGAATTCTTTTTTAATAACTCTTAATTGATTATGAATCGGAATTTCAAAATCTGACTGGGTTGGGTACTCAGAAGGGGTAGGGGAAGAAGAATCTTCTTCTTCTATTTGGTCTTTTTGAGTATAACAAGGGTGACTAGCCTGACCTTGGTTAAGGATACCCTTTAACTTAATATCCCTAACGGAAGGATTACTAAGTACTTCAGTGTCTCTTCGAGTATGAACTGAAGGTGCTGAAGAACTAGTAAAATCCTCTATAATAACTAGTCTTCTAGTACGTTCAAAACTTATTTTGATCGTTCCATCAGAAAACTGTTTAACGTTTTCAATATTTAATAGATTATTAACTACAGGCTATTGTGGAATCTCATTGGGTAAAGTCCATTGACTAGGTAACGTAATATCTTTCTAGAGGATGGTTCTCGGGATCTGAATATTAGCATCATTAGTTGAACTTTGAATATATATATATATATATATATATATGTATACATATTTACAGCTTTTATATATTTACAACTTTTATATATATATATATATATATATATATATATATATATATATATATATATATAACTTCTTACTGCTTTTCATATAAACTGCAGTATCATGTGAGCCTAGGAATCATGTGATCAAAGATTCAGTCCACTGAATCTAGATTCGGTTCCCGTGATGGACTTTTTTAGCTGTAAGCAGCTTGTACATTATTTATAGTGTATGAATTTCCTTGGATGGTTATCATGCCCATAAGGAGTTCGGCACTGCTGTATATTATTTTCTCGAAGATGTTTCACATCTCGAAAATAAAAGCAAACAAGCCGAACATTTAATAATACAATGGAAGTATCAAAGGCCTCAATTACTATTGAGCACAGGGTTTGAAAAACCTGTTTTTACAAAACTTCATTGCTATATATTGTTTAAAACAGAATTTTTCTATAAATTCAAACCCTATGTATATAGGTGCGAATAAGGTACAACACTACTTCCAAATAATTGCACATTGATCCACACACACACACACACATTCATATAACAGTTTCTTTGAAAAGTGGCTGTCACCGTGGCAACACGGATGTCGGGGGGTGCCAACACCTTCCCTCTGCATAATCAAGCCCCCGAACTCAAATGAATCTCAATTTCACAAACCCGTTTAGCAGTGTCACATCACTGGGTCAATGTGCAAATCTTTTCGGTTGCGTTGGTGTAACCAGTTAAATACACCAACTGGCGACTCTTAAAGTCAAACCGTCGACATTATACATGTCAGACCTTTTTCACTTATTTTTTTCAAACAAATCTCACATTAACATGAGAACACCAAAGAACAAGTAACGAAAAGGGCGTCTAAAAATCCAGACGTCGACACCCCTCTTTCCTAGGAACGGCCTGGTTATCAGTATTGTGATTCTGTAATATTATTTGTGAATAATTAATTATTAATTTATATGATAAGGAAAATATTCACTTTATGTGGTAATAGATGGAGAAAATTTTTAATGTGACAATTGTTAAAAATTGATATTTTATCTTTTCTGATAAAATAATTTATTTAAATATATTATTATATTATAATAATATAATAATGGTGATATTTTACAATGAATGTGTGATATATGAATAAATGAGGAGGAAGAGTATTTTTGTTACAAAAAATATTTAACACATGTTTTGTGTGTTGGTGGACCCTATTTTTGACTGAAATTTGATTATAGCCTTCAAAATCGTCCATATGTGAATTTCGGTCAATTTTTATTTGAAATTTGAAAAAACTTTCTTCTGCAAAGTTATAGAGAATTAAATTTCCTATGGAATGGACATAAGATTTGAATTTTTCTGATAAAAGGGCTATTTATTATGAATTATTGAAGTTCCGAAATATTGAGTCTGAATTGATTTCTTTGCATTAAATGATAAAAATATGTTTTTCATTTCGGTGGGCCCCACATGAGTGGTAAACATGCTGAATTCAAATTTCAAGAGGTGGGCGTGAATTTTTTTTTTAATAAATGTTATTATTTTATTAAATTTTCTGCTTTGGTGTTCTAAGCATTTTCCTATAAATAGGGTGCTTAGGTTAGAATTGAAAATTACACCAGAAATTAAAGTTTTCTCTCTCTATATTATCGAGCGTATTTTTGTGAGTATTTAGATATCTTGAGTGTTGCTATACAGTGCAAATTTCCTTCTGCGTTATATCTGATATTTCAGCTAGAAGTACTATTCTTTTGAGGTAAGGGATATTATTTTTTTTATAAATGATATTATTTTTTTCAATATCATTATGTCAGAATATTAGTAAGATTTTTCTTGTGAAATTCTTATCTTTTTATGTCAGAGTTATTATTCACGAGTTACTATTCATGGATTACTATTCATGGATTATTATTCATGAGTTACTATTCACGAGTTACTACTCATGAGTTATTATTCACGGGTTACTATTCACCATAAAATTGGTTTCTTTTTCTAACCAAATTATGGTTGATTTATGAATATTTCTCTTGAAATTAAATTCATGTTTTGATTATATTGTTTTTATAACATTTTTATAACCCTGGTGATGGAATTTCTCCTTCACTTGAGTGTAAATATGGGTAGATTATTGGTATGATCGTGACTATGGGTTTTCTTTGGCCAGTAGTGCAAAGATGAATTATTGACTGGTATGATCATGACCATTGAATTTATAATTGAATATCTTTAGCTTAAGTGCAAAGGTGAATTGATCAACATGGTTATAATTATTGTTTGTATAAATTCTGAAATGATTATATATTTCTTTGAGATAATAATATTTTTGGCCCGTAGTGCAAAGATGACCTGTTGTTGAATATCTTTGGCATATAGTACAAAAATGAACTGTTGATGAATATCTTTGGCTCGTAGTGCAAAGATGAAATTATTAGTATGATTATGAACAGAAACTGTGATTTGGTATAACCATGATCTTTGATGATTCAGGTAAAAACAAGTGATGAAAATTATCTTCGTCCTATATGAGAAGAGGAATTTAGAACTACAATTATGATTATGAGTTATACACGTGATTGTGGACAGAAACTGTTGATTGATGTTACAGGGATAAAACATTGTTGGTGGACTTTTAATATAGAGAAGATAATAGACTTTATGGTCTATTTGACTCTTCTAATGGATTGCTCGTTCCGCTGCAACTATGGTTGCAAAGTTTATTCATCTATCATATGTTTTAAATCTCTAATTCATTATTGATGAAGGCTATTGATAATTTAATTATCTTTAGTCATGATAGTCTTTACTGGGCTAGTTGTGCTCACCCTTTTGCTTCACAATTCCTTTCAGGTAATAAGAGTGTAGCTGGATCGAGCGGGGATAACAGGGGAATAGAACGATGGTATATAGCTATTGAGGTTCTCCCTAAACAGTATGGAAATAGTTTTATTAAGAAGTTGAGATAAGTGTGTCGTATTTTATACGTCCTTTAACCGTTGATTTTGGTGAACCAAATAGGGTGAGATGAACCCAACTTTGGAAGGGTGTTTTGCCACTATCATACAAGATATCTAATGACCTACGACTTCGTGTTATCATAAGACAGAGTTGTGCACATCCATTTGCTGATTATATCTACGAGCACTACCTATATAATCTTGGAGTTTGGTTGAAATATAATTCTCAATTGGAGACAATGGAGATAATTATATGTCAAGAGAAGACTCACCATTGGAAAAAACAAGATAGCAATCTTTTCGTTTTTCTTTGGGGTTTATTGGGTCAACCAAGGATAATTCTGTGGACATATGATATCTATCATAACATAGACGCATGGCCTCCCATGTACGAATGTTTTCTTGAGCACTTCCCAAAGATTTTAATTTCTAAAACAGTTATTGACTGTACCTTTATGTAGTGTATCAATGTGAGGTGCTATCCAAGTAAAGGGATGAGAGTCACAGTTGGAATTAAAACTCACAGTATATGTGTTGTCGTATTTTGAACGACAATTGTAGTAATAAAGTTCTAGTTGTTTCTGTACCATGTATTTGACGACTTAGAATAGGTTGGGTGGATTGGACCTATTTTGGGGGCATCACAGTAGTAACATGCCGCTAAAACTCGTAGTGGCATGATTTTTTTTAGTTGCTCCCAGCAACCGATTGTCATGGATGCGGATCCATATATATATATATATATATATATATATATATATATATATATATATATATATATATATATATATATATATATATATATGGGATTCCATCCACAGCAATCGGTTGTTGGGGAGCAACCCCTTTTGGCCAAGCCGCTACAACCTGTATCGGCCTTAGACAAATTTTTTTTTATAAGCCGCTATAGGTTGTAGCGACTGGGCCAAAAGGGGTTGCTCCCAACAACCGGTTGCTGTGGATGGATGCCCTATATATATATATATATATATATATATATATATATATATATATATATATATATATATATATATATATATATAAAGTAGCCAATGGATACTATTGTGATAACCTCATATTATTTGGAAAATTAAAAGATTGTGAAAAGATTTTAAACCAAACAAAAAGTAACAGTTTTTAGCTTTTGAGGCAAAAATATACTATATTTTATTTAAGTTGGCACGTTTTATGCAATAACTCGCTGAAGTAAACAAAACTATAATTAAAAAATTGATAGTGTCACATAAAAAATTAATGACATGACAGCGACACATGACTAAAAAATACTTGTATAATATTGAGTCTCATTTTAACATTTATTTAATTAATTTTTTGTAGCAAAAAGGATAAATATAAGACCATTATTAATTTTACTTTTAAAAATTGTCATTAAATTTAATTTAAAAAATTAAATTTACCAAACAATTAATAATTTATCAAAAGGGTAAAATTATCATTAAATTTACTTTAAAAAATTAATAATTGTTTTATATTAAAATAATAATAATAATAATTTACTTTAAAATTAATAATGATCCTATATTTATCATTTTTGGTATAAAAAATTAATTGAATATATATTAAAATGAGACTTAATATTACACATAAGTATTTTTAGTCATGTCTCGCTGTCATGTCATCAATTTTCTGACATGCTACTATCAATTAGACGTAATTATAAAAAATTAAAAAGTTAATTTGCTAATGGGAAAAATTGGGAAGACAATCCCCAAAGTAGAAAACAAATAAAAATTTAATTCCCTAATTGAAAAAATTGAGAAGACAATCCCAAAATAGAAAAAGAAAATTAAGAGTTTAATCCTCTAATTGAAAAAATTAAGAAAAAAATCACCAAATTAAAAAAATTAAAAATTCAGAATATTAATCCATATTTAGGCCTAAAATAAAATGGTCTTTATCTTCTTCACATAAACCCTTCCTCCTAATATACATACATAAAATTTAATTATATCTTCTTCAAAATCAAATATACACATATATGCAGCACTCGCTCCCTCTCTCCCTCCCTCTCTCCCTCCCCCATTGCAATAGATTTGACTACCGACGAAGATTTACGCTTGCGTCCCTTAATATAAGTCGTTTTAGAATTGTATACAAGTATTAATGAAATAATTATATAACATTAAATATAATATCAATTATCTATATTGTTCTTGAATTGAAAAAAATAGTGTTATTTATTGGACAGGAAATAATGAGAGAACTAAAGTTATATTTAATACTTGGGGTAATCTAAGTTATTAATGCTTACTTGCAATTCTCAAACGACAAATATTAAGAAACTAAAATATTTCTCTAAAACGACTTATATTAAGGGACAAATAGAGTATACTACTCACAAAATAGAACACTCTCATATTTTCTAATATTTTTAAACTATTCCTACCAATAAAAAAAGTAAATCTAATATATGTTCCTTTTTCTCATCTTTTTTTATAATTATAATTAAATAATATTCCAAACAAACTACAACATTAAACTAAATAAATATTGTAAACCCGAATTACATACAAAGGTGTGACAATTCATTAGCCAAAACATTGGCATGCTATCATCACAAAGGGCTTATGCGTCATGATGTGATAATTTCTCTCTTTCCAACAAATTCTTCTTTTTCATCTTAATTAATTATTTCTTTTCCAAATTTAAAGACTCAACTTTGATTATTAATTTATTCTTGCTATCAATTGCTATTAATCTCATATCTCTACCCTTTGATATTAGGACTTAGTATTTGGGATATGAGGATTTTGATATTTATAAATGAAAATGATTTGTTTGTGTTTTAATTATAATGTCACTTAGTTGGGCTAGTATGATGTTATTGATCTAACCTAAAATATCCGATTAATATTGTTAAAAATATATGAACAACTTCAGACACCTGTTATACACCACGAAAAACCTTAAACCCGCACTAACCAATAATCATAAAATCAAAATAAAACAATTACACTTTCTAGTACATTTTAAAAAAAATTACAACAAAAGTGCATTCAGAAAATATTTACAGAGTTAATATATTTTTAATATTTTATTTACAAAATTAGCGCATTTGGTATCTCTTTAATTTAGTTGGGTGTTTTAATGGATTGTTGATGTGGCTAATCAGTTTTGTAATTATGTAACTGTTCCCGGTTGTTTCTCTCCGCTGTGACAATTTGAATTGCATGCCAAACCCGAGTAGTCGTGCATTCTGTATATGATGCAGTTGGTAACCAAACATTCATACAAAGGTAACCATTTTAGTTTATGTGGGTAACCAAATAGTCTTAAAAAAAATTCAGAACAGTTATCAAGTGTTACATGTATTTGTTTTCTTTATCTTGTTAAACTATGATGAAATCAGAGAGTAGTCGTGTGGTTTTCCTCTTACTTAATGTAAGAAGAAAAAAATACAAAATATTATTCAATATTGTGTAACACAATCTCGGTTACCTTACATCAATAAAAAAGTGCAATTGGTAGCCAAACCTTCATACAAAAGTAACCATTTTAGTTTTTATGGGTAACCAAATAGTCATAAAAAAATTTCAGGATAATTATCATGTGTTGCATGTATTTGTTTTCTTTATTTTTTTAAATCATGATGGAATCAAAGAGTAGTCGTGTGGTTTTAAAAAAAATGCAAAATATTATTCAATATTGTGTAACACAATCTCGGTTACCTTACATCAATAAAAAGGCGAAATTTGTAGCCAAATATTCATACAAAAGTAACCATTTTAATTTTTGTGGGTAAACAAATAGTCATAAAAAATACAATACAATTTCAATCTCCAGCACAAGATGTATGGGAAGTAACACCAACAGAAGTTGCAACAGCAGCACCAACAATCTCAAAGTTTGGAAAGGATTGGTGCAAAACATCACGATTTGATACAGTTTCATTCTTTCTCTTCCTAGACGCAGAGAGCTCAACAGAAGAAACTGGTAAAAAGGGGAGAAGAGAGGGGGCCGCATAGGATCGGAGGAAGAAGGGGCAGCATAGGAGGAAGAAGAAGGGGAGGAGAGAGGAGTAAGATGAAGGCGAGGAGAGAAGAGGCGGCAGATATAATCCTTCTTCTTATTTGCTTCTTCTCTGTTACTGATTTTTCTTTTTCTCTGTCTTTCTTCTTTGCTTTTTCTCTAGATTCTTCTTTTTTCTCTCGTGTATTTTGAATGTTTGTTTTTGTTGGTAACTGCTGCATACTATAGGAGAAGATTTCTCCTTGATTTAATGGGTTTTTATTTTTGGGCAATTGAATAATATAACGTGATTATTGTGTTGCACTATTTTTGTAATTATTTTATTGATACATTACTCTTGTAATTATTTTCTAATTGTTGTATACTATTGTAAAGAACCCAATCAAAATAGGTACACCAATATTCTCACAATATTGACTAACACAAGATATTCATTCGTGAAACTTGTTCTTATTCGGCCCAACAACTTACCTTCTAGCCTGGTAGCCCAGATCTCAGATCGAATTCACGTGCACAAGTTAACTGGCCCTCATTAATTACAAGTAAATTTATTATAATATTGTCTCAAAATCATTAATTATAGTAAATTATAAATTTAAAAAATCAATGAATACCACAAAATAAATTTAATTCAATACAATGTATATTAATTTTGTACTATAGTATAAATAATTAAGATATGTTTATACAGTATAAATAAAACTATATTATAGCTTAATATGAGCAATATATTAGTATTTACACAAACAAAACCAATAACCTACTAATAATAACACGTATGGTTATAATATATGTATATTATTATGATTTTAATTATAATAAATGCAAACAAATGATGTACGTATATTGGTAAATTTAAACGACATATAATATTTAATATGGACAACAACGATAATAAAACATACACAAATTTAATATTAATTAATAAATTTCGTTCTTTTCATACTTATCTTTAGTATTTTGTAGATTTCAAAGTCATTTACATAGTATTGAAGAGTCTAGATCATAATATTAAAAGTCGGAAAATATCATAATATTATTATATTTCCAAATATATTAATTAATCTAATATGAAAAATAAATCCAAATTCATCTATCTTTCTATATATTAATATTACGAGTCTAGATCTAATATCAAAATACAAAATAACATGAAAATATTAATATCTTTCCAAATATCTTAATCTAATATGAAATTATAAATCCAAATCTAATTATCTTTATATATTTTTTATTATTCAATTTAATATTAATGAGTAGATATTCAATTCAACTTAAAGTCTATAATCACTCAAATGGATTCAATTGAATATCCAAAAACATCTGCAATATTTTTAAAACAATATATTGCTCAATATTATACTAATGCTACAATTTATATATATATATATAGGGGAATGATCTATAAAATATATTTGCTATAGATTCTTATAGGGCATACACCATCTATATCATTAAAAACAAGAAGAAATTGTCAAGAATAGAAACTGGAAATCGACGTCCACTACTATTAGATCCTTATAAGGTTTTACCAATAAATGTTTAGAGTTTACTAATAAGGGTATAGAGTTTATTAACAAGGGTTTAGGATTTAATACTAAACCCTAAACCCTAAACCCTAAACCCTAAACCTTAACCCTTGGTTAATAAACCTTAAACCCTTTTTAATAAACATTAAACCCTAGTTAATAAACTCTAAACATTTATTGGTCAAGTCAAACCCTTATTTTGATTAGCGTTCATTACTATTAGTAGCGAATGATATGTTTTTTTTACCGTTCGTACATCGATTTTCAGTTTCTAATTTTGGGCACCGTTTCTTCTTATTTTCAATGGTATAGATGATGTATACCCTATAAGGATCCATAAAAAATATATGTTATGGATTATTACCCATATATATATATATATATATATATATATATATATATATATATATATATATATATATATATATATGGGGGGGACTGATTCATAACTAACGTTTTCAAATTAAGGTTATCCTTACAACAGATCGTGAGCGTCCATCCAATGATCCAACAGTTTAATAGATCTCCCGTCCACAATTTTGTTTTCAGTATTTCACACTTTAATACTGCGGATGAGACAAATATCCAAAATAACCCTCCTTTATAAGTCCCCGTCCGCAGTCTTAAAATGCAGACATTAAGTTTTCTTTTGAAGATAAACGATGTCGTTTTAATCTTAAGTATCATTCGTAATTTAATATTGCGAACTCTTGGTCCTCCCAAACGACATTGGTCCTTCCAAACGAAATAAAGAAACTGAGAAGTCTCTTCCACAGTTTAATACTTCATACTTCATGTAATAACTTTTGGATCTAATCTCATTTTGACATTAGCGATCTGGATAAGTAGAAGAGTTCGAATTAAGGCTCAAGAATTTTTTATTTCTTCTTGCGTATTCTTATTATTCTTACTGATTCATGTGATCTATGTTGATGAGACAAATTCATTGTGACGCACCAAAATAGGTATACATCACCTATTCTGAGTCGCCAAATACATGGTACAGAATACAAATACAACCTTAAATATACAACATGAGATGTGAGTTTTAATACAAATACAGTCTTAGAAGACAGTATTCAAACTCAAAATAAGTCCTCAATACATTTATTTTCACACTATTTCACAGAATAGTGAGGACTACTAATACTATCATCTGGACCATCACTCCGTTCCCGACTAGTCTCTGCTACGTTCTCATTTCCTGAAGAGAACAATTAAAGCAAAAGGGTGAGCTCAACTAGCCCAGTAAGAAATATTATGACTAAGATAATGCAAAATAAATTATCGTTAGTCTTCAACAGTGTTAAACTGATACAATATAACAAACATCAAGTTTAACTACAGCGGAACAATCAATCCATTAGAAGAGTCAAGTAGAGAATAAAATCTACTATCTTCTATGATTTAAAAGGTTTTTCATCACTTTTATCGCTGAGACTCAGCTCAATAAATAATCCATATCATCCATGCACTACAGCCAAGGATATTCATTAGTATCACAACCACAAATTATCCATGCACTACGGGCCAAGGATATTCGTTTTTTCATCAATGGTCATGATCGTGCCAATAACTGTCCATCAATGCACTACGGGCCAATGAGGACTTTTACCACATCGTTTGTAACATTACAGTCATGATTATACCGAATAATCCCTGGTCATAATCATACCAAGTCCATTTATACACTACAGGCCACAGATGACTTTCAACATAATATAAACATTAGGATGATGACAATGACATAGTAATTCAATAAAACAAGTTCAAGACTAAATTTTAATGATTTATAAGTTAATTTATCCTGAAAACATATAAATAACGTCCAAATTGTCAACATGATACTGCTTTGTGGAGTAAAATTCAAGAATGCTCAAAAGAATATTTCCATGAAAAGATAATTGATGAAGCGCAAATATCCAGGATATTCTACTAATTTCATGGAGTATAGAAGCCAAAACTTTAACCAACTGAGTATAATAGAATATATGAAACTGCAAATGGATTTTTGCCCGCCATGTGGTAATCCACGTAGACAGATCATTTCCACAATTTAATAAGGAATGAATACAAAGGATCATTCACCATGCATGTGATAATCCACATAGACAGTTTATTCCAACAGAATAATAAGGAATGGAATAATAGAAGAATTCACCATGCATGCGATAGACCGCACAGACAGGTTATTCCCAACAGAATAATAAAGAATGGATCCAGGTCCTGCGAAATCCGCACAGACAGGATATTCTAACAGAATAATAAAGAATGAAATAACAACAGAATTCACCAGGCATGTGATAGACCGCACAGACAGGTTATTCCAACAGAATAATAAATAATGGAACCAGTTCATGCGTAATCCGCACAGATAGGATATTCCAACATAATAATAAAGAACAGAATCAGGTCATGCGTAATTTGCACAGACAGGATATTCCAACAGAATAATAAAGAATGGAATAATAGAAGAATTTCACCATGTATGCAGTACTTCGCATAGACAGGTTATTCCAACATAATAATAAGGAATGGAATAACAATAGCTCTCTTCATGAATACGAAAGAAATAATACCCCTTACCTTAGAAAGAAACTGGATACTGGAGTAGAGAGGTAGCAGACTTCTCTTCTTCTTTCTCTCTATAATTTCTCTCTATAATAATTGCTCTAAAGCTTTAGTGAATTGGTGAGAAATGAAGGAAGAATGAGCTTCTATTTATAGGAAAATATAGTTTCGATAATTGCACATTTTGGGGCTCGAAATATTACAGTACAATACCTTCAACTTTTCTTTCATTTTTAATTTATTCTTACAAGTATTATAAAACTTGCACCACCTCCCCTAATAGTAAATAATGTGAATCAATAGTTCAATCATGTGAATCAATAGTTATAATCATGTGAAAATACGAATTACAGTATAGTACCTCCATTTGTACCAATATTTTTAACTTAGTCATGCAAGTATTATCAATATTGCACCAACTCCCCTAATAGTAAATGAATGTGAATCAATAGTACACACATGTGAACAAATAGTTTTAATCATGTGAATTAATAGCAATTAATTACTCATTTTTTTGATTAATTACCCGATTGGTCAATATAACTTTCAGACATCAATTATTATCGAAATAAATTTCGATTTCCACTAACACTAACAATCCCAACACAATGGAAATATTTTTCTCAAAAATTTCATTTTTAAAATTTTGAAATTTGACTTTTTTCGAAAAAGTCAATTGTTGACTTTTTTAACCAAAAAGTCAACCCCAGCAAATTTTGTGTTTATAGTCTATTTCTACTAATTTTATCATTTCGGACTCAAATATCACGTTCGCGTCTCCAAATTCAACTCCGAACTCAACTTCGATTTTTAATAACATTCATCATAAATATTATAACTCACAATATTTAACAACAAGGTCGTTCCCAGGAAAGAGGAGGCTTTCCAATAAGGATTTCTCCCTATTGACGCGCAATTAGGTGACCAAACCTCTCCTTGACAGAACTTCTAGACATTGTAAATATTATAATTTAATAATATGAATAACTTTGTCATCTCAATTATTGATTTAATAATATATCATATTATGCAGATGATACTGTGACAATAATTGAATCAATAACATGAGAAATATGATGCAGTAATTACTGTAGCAATAATTGAGTATAACTGAGTGACTTCTTACGTAAGCATCAATAATCAATACTGTGTGCTACTATGCATCCACGCGTATCACTGTACTTTTATTGCCGTATAGTTCAACAGTTTTTAAAGGTAACACTTTCGCCGTTATTTTTATAAAAAGATAATACGATAATACTTCCGTTGTGGGGTCTACCAATGATTGTGCCGTCGTACGGATATTCTCCGACAAAAAGAATATTCTCCGACCAAACGAATATTTTATAACAACTTGCATACTTTGCAAAAAAATTCACATATCACCCTTAAATTTAACCATTTATCAATTTAACCATTTACGAAATAAAATAATAATTATAAGAAAATTGAATACTTTCATTTCATAAAATTCGGGGTCTTACATTCATGGCTAACAATTGGAAAGATATATTGAACGCACTTCACCCTATTGGTATATATCCATCCTTCCATTTGTTTAGCCGCGTATGTTTCTCATCATCCCAGATTACTTGAATCTGTAACAACTAACAAGAATATGCAAGAGAAATAGATGATTTTTAGTTTTAATAAGTTATATTTATATTTTTAGAGCTCATCTCATTTTTACAATACCGATCTAGGACGAGTATAGTTCAATTTAAAGATATTAAGTTTTCCATTGGTTATTGGGTATTCTTATCATCATCCCAGATAAGATGAATGTACTACAAGAATACCCAGAAAAAATGGAAGACTAATAGCTTTAAGTTGAAATTTTCTCGTCCAAAATCCTCATCCACAGTTTAATACTGCGGACTCTAGTATAATATCAAAACGGTGTCCTTTATAATAAAAACATGTGTCCGCAGAACTAAACTGCGGATCTTGACTAATAAAAACCTAATTGTAAACTACTTATGTTATTCTCTTTCATCATTAAAGGGTTTAATAAACTTAAGAGTGCATATACTACTAACAAGCAAGCATACCTGTAGACAAACATCACCAAGAATTGATAATATGTAATTTAATTTTTACAACTGATTCATTTGTTTTGCCATAGATTTGTTTGTTGAAGAATCATTTCATTCAATATCAAGTATTTAGGAAAAATTACATGATAATAATGTTGAAATTGCTTTAATTGAGGATATCATTCTTTATGTTAGTCAAATATTTGATACGTTGAAAGATGCTGAAATTTTTTATAGAAAATATGTGAAACGTGTTGGATTTGAAGTAAGAATAAAAATTAACAGAAAACATGTGAGATCTGAAGATTTTTGTTCTAGATTGTATCAGTGTCGTAAAGTTGGATATATGATTGTTAAGAAAAATGAGATTATCATTGATGATGAAGATAATAATGTGGTTAAGGGAAAACGGAGGAGGGACTTTATTGATAGAACAGAATGTAGAGCAAAATTTTATATTGTGAATGATAGGGGTAAAGATAAATGGTTGGTGTCTGCTCTTAAACTGAATCACAGTTATGAATTTGTGTCCCCAAGTAAAGTTTCACAGATTCAAACACAACAATATTTCAGGAGTTGCTAAGGATTTAATTGAAACCCTTAATAATGTTGAGATTGGTCCAATTAAGATGATGAATGTTCTGAGCTCATTAGAAGGAGGTATGAGCAATTTTGGGTTCTTTGAAACGGATGTGTGAAATATAGTTAGAGATATTAGATGTGATAGTATCGATTCGAATGATGCATGGGTTACAATAGATTACTTGATAAAGTTACAGCGTGAGAGCCCGAACAAATTTTATTTTAATGTCAAATCAGGCGTGGATAATCGTATCTAACGTATTATATGAGTTGATTATCGGTTAATACTTGTTTATCAAAATTTTGGTGACGTTGTTACTTTTGATACCACACACCTAACAAACAAATATTTCATACAATTTTCTCCTTTCATGGGTATAAATAATTATTACCATTCTGTACTATTTGGATGTGCACTCTTGAGCGATGTGGCTAATGATACATTTGTATAATTGTTTGAGCAGTGACTTGAAATAATGAATTTTGGACATTTCACTGATCAATATCGTGATATGTCGAATGTGATTGTTAGGGTTTTTCCTAATACACACCATGCATCGTGTACCTGGCACATTAGCAAAAAAATATCCTAAAAAACTTGGCCATATCTATTCCTCACATCTGACTTTTAAGTTAGATTTTAACTACTGCGTCTTTAAGTGTTTGACTATTCAAGAATTTGAGGACAAGTATAATTTGTTGCTTGAAAACTACGGTCTACATAATCACAAATGGTTAAAATCTCTGAATGAATTAAAAGACAAATGGATTGGGGTTTATTAAAAAAATAGCAATGGGAATGACTACTACTTCTAGGAATGAAAGTATGAATAGTTTTTTTTTTGACGAATTTGTCAGTACTTTCACGGGGATTAGAGATTTTATTTTAAAGCCCCATAAAGCTATTGAGAAATAGTACATCAGAGAGAAACAAGATGATTATATCATAGTCAATCATGTCATTGGAGATCCGTTAAAGATGCATGCAGCTAAAATATATACAAAAAAAATGTTCCGACATTTTCAAATTGAACTGACAAAATCGCATAAGTTAACTTATAAAAAGGTGCATGAGTTGTCAACTTCTGATTCAAATAACTACTTGGTGTTAAAATTGTTGGATTATGGATATCCAATTGGGGCGCCCATGGAGGGTCTGACCCATTTGGGTTAATTAACTGTTCTCTAATTGACAAGGTCAGTAGAGAACGCGGGGTTGAACATGGGATTGACTGATCGTGGGGAGAAAATGGGGAAGTGGTTTAACCACTTCTGTATTAAATACTCATTCATCCTCTGTCGATCAATGTATGTGCAATATCATTCAGTTGGCCAAATATACAAAGCCAATCCCAATACACAGACCAAACCCTAATTTTTACGTACCGTGAATTAGTGCTCCGTTCTCGATCGTAGTTCGGAGACGTTGTTGGGTTAAAGGAACGGCAGGAGGTTTTCCGCATCAAATGATTAATCATGCTTCAAGAGGTATGCCTTTGATTCTCCTAATTGTGTGTAAATATGAATAACATGCATATTTAAATCCCTTCATTGATATCAAAGCAAGATTTAACAATCTCATGTATACTATGTATGGAATATTTACACTTTATGTCATGATTGCATGTTTAAAAAGCTTAAAAGTATCATTAATGGTAATCTTAGAAACACTAAATATTAGGGGATAATATTGCAGTATATTGTAGCCTAAACACAGTGTATATGATCTACATAATTTGGGTTTAATTGGATAATTAATTTGAAACCCTAGTTTGCAAACTTCCTTGTTTGAACAACCATAACTTTTCTGTGGTTGTCCAATTCGTTTGATTTTTATATGTATGCGTAGTACTCGTTGTAAGCTTTCCAACGATATATTATGGGCCTATATCGGAGTTATATAGAGTGAGATATGGCTTCTCAAAATTTTAGTCTCGTAATGGAATTTCTATAAATTTTGGTGGCTGGAGGTTGAAGACGACCCGCAACCCGACCCGCACTCCTAACCCGCGATTATGACCTGCTTTAACAGATTTTTATATTTAATTTCTAGAAAATGATTTATTAATTATTTTTAGCATGGAAATTAATTTAAAAATAGTAACAGTGACTATTAAATTCTAAAAAATTAATAGAAATTAATTATTGGCATATAATTAATTATTATACTGGAATTTGGAAATATTGATTATTTTGGATATTTTTGTTTAATTTTCTACCTATTAATTAATATATTATTAATTATGAAAATTAGCAAATATATCATGAAAATTCCAAAAACCTTTCAATGACTATATTATGATGCTAAATTATCGTTGTAATTTTTCCAGAGAAAAATATATGTTTATGATAATTTCGGTTAATTTCTAATTAACTGTGTAATGGCTTATTAATTATGAAAACTAGCAAATTTATCATAAAAATTCTAGGAAATTTTCAGTGACTATATTATGATGCTAAGTTACGTTTATGAATTTTTAAGAGAGAAAATAATTGTATTGGATAGTTTTGGATAATTTCCAATTAATTATGTAATAGTTTATTAATCATGATAATTGGCTTGATTATCAGAAAATTCCAAAAAAAATTACAGTAACCTTTTAATGATGATGAACTACTGTTATAAAAAACTTTGGAAGAAATTAACAGATTTGGATATCTTTGGTTAATTTTCATCTTTTTATGCATGATTAATTAATTGTGATAATTAGCAAAATTATCAAAATAAATTCTAGAAAATTACAGTGATATTTTTTCGATGTTAATATACTGTTGAGAATTTTTTTCGATGCATTTTAATATTTTTATAGCATACTTGGTATATTAATCGACTAATAATGCCTATTATTTAATTCCATTCGTTAAATTTTTTGATTTATTAATTGTTAGTACTTGGAATTAAATTACTAGACTATAATTACATATATACCCCTATTCCTAGTGGGAGTGATTTAGGTTGTAGTAATTTAATAAAATTATTCTCTAAATTATATGTCTTGTGCCCTAAAAATTTAAATTTAAATAATTAGACATTTATATGGATTGTGATTTCTAAGCTTAGCCAAGTCTCCCTTCTATATTTATGTCTCATTATTTTTATGTTAATTTGGTTCATGAAGCAAAGATATCTTATAGACTGTGGTGAACATTTATTATCTCTAATAAATCCTCATATTTAAATTAAACAAGAAAATGGCTTCAAACCACATTATCGCAGACCTTAACCAAGGAAACAAACTAGACGGAGATAATTATGACGTGTGGCACCAGAAAGTCAGGATGATTTTGGAGGAGCAAGAGGTTGAAGAAACCCTACTTTCCAAAATGGCTAAACTAAAGGGTGAAAGTACAAAGGATCCGATCAAGGTTGCTACCTTCGAAAGTTGGCGCAAAAAAGATTGTATCTCTCGCATAACGTTGCTGAGCTACATAAATAATGACTTTTTGTTTGAGTATGAACAATACTCTACTGCACACGATATGTGGGAGGTTCTCAAAACTAAGTTTGGTGGCACCTTGTTGACAAGGATGAGGGAATTAGCCATAAAGTTCGACGGTTACAAAAAGAAAGATAACCACACTACGAAACAACACCTTCGAATCATGGCTAATATGATTCGGGAGTTGAAATTCGAAGGTACTCGATTGTCAGACGAACAACAAATTTCAGTGGTGGTTCACTCCCTTCTCGATAATTGGGAACATATGCGGGTCAACATGACTCATAACGAGAATATCAAGACCTTTGATGATATTCGTCGTCACTTGGAGCTCGAGGCTGAGCGCCTTGATGTTGTCAAGACCTCTAGGGAATATGTGGCTGAATCAAACTCTTATAGAGGGTTCAAGCCTAAGAAGGGGAAGAAACCTACTCATCCTATTGCACCTAAGCTGCGAGTGGGGGTGTTGTCAAGCGTAAGAGAGGCAAACGATGTTCTAGTAAAAAGGACAAAACCAAGATGACATGCTACAACTATGACAAGGCGGGACACTTCGCCCGTGAGTGCACTGAGCCGAAGAAGGTAATTCCTAGTCTTAATCTATCTATGTGCTTAGTATCAAGTACTATTTTTGTTACTCATTCTCTTCATATGTGGATTGTAGACTCCGGAGCAACGGACCACATAGCTAAAGATCGAAGTGGATACGTGGAATACCGCCGAGTTCCGGCTGGCAGAAAAGTATACATGGGGAATGATTTCAGTGTGGACATGCTAGGCATTGGCACTTACAGACTGGAAATGCGAGGATGCTCAGCATTGATCCTTTATGATGTACTTTATGCGTCGGATGTCCAGCAGAATTTATTTTCTATTTTATCAGTACTTTGTTTAGGCTATTCTGTTAGTTTTGAGAATAATTCTGTAATAATTTTGTATGGGATGAATGTTTTTGGACATGGTTTTATGATGAATGGTTTTATGATTTTGGATACTATTGATTCTAGCAATAATAATAGTGATTATTATTCCTTACTTGTTAAAAATGATCATGATGGTTCAATTCAATGATATGCTAGATTAGGCCATATTGGACAAGATAGAATGGCCAGGTTAGCTCTAGTAGGTCTTTTAGGCCCACTTGCTAAGGTCAATCTACCCACATGTAAATATTTTTTGGCAGGAAAATCAACTAGAAAACCATTTTGTAAAGCCACTAGGGCAGAAACACCATTGCAACTTATTCACTCAGATATATATGTGGCCCTATGAATGTGAAAAAAAGGCATGGACGTTCCTATTTTCTCACAATGATAAATGACTATACGTACTTCGGGTACACTTTCTTGATCTCTCAGAAGTCTGGGGCATTAGATTACTTTAGACGTTATTTGATTGAGGTCGAGAATCAATTAGATAAAAGTGTTAAGACACTTCAAATTGACCGAGTCCGCGAGTATCTGTCCGATCAATTTAAAGAACTTTGTGAGGAAAAAGGGATAATCAGGCAATTGACAATCCCTAGAACTCCGCAACAAAACGGTGTGGTGGGGAGGAGGAACGGAACATTATTATACATGGTTAGGTCTATGATGGCGCATGCAAATTTGTATATCTCCTATTAGAGTGATGCATTATTGACTGCGACATACATACTTAACCGTGTGCCTTCAAAATCAGTCCAGTCCACCTCATATAAAATATGGACCGGCATAAAGCCCGAATTGGGCGGAATACAGCCTTGGGGATCGGCAGCTTACGTGCACAACACTTCTCATTAGCATAGGATGTTGGGCCCGAGGGGTAAGAAGTGTATTTTTGTAAGATATTTTGAACACTCCAAAGGCTATATGTTTGTAGGAGAGCAGCCTGATGGGACTATATCTGAGATAGAGTCATTATATGCGGATTTTCTTGAGATGGATTTCCCTAACAGAGGTGATGTGAGCAAGGAGATGAACCTTTATGAGATGGAGGAAGATTTAGGCACCCCAACTAATACAGTAGAAGCCGAAGAGGTTATTCCTCAGGCTCCTATAGAAATTGGGAGTGACATGCCTTCGAGCAGTTCTCGTCCATCAAATGAAGAGTCTCATGTTCCTCAAATGAGTAGAAGTCAAAGGGGTAACATTCCACATTATCTCTTTGAGATTGAGGAGAATGCCTTTGTAGGTAATGCGCAAGACGATGAGGAACCTTGATCTTATCGAGATGTTCTATCATCTGCTATGAGAGATAAGTGGATGATTGCAATGGAAAAAGAGATGGATTCCATGAGGACTAATCAAGTATGGGACTTGGTTAACCTTCCATAAGGGCGAAAGGCTATTAGGAACAAGTGGGTTCTTAAAGTCAAACGCATGGCAGATGGTTCCATTAAAAAGTACAAATCTCGTCTTGTAGCCAAGGGTTACACCCAACAAGAAGGAATTGATTACAAGGAAACCTTCTCACCAGTTGTGAGGTTTGCCTCAATTCGCCTCATCCTAGCGATTATCGCGCATTTAGATTTAGAGTTATACCAAATGGACGTTAAGACAACTTTTCTCAATGGAGATTTAGCTAAGGAGATATACATGGATCAGCCAGAGGGTCTCGTCATAGAAGGACAAGAGCGCAAAGTATGCAAGCTCAAACTTTTTATCTATGGTTTGAAATAGGCATCCGGACAATGGTATCTGAGATTCCATTGAGTTGTCATTAGTGATGGGTTTACGATGATCGAGGAAGACCATTGTGTATATATCAAACGGTCCAAAGATAAATTCCTTATCTTAACTATGTATATCGATGACATCCTTCTAGCTGGGAACGATAAGGAGATGATTGTCGCCACCAAAGGGTGGTTGTCCTCTAACTTTGAGATGAATGACATGGGGGAAGTAACTTATGTTCTTGGAGTTAAGATCTACAGAGATCGCTCAAGAAAGCTTCTTGGTTTGTCACAAGAGACTTACCTTAAAAAGGTTCTTGAGCAATTCTGGATGAACAACTGCAAACCCATAGACACTCCTATCGCTAAAGGCGACGTCATTGGACCCGAACAATTCCCTAATTCTCCCGAGAAAATTAAGAAGATGTCCCATTATCCGTATGCCAATGCTATAGAAAAGCTAATTTATGTAATTATGTGTACTCAGCCTGATATAGCATATGCGATCGATTATCTCAGTCGGTATCAGTCAAACCCTGGGATTGCTCATTGAAAAGTAATCAAGAGAATCTTGCGATATTTGAAAGGTACTTTAGACTACATGTTATGCTATGGAGGACCAAACCTGCGATTAATTGGTTACTCTGATGCTAGTTGGGGAGGTAAACAGGGGATTCGCAAGTCGACCTTAGGATATGCATTCTTGTTATATGGTGGTGTCATCACTTGGTGTAGTAAGAAACAAACTTGTGTTGCTCTTTCTATGATGGAGTCGAAGTTTGTGGCTTGTACATCAACTGTTCAGGAAGCCATGTGGCTGAGGAGATTCTTTGAGGATCTTAGTGTCGTCTCTCATGCTTCAGATCCTGTGATTGTTTATTGTGATTGCACGGCAGCCCTAGATTACACTAAGGACCCCAAGTATCATGGCAAGACGAAGCACAACGACTTGAGGATAAACTTCATCAAAGATATCATAATAAATAATAAGGTGATATTGGATTACATGCCCACTGGTCTTATGGTAGCTGATCCTTTGATGAAGCTAATTCCTAAAGATGTTTTTTGTAGGCATGTTAGTTCATTAGGGCTTCATAGGATTTGATGTACTTTTTATTATTTCCTTATATATCGCTCATTATTTGGCTTGTATTAGAGATATTCATTGTTATTTTGAGATATTTATCATTTGTGTGAAATTCATTTATTTCCATTTGTGTAGTTATGTTTGGTTATTTTAGCGTATATGATAAATTTTAGATGTTTACACATTTTATTATACATATTGGATATGCACACACTAAATATATGTCAACAGGTTGATTGGCTCACTCACACGAGCAATCATCCTTAGCGCTTTAAAAAGTGAACAAGGTAAAGATAGTTCATTTATTGGCACTTTGAGTAGCGAGTTGTTGATGCTTTTGATAGCAATCAATTAGCGCTTAGTAGCGAGCAAAATGAACATGATGTCGCCTTGGCATTAGCCAAGATGAGGTTAACTTGGATTGACCAAATATAGTATGTCCCACCATCTATATTAACCTGTATTGATAGCCAAATATGAAATTTTAGGTTTGGCGCTTGGAAAGCCAGCAATCTAAAAACAAAATTCGAGTTAGGCGCTTATGAAGTGACTGAACTAAGATCCGTATGGCATGACCATAAGAAATATTCTCATGTAGATGAGATTTTATGTCGTAACATGATAATCGGATGCGAAGTTTCACATATGGCGCATAGATAAGCGAGCAATTTGAAATGTTCTAATGTTCGCACAATAAGGCTATAGAATAGCATGTTATGAGCAAGTTACATGTGCTTAGCTGTAACACCCCCAAAATAGGTATACATCACCCATCTTGGGTCGCCAAATACATGGTACATAATACAACTACAAACTTCTTTTATACAACTGTCGTGTAAAATACGACAAAACATAGCTGAGTGTTTTAACACGAATATTGTCTTCTAGACAATATCCACACTCAATGGAGTCCTTATTACAATTATTATCATACTATTTCATAGAATAGTGAGGACTACTATAGCCACTTATCATAGACCATCACTCCATTCCCCGACTCGTCCCAGCTATATTCTCATTTCCTGAGGAGAACAATGAAAGCAAAAGGGTGAGCACAACTAGCCCAGTAAAGAATATCATGACTAAAGATAATTAAATTATCAATAGCCTTCATCACTAATAAATCAGAGATTTAGAACATATGGTAGATGATAAAACTTTTCAACCATAGTGGCAGCGGAACGAGCAATCTATTAGAAGAGTTAAATAGACCATAAAGTCTATTATCTTCTCCACGTTAAAAGTCCACCAATAATGTTTTATCCATATAACATCAATCAACAGTTCCTGTCCACAATCATGTGAATAACTCAAAATCGTAATTGTGATTCTAAATTCCTTTTCGCACCCAGGACGAGGATAATTTTCATCACCTATCTCTACTTGAAACATCAAAGATCATGGTTATACCAAATCATAGTTCCTATTCATAATCATACTAATAAATTCATCTTTGCACTACGAGCCAAAGATATTCATTAACAGTTCATCTTTGCACTACAGGCCAAAGACATATAACTGTATTTTAGAAGAATCAAGTAGAACATGATATCTACTATCTTCTATGAATTAAAAGTTTATTATCAATATTATATTGCTAAGACTCAACTTAATAAATAATCCACATCACCGAATCATCCCTGCACTACGGCCAAGGATATTCATTAGTATCACGACCACGAATTATTCATGCACTATGGGTCAAGGATATTCGTGTTTTCACTAATGGTCATGATCATGCCAAACAATAATTCATCTTTGCACCCTTGGCCGAAGAGAACGCATGGTTATGATCATACCAACATATGTCCATCAATGCATTACGGGCCAATGAGGACTTTTACCACATCATTTGTAACATTATGGGTCATGATTATACCGAATGATCCTTGGTCATAATCATACCAATCAATAGTCCATCTATGCACGTAAGCCAAAGATGACTTTCATCACAATATAAGCATGAGGATGATGACAATGATATAACCATTAATCAAACGAAATCAAGGATAAATATTAAAGACTTTAAATTTATCCAGAGTTTAAAAATATCCAAATTGTCAACATTATACTGCTTTGTGGAGTAACATTCAAGATTAATATTCATGTATCAAAAATAATTTAGACAGAAAAGAAAAATATTTTTTGGGTGAATAGTACTCAGTGGATACCCTGTGAATAGCACCCCGGCATAAAAAGTCTCCTAAATACCCGAGTGAATAATATTTGAGTGAATAATAATTGGGAGAATAGTAACACGTGAATAGTAACTTGTGAATAGTACTGCGACATGAAAAGTGCCCCGAATACCCGAGTAAATAATATTTGAGTGAATAGTAACTGGGTGAATAGTAACCCATAAATAGTAACTCATGAATAGTATTCCGGCATAAAAAATCAATAATTATCAAAAAAGCTCATAATAATATTTTTCATAAAAAGATATTGGATGAAGCGCAAATATCAATGATATTCTATTAATTTCACGGAGTATAGAAGCAATACTTTAACAGAATGAGGGTATATTCAAAAATATGAGACGAAATAATATTACACACATACTACAGAGTATGGAAGAAAATATTATTTCTTATGAATACTGCACAAAAATAATATCCCTTACGAATACTAAAGAAATAATATCCCTTACCTCAGAAAAAGACTGGATACTGGAATAGTGAAGTAGCAGACTTCTCTTCTTCTTTCTCTCTATAGCTTCTCTCTCTATAGCTTCTCTCTCTATAATTGCTCATGTGAGTCTTAGTGAATTGGTGAAAATGAAAGAAGAATAAGTTTCTATTTATAGGAAAATATAGTTTCGATAATTGCACGTTTTGGGGCTAAAAATATTACAGTATAATACCTTCATCTTTTCTTCAATTTTTAATTTAGTCCTACAAGTATTATCAAACTTGCACCACCTCCCCTAATGGTACATCATGTGAATAAATAGTTCAGTCATGTGAATCAATAATTCTATACATGTGAAAAAAATAGTTACAGTATAGTACCTTCATCTATACCTCTATTTTTAATTTAGTCGTGCAAGTATTATCAATCTTGCACCACCTCCCTTAATAGTACATGCATGTGAATCAATAGTACATACATGTGAACAAATAGTTATAAGCATGTGAATTAATAGCAATTAATTGCTTATTTATCCGATTAATTACCCGATTGGTCAATTTAATATCCAGAAATCAATCATTATCGAAATAAATATCAGTTTCCACTAACACTAATAATCCCAACACAATTGAAATATCAATTTCATCTTTAATCAACACGAACTTATTCATCATTAATAGTATAACTCACAATATTTAACAATCAGATCATTCTCAGGAAAGATGGGGCTTTTCGATAAGGATTTCTCCCTATTGGTGCGCAATTAGGTGACCAAACCTCTTTCCTCGACAGAACTTTCTAGACATCGTCAATAATACAAATAATAATAATATGAATAACTTTGTCATCTCAATTATTGATTTAATAATATAAAATATTATGCAGATGATACTGTGATAATAATTGAATCAATAATATGAGAGATATTATGCAGTAATTACTATAGCAATAATTGAGTATAACTAAGAGACTTCGTAGGTAAGCATCAATAATCAATATCGTGTGCTACTATGCAACCACGTGTATTACTGTACTTTTACCGTCGGGTAGTTCAACAGTTTAACGGTAAAACTTTCGCCGTTATTTTTATAAAAAAATATTTATGTCGTTTTCTAACTACGATAATCCTTCCATTGTGGGGTTCACCAATGATTGTGTCATCGTACGAATATTCCTTGTCCCAGCTTCCTCACCGTGTGAGTCTTGTAGGACAAGTGTTGTTCCTACGTCAAGTGCTCTTTATGATCTTTGACTATACTGCAAAGACATGGATTAATGTTTCCACTTTGGTTTTGATTCCTAAGTTAAGGATTGATGAGACTATAAGGACTGATTCTTTAAAAGCAGTTGATTTATTTTTTTAGTAGTATTAGGACAAAAAGAAAACAATTTGATTTCACCTCGTTCTATATTTATTGTCGACAACTATAGCGCTTTAATAACGATATAGTAATGAGTGAGATACGAAATGGAATTGGCCCCAACTAAGGCTCTTTGAGGGGTTAGAGATACTTAACCTAGTGAAAATTCAAATGTGTATGAGGTACTCTGAGTTTGTGGGTTGTAGCCTCTACATGAACTAATTGAGTTCGACGTGAGAGCTCTCATATTATTTCATTGAAAGGGTAGATATCTCTATGTTAGCCCTAACAGGTTTGATATAGAGCTCCCGCATTGCAGGTGAACTCAGCGGTCGCACGGTTCAGCAATTAGAGGTTTACATATTTTGGTTTGAGCTGGTTTTGGCAGATATGAGGATTACATCATCCACACCATGGGCGAGTGGGAGATGTTGGATTATGGATATCCAATTGGGGCTCCCATTGAGAGTCCGACCCATTTGGGTTAATTAACCGTTCTCTAATTGACAAGGTTAGTAGAGAACATAGGATTGACTCATCGTGGGGAGAAAGTGGGGAAGTGGTTTAAATACTTCCGTATTAAATACCCATTCGTCCTCAATCGATCAATGTATGTGTTAGTTCCCAGTAGGTACACAATAGATCTAGAAGGGGGGTTGAATAGATCCTTTTAATTTTCAAATACTTTTTCTTTTTATTTTGTATTGCTAATAAATTAGCATATGACAAACATAAGAATCTTTTCAAGAACAGTGGAATAAGTAAAAGATCCCCTTCATTGATATATTCATAATCATATATACATTGTTCTTAGAGTTAGTTAAGTTGTAAGCAGTTAATATAAACATAGCAGTTATAGTAGTAAGGTACATAATGTAAATGATACAAGGGATTTTAAGTGGTTCAGAGACTCAAGCTCCTAATCCACTATTCTGCTTTCAACTAGCAGGATTTCCACTAAGGAAGGGTAGCAACTTGAATCACTAAGATTCTTTCAAGGCCAGCAGCCTTGGGACTTCAGTTCACTAAGAACTCTTCAAGGCCAGCAGCCTTGAAACTCCTCTAGTTCCCTAGGAACTCTTCAAACCCAGCAGGCTTGGAACTTCGTTTAGTCCCTCCGGACAAGGACCCCTCAGGCCCTGGCTTTTTGTTGTTGTAGTTGTTGTTGTTGGTGGTGCTGAGCTGCTAAGATGTCTTTAAGCTTGAACATCTTTTGTACTTAGCAGCTTGGTGTGGTCCTCTTTACTTTCTGCTTCAAGTCTGGACCACATCTTCTCTGGTGCAGCTGATCTTCACTCTTTTCTACTTATCTTCATCTAATGTCAGTTGTGCACCATCACCATCTAGATTTGCTATGTCTATGAGCTTTTGGTAGACTTCGTCTGGCACTTGGCAATCCCTGAACCCTTCTTTAATGTTTTGCAGACATGGTTCTGCACTTGTTCAGTTTCAGTTTTAGGTTCATAGTGACTCGTAGAGTGGCTCTCCGGATCTTCTTTATGCTCTGCCACTCTTCTGAATGTTATCTTTTTGTCATTCTCGACTCTCAGCATAGCTGCCATCTTCAGTGGCATTCTCATCTTTGTTGAGTGAAGCTTTAGTCTGTTTAAGTCCTTCTACAAAGCTATTTCACTTCCACCTATGTAGTCTCACTGTCACTGAGACTTGATCTGTTAATCTTTTGTGGAACTCGTAGAGTCAACAATAGCATTCAACAACTCAACGATTCTGCAACATAGCAATCATTAGCAACTTTTGAACTTTAAAGCTCTGTTGATTTATACTTGTTCCCAATCTTCCCGTTGGAAAGTAATCGTTGAACATTTTTTGAATTGTTTTGCAGATCTCGAGTTATTTAGTGTAGACTACAGATGTGACATGACATCCCCTTTTCTGACTTTCTGACACTGCAGTCTACTGTTTCACCTAACCCGTCAAAGATGTCACTTTGATGTCTCGGGCAGGGAGTTAACTTTATTTACCCCTTCTGATTTCTTGATCAGAGATTGTCCTTTTGCATTGATGCTCTCAATAAGCTCTATTCGAATATCAATCTTCAGATTGAACCGTTGACAATGCTTCAATCTTCAGCTGTTCAAACTCTATGATTCTGATGCATGTCTTCTTGGATCTGATCGTAGTGTCTTGTGGACTGTTGCTCATTGACATGTAGAGTCAACACTACGATCTTTGAAGAGTGTTCATTTGATCTTCAGTGTAGAACACCAGTTCCTTCTATTGTGCAATGCTTCAACACTTCTTGTTTGCTTTGACTGCTCTCAGATACTGATGGCTTGACTCCTTGCTCTGGCCCCTTCTGAATAGCAAGACACTTCAGATTTGTGGCGTGTCCAGCTCACTTTCTCCTTGTGATCTCCCGTTCACTTATCATCAATAGACTGACCCAATGCTTAATCACTTTAGTCTTATTCTTTAGAAGCTGACCAGTATTTCTGTGTACACTCCATCAGTTCTTTCTTTGTTTGGCAAACACTACGATCCTGGTTACTTCCAAGATTGTTGTCATCTTACCACTTGACAGCTACTGCACCAGCTAACTTTCCTTAGTCAGCTACTGAAGTCTTCTTATGATCAACTTGTGGAAGTCTTCATCTTGAATAGCTTCACAACTCAATCTGGATGCTGATTGGGTTGATGCTTAGATCTTCAGTTAGCTTGCATGCCATTCTTTGAGTGTTCTCTGGTTTCCTTTAGGTGGGACGTATCTTTGCAGTATCAACCAGAGGCTTTATTCCTTTGGATATTCTGAGAGTGCTCATTTGTTGAGAATCGTATTTGCTCTACAATTCTGCCTTGGCGTTGTGAGCACATCTGTTGAAGTCTGTGTTTGTTGTCTTCATCTGATCTTGCTCGACTACGATCTCTACCTCTGATATGATCAGTAGACTCTACGACTCTGAGTGTAGTCTACGATTCTTGACTTGGCTTTGGCAGATGCTCAGACGGCTCGTAGGCAGGCTGTCTCTACGATTCTGAACATGACTTCCTCAGCAGACTACGGCTCCGAGGAAGCTCTACTCGACACAATATGATTCTTCCTCGTCTCTCCTAGCAGTCTACGAACTCCAAGATCTACTATATTGCAGACTACGATTCTGCCTCGATAGCTCTCGAGTTTTCCTTGACTCTCTTGGCAGACTATGATTTCTGGTGCAGTGCTCGACGATCAGACAAACCTATCTATTACATCATAAGATCAACATAACATGTTTGATCTTTCTATATTTATAGCCCTTGTACATCATTTCTTTTTAAGGACTTTAGAAAGTTGTTTTGCTTATGTAGGATCAACCTAACACATTTGATCAATCCATTCTAAGTCCTTGTACATATGTTTCTATTATCTATCAAAGGATTTTACAACTTTTCTTAATGCAAGCATACTTGCATATTTATTCATATATATCATAATCAAATCATATGTAAATAGGAATATCATTCACATGCTTATTCCTGACAGTATGCGCAATATCATTCAGTTGGCCAAATATACAGAGCCGATCCCAATACACAGACCAAACCCTAATTGTTATGTACCATAAATTAGTACTCCGTTCTCGATCGTAGTTCGAAGACGTTGTTGGGTTAAAGGAACAGCGGGAGGTTTTCCGCATCAAAATCACACTTCAAGAGGTATGTCTTTGATTCTCCTAATTATGTGTAAATATGAATAGCATGCGTATTTAAATCCCTTCAGTGATGGTTCCTGAATTTCATCATAGGTATTTCACAGTTATGCAATATATAGATATCGGGGTGGCAAAATCTAATTGCAAAATGTTTGACCATTCTGATACCATATGTCGTCACATTCTCATGTTACTAACTTCAAAGAACTTGGTTCAGATTCCTAAAAAATTGATACACAAGTGATGGACTTAAGCTGCTAATAAAACCAGCGGTGTCTCCCTGTACGTTCTCCCCTCGGTCACAGATTATGTTGAGACACAAACCAATCGATTCAATAATTCAGCCAAACGATTTCTGAGTTTTGTGTTAGATGCTTCATCTTCTTGGGAATCCACTATATATGTTGATGAAATGTTATATCGTGAGAAAAAAATTGTGGCCAAAATCCCTACTGAATGTGTCAAAATAAAATCGGACGACAATGTGAAAACTGTTATCAAGGCTAGGGATGCTATAAAATTACTCGATGATGATGATGATGCTTCTAATGATCCTGTATTTGATCCAATATGTTCGTAGACAAAAGGTCGTAAAAAGCAGCACGGTTGAAAAGTGTTGTCAAACAATTCACAGGACAGAAGTCATTTCAAAAGTGTGTAATATGTAAAATATTTACAAACCATGATAAGAGGAACCATTATAAAGCTTTAGGATTAAAAGGCGTGAATCTTCATAATTTCATTTTTCTCGAGTTATTTTTAGATTTTTATACAAATAAAGTGTTATTGTTTGTTTTTGCTCTATCTTTGTATTTACAAGCCTATAACTCTATGTTAATAAAATTCTCTTGCTTTTTGAAATTTCCTTGTATGAATTTTGGGTGGTTCACCACTGTATGCTTTTAAACTGTAAAAGACATGAGCCTCCCGTGCGCAGTATTAAAATGTGAACGCTAAAAGAAGGAAACAACGTCGTTTTTAACTAAGTCACATCCGCAATATTAAATTGCGGACGCTAGGTGGTATAACAACTGGAAAACGACGTCGTTTTAAAGTAAGTCTCGTCTGCAGTTTAATACTATGGACGTTAGGTCAAACACAGCTGCCAGTATGGGTCAATTGTTTATCCCTTCTATGCAAACCCTGGAGTGTCATCACAACATGTTGAGTTTATTCCTCCAGGGTTTGCATAGAAGAGCTAAACAATTGACCCATCTTGGCAGGTCATTTCTTGTTAGATGTTAAATCTAAAAATCATTTATTTCTCTTTCATATTCTTGTTAGTTGTTACAGACTCATGTTATATAGGATGAAGTGTTTTCATAATAAGTACGAAGCATGTGAGACAATATGATGCGGTATATATCCTTCCAATTGTTAGCCATGAATTTTTTTCATCAATATAGATCACATGAATCAGTAAGAATAAGACTATGGAAGAGGAAATAGAAAATTCTTGAGTCTTAATTCAAACTCTTCTACATGAGATTCAAAAGTTATGCTTTAAACTATGAAGTTTGCAGTACTTTTATTTAGGAGACCTAAAGTCCGCAGTATTAAACTGCGAATGGGACTTCTCAGTTTCCTAGTTGCCAGACAGCGTCGTTTAGATAGGCATAACGTCTGTGATATTAAACTGCGGACGGAACTTCTCAATTTCTTTGCGTCGTTTGGAAGGACCAACGTCGTTTGGAAGAACCTAGCGTCCGTAGTATTAAACTTCGAACGAGACTTAGGATTAAAACGACATCGTTTATCTCCATAAACAAACTTAGCGTCCACAGTTTAATACTGCGGACGGAGACTTGTAAAGGAGGAGTATTTTAGACATTTGTTCCGTTCACAATATTAAAGTGTGAAATATTAAAAACTAAACTGCGGACGTGAGCTCTATTAAACCGTTGGATCATCAGATAGACGCTCACGCTCTGTTGTAAAGATAACCTTAATTTGACAACATTAATTATGGATCAGTCCCATCATAAGAAAAATAAGATCATTGGACTATTGAATTTGATGACATGTAAAATTACTTTTTTAATTTATATATAATGCAGTGTGCACAAGTAATTTAAAAAAAAATCAAAAACTTTCATAAGTTTTACAAAAATTCAAGTAAACATTAATAATAATAACTAACATATCGATGAAATATTCTATATAGATTAAAAAAAGTCGTATTGAACAGGTAATGTAATTTACTTAAATATTAAAGTTAAATTTACTTATATTTTTATATAAATATCATGTATTTTAAATCAATTTGAGGTAAAAAAAAATTGTATAAATAATGAAAATTTATTTTGTTGTATATTATCATTATTTATTAATAATTAATTTTTTATATAAAAATATATATAAACAACCCGTGCCTTGCACGGAAATACGGGAATTAGACTAGTATCTCTGATTTTTGAACTGATGGAATACATCATATACCTTGATTCTAGGAAAAATGCTAAAAACCTTACATTTATTTCCTGAACCCAATCAATCTTTAATCTTTATAATTCATTGGGCAATAGTCCAACAACTTTATATCAACAATCCATTAGAGTTTTTCAGCTTAATATCTAAATTTGTAACAAAATAGAAGATATTACAAAAAAGCTCAAGCTGTCATCATTAAAACCAAAAAACATATAAACCAACAATACAAAATACCTACTTTTAGATTTTTCTGAAATGCAAAGGGCAACAAAAAAAAAATAAATAAATAGTGTCTTCTAGAGTGGTTTACATTAAACTAGTCTTTCCTCTGGAAATACTAAATCATGCATATGAAAGCAGAAATAGTAGTTTTATTAAAGTCAATAACTTGTAAGTTTTGCCAATGTTGTCTATATCATAATGTGAGCTTTGCACATGTAAGAAAACCATTTGGATATGGGTTCTTTTCCACCTAACCTATCAACCTATCCCAACTATGTTCATGACATATGAACTCCAGATTCACTAGTAATTTCAATTTTATGTCTTCAATTAGAACCATGTTAAGCTGCCAAAATCCAGTTTGCTAAAATCTCGAGGCCTTTTAGCAGTGTGGTATGACTAAATATAATGAACTTTGTACTTTGAACTCCAGCATGACTAGTAGTTCGAATTTTAAGCTTTATCACTAGCAAGAATAAGATGATCCCCATCTCGGATTACCTCAATGTCGTCAATGAGAGCTCCATCATTTGTTAGAATTTTGGTAGCAGAGAACTCGAATTTCTGGGAACCAACATCAAGTAGCTCTTGAAGGGATTTGGGAAGGTGTATTAGCTTTGCAGCAACTTCATGTTTTTCTGGGCAGTGAATTGTAACCCTTGTAATTTGATTCCCGGAACATTCCAGCCTTTTGAAATCAACTGAAGATTGCATTAGGCCGCTGCCAACTGCATCGTAAAATGGAATTTATGTGATGTAACTGATTTTATTTATTTATTTTAATGAAGTTTTAAGCGTGAAAATTATTAGGCAGAACAGAACCACACAACACTCAATCACTAGGGAATTTATTAATTTTAAACTATGTTACACTAACTGGTCACTTAGCCCTAAAGTACCCGTGTCCGACACTCGAAACTCGGGCAAGGTATGAGTTTTAGTGTAAAATATTGGTAAAAATTGAGTACTACCGGTGTCGGACTCCTCCAAATACTGTATCCAACCGGACATTCCATCTGAGTCCGTGTAACATAGATTCTAACTTTCTTAAAAGCTCTGAATCAAGTTGGAAACCAATGATTACATGATTTCTTCTTCAACAGTCCGTTTCGTAATTTTTCCAAACTAGAGAATTCCCACATTCTAAATAATTTCTCAATTAAGTCTCGCGAAGCACATTATTCCGTAATAGTTGGTCAGATTTTTTTTTGTTCGTTTTACTTTGGTGTGCAATGAGAAGGGAGTTGTCATGAATAGGAAATGAAAACAACTATATTCATTGCTCTACTAACTTTAGAGAAAAATATTTATTGTGAAAAAATAAGCAAAATAAAAAATGATAATTTCAAAGCAAATGCTGACCTTCGCTGGATTTCCGGGCAGCTGACATGATCCCAAAAAGCGAATCCTCAAAGTTGTTGGCCCTTCGCCTCCAACGCTCATTGCTCAGTGAGGTCCTGTCCTGGTTGGCAATTGATGCTGTATCGTCACTAACCATGGGAGGAGGAAGTGTGGGCTCACTCAGATGCTTCTTAATATAGGGCACACTCTCCATTCCCGGAAGTACAGCAAAACGTTTGTTTTTACCCTCTTTCTTGGTTTGAAATAGGACTTTAATCTCTTCGTGGGCCTGATGCTCGGCAAAATCCCTTGGGGTCCATCCATGCTGATCAGGCTTGTCGATATCAGCTCCTTGTTCTATCAGGAACTTAACTATTTCAGTGTTCTGGTTGATAACAGCCGTGTGAAGTGCTGAACTTCCTGTGCTTTTTGGCAACTTAACGTCCCCACCATACTGGACTATTTTGTTGAGCAAATCCAAGTTATTTTGCTCAACAGCAAAGCACACAAAACTGCCCACATCACCAGAAGATAAGGTCGCCCCATTGTTTGTAAGTATTTTTATCACGGATTCATGTCCCCCCAATATTGCATCCCAAAGTGGAACATTTCCTTCAGAATCTGCATAATTGTTATATTAACAATTGTCTTTCTATATATGCGGTGGCGGGTTACCAGAGAAGAGTGTGGTTAAATAAATACTCCTCAGTGCCACAAAAGATGACTAAAGGATGATTTGTTTTTTGTTCCATAAAAAATGTCTAACGTACACAATTTAAATTCAAAATGTTATATAAATTCTAACTTTCCCTTAAAAGTACTTAAGTAGGGTCTATTAGTTTTAGGAACAAGAAAAAATCTTTAGTGTCTTTTGTGTGTGTGGGGGGGGGGGGCGCATTGTGGATGAAATGAGAACATATTTATCTCTCCTCTACTTCTGCTTTTCTTTATTTGTGTGAAAAGTGTACTTAAGACATCTTTTGCGGGACGGAGGAGTACGTGCCAAGAGAGAAAGGGGCATTTTACTAGTTTTACATTGTCTCAAGGAAGTATGAGTACATACGGAAAGTCTAGGCCTTCCATTTGAAGAAATTGAAAGTCCATAAATAATTAGAAAATTTTAAATTCTACATCAAACAGTTAAAAGATAAAAAGCTACGATGGCTTGCTTGAAGAGACTTATATTCCATTATGAGTGAGAAGATACCTCTACTGTTGGGATCTGCTCCATGATCTAGGAGTAGAACCAGACAGTCCATATTTCCGTTTGATGCTGCGATATGCTGTAGCATATAAAACAGCAAAAAAAAAACAAAAAGAAAAAAAAAACTTGAGCATCTATACATCAATATTCATCATATGTATATATATACAAATATATATGAGTGTAGATTTTATTAAATGAAAATTGCACACCAAAGGTGTTCGGCCAGTGCTGTCCAATTCATTTGGATCCATCCCCTGGTTTAGCAACTTAAGCAGCAACGCATCATCTCCTCTCACTATCGCAAAGCATAAATTGAGAGGCATGTCAGATTCTCCTTGACCCAACCTCCTTTCAATATCCACCAAAATCGCTTCCATCACTGGATCATTTCGCTCTTTTAAATGCTGAATTCCCAACATGCAAAGATCAGGAAAACCAAAAGGTATTAGTCTCCCAAGGTAAAAGAAAAGATTTGCAATTCCCAATTACCCTTATTTTTCATATTATATGAGAAATCGCAATGCTTGGTCCAGTTTTGTTTTCATGTGAAAAACAAGATCACGAAAAAAAGAATGGATTAGCATAACTGTTTGATAATAGTTATTACTGTTAATGCTACCCTGTATTAGTGAAGCACTTTTCAGATAAACAACCCCATTTCCCCCTGTTATTGGTGAAGCCTGATCCGACTTAATTAAAAGAGAGTTACTAATTGCAATGGCCATCTTCTAGAGGGGGGGGCAACTTTCTGGGTAAATAAGGTTTTTTTTTATCCTTCTTTAAGGAAGTGAACCTGCAATGTATTATGTATATTTCTTTGAGATGATGAGATTAATCACTAGCTGTAGACATAGCCCAATATTAAGGTGAACCACGTAGATTTTGTATCATGTGTAGTTTTCTTTCAATTTCTCTTTGACATTATTCTTGTCGCATTGTTAATTGCTAACACCCCCTCCCCCAAAATAATATCCAACCTCCCTCGGGAAATGAGAGGCATTTTAGACTTCTTTTTAAAATTAAGTTTTAAATAGGACACACTTAAACAGAATTGTTTTCATTTCTTTTTTTCCAATAATCATATTTAGTCTTTAAATTTAATACAAACTTTAACATTCGAGAAAAATTCAAAAAGTAGGACCTCTTTTCCAAACAGAGGGAGTATTAAACTACATGCACGAAATAAATAAATAAATAAATGGAGTCCACATAAAGAATTGAAGTCATTTTCCTTAACTTATATCAACCAAATGAAAAGAATTCAAAACCATCATTATTGGAGGTTTCTCAAATAATTTCCAAATGAAAATTTTCTCATTCCCTGTTACACTCCGCTTATACAGAAAAGGGAGATCAAGAACACAAAAAATCGTTTTGGGTACAGCCCTCTGTAACTTGCAAACTTAATTAGGCATCACAAAAGGTGAAATTTTAAAAATTAAAGCACTATTGTCAAATCTAGTCAATTGTCGATATTGCTTAAATTCAATTTATTAATATAAGTTGTGAAACACTTAACCTAATTAATAAAGTGACTATTTCCAAGGAAAGATAGAACAGATAGAGTGTTGCTATATATGACGACAAATTTATGTTAATATTAGATACCAACGCATGTGAGTACACGCCTACACGGTATAGGAGGTAATAAGGAAGGGACCAACACATTACTGTTCTATTTTATTGCTCTCAGTTCCACGTTAGTTGCAATCCACATTCAATACGAAATTAGTCGACATATAAATCATTTTTCCAAACAATTTTAAATCAAACTAATCACTTCAGGTGAAAAATAGTCCGTTAACATAATTAATGCTAGGTGTTAAATGAGTGTCAATGTACATACCTGAAGACAATTGTTCATGATAATTGTTCCATCTCCAACATTTGCCTGAACAATGTTTAATAATGAAGTTCGACTCAGCCTTAGCAGTTGGCTCAATCGCTTTGTACGAGCGGTAAATAGCTGCGGTCTATAACATAGGACACCTATCTCACCACAAACATCTCCCGACTTTAATTCACCAACAATCTACAATCATCCATTGCAAAGAAGATCTTTAATTTTTTGAACATATTACTCATTTCCAACATAAACCAAATGGAAACTGATATTTCCACGAGTCTCTCACATGGATGTGGGACCCACTCACTATTCATGTGAAAGAGATCATGTGGAAATATCATTTTCTCATGTTGAAATATCAGTTTCCATAACAAAATATGCTACCGAGAAAGTGTCATATTTTTTAATATTACCAGTTCTCCAGCCCCTTGTCTGATAAGATCCTGTTAAAAAAATTCCAATTTCAATATCTCTCATTTTCTGGTAAAAAGTAGAATTTAAGAAACAAATAGTAAACATTTGTAAAAAAAATGACATGTTTAGGTTACAAATTAACAAGGATGAATTTTTTCTTCCATAAGTCTCATATGGTAGAGCAATTGACTCCAAACAAAATTACGTGTTCAATTTTCCCATAGGAAGCAATTATGACATGCTTACAAAAATGTCGTTTGATAAATGAAAGATAAGTCTTGTCAAATCTGAACCGTCTCTTTTTATTTTAGGTTCTGCTTTTCAACACTGAAATAACTAAGATGATTTTTCAGGATATCATTCTATTAGTCATTATATTGCTTGTACATTTAATTTCGGAGTTTCTTTTATTCCTTATGAAAATAGGACGAATTAAATACTTCAATTTTCAATTAAATTTTGTATTTCTGTTGCATGGGTGTAGGGCTGTAAATGGAGTCCGAAATATACGATATTCACTCCGAAAATTCGTATTCGTATTCGCATTAACGCGGATATTATCCGTATCCATGTCAAAGCAAATATTATCTGTATTCGTCTAAAGTGGATACGGATACGGATATATACCTATTTGTATCTGATAATATCCGTATCTGTAATATTAATATATATATATATATATATTGCTAACTATATGTACATGCATACATATACATGTATAAATCTCTCATTTAATATTGGTATACAATATATGAAAATGTTAACATCAATTGATTATACATATTTTATTGCTAATTTATGATATACGATATAAAAAAGTTACATATGAATATTATATCTAGTTTTATTATTTTATTTAGCTGATTATATATCATTTCTAATTATTAGTTGATTAAGTGAATATTTTTTTGGTTATTAATTTAACATTGTGCAAGAATTAAAAAAATTTGAAAATTTTAAAATTTATTTTGAAAGGATGCGGATGCGGAACAAAACGAATACGAATGATATCCGTATTCGAATATTATTTGTCGAATACGAATACGGATATTTCATATTCATATATGTCGGATACGAATACGAATACGGATGTTAAAATTTATTTACGGATGCTAAAATTTATTTACGGATAAACCTATATTCGCATCCGAAAATATTCGTTTACTACCCTACATGGGTGAATGTTCTGGTAGAGAGATTTTAATCCTCACCACTGATCCAGTCACCAGAATGTACAAGTCTGTTGGTGCTTCATTTTCCAAAATCACGTCTTCTTTGGGTGGAAAATACTCGGCTTTCATCTCCGAGACCTAGAAAATTTAAACATTCAGGACATGAGCAAGGCATGAAACATCTAGCTTCAATTCATTAATTGGTAATTTAGGTGAATTACTGTTCCATAAGAAACCAAAAAAGTAACGAACATATACTCCCTCCATCCCATGTTTATTTCAACCTTTGACTTTTCACGCATTTTAAGGAGTTGTGTTGACTTGTTACTATTTTTCTAAAACACCATTGAAATAATACACTGTTATTCAAAAAAAATCAAAATTGGAGCCAAAAATTATGGTGGGACTAATAGCTTTAAAGGTATCATTGTTATGGAACCATCAAGGGTAAATTGGACATTGAATTATTAAAAGCTACTAAATTTAGAAATGTTGCAAATAATTTGGTACATCCAAATAAGGAAAGTATTGCAATAATTTTGGGACGGAGGGAGTAGTAAATGTTTATATCCCATTTTTCTACAGAGGGAAAAAATGAAGAGTAAAACACACTTCATGTAACACCGGATATGAAGATGAGGAAGTTTCTCATACTTACTAGTTGAAAGAGCAAGTCATTTGATACTCCACTGAACAGGTACACCTTTTCAACAAGAGTATAGAAGAGGAAGTGTGAAATACTTGATCGAATAGCTTTTGGAAGCACATCAAGAATTTCTTGCTGCTGGAGCCCTTCTGAGTCAGTTCTGTATTTCAAGCACAAATGCGCAAGCATCTGATCTTGTAGGCGAACGGGTATTTGATTCCTCTGTGCAAAACTCGACGCAGCTTGAATGGTATCTCTCTTTAGTTCCACAGAAAATTACCACAAACCGCAAATGAAATGAAAAACTAGCCATAAATGCCCAAACATAACTATACAAAATCAATTGCACCAAGACAGCATAGATTAAAGGAAGCTAATTCATGACTCATCCCTATAATTTCTAAACTAAGAAGCATAGATAGGGGGCGCGGGATATGGGTGCATCATGTGGGGATACAAAGATTCACCAAATCTCAAAATATGGGGATTCAGATATGGGGGATTCGACATATATTTTAATATTAAAATTTAAACAGTTGTGTCTAATTATATATATGATAAAACATTTAAAAAAAATACTACAAGAGAAAAACAAAAAACATCTAACAAACAATGTAACTTTAATGTTTTGAAGTCATAAAAATACTAAAAATAATCATAGATAATTCAAAACACATAAGTTATAAGTTCTAAAGAAGAAGAGAATTCTTAAGAGTCCCTGAGAATCGGAGTATCCAATACGGTGATACGCCAATTCGTCGGGGTAATGAAGAATCCCTGCTTCCTAGTTCTTAAATTATTCGCAGTTTTGACATCCCATGCAAGAGGATGTATCAGTTAAAAGATATGCATTTTGAAGAACAGAACTTATACTGCGTAGACAAACTCATTTTTTTCAATGTTTCATCGGCAGGGTTTTCAAATCAAATTTTCAGTTTCAGGTAATTATGAGATCCTTTGCTCTTTGAATTCAGAACATATAAAAGGTTTAACATCATACCAAAACAAAATTTAACAATAGGAAAATGGACTTAAGAGAAAGGATGGCTTCCAAGCACATTCAAGGCATATCGTCAAATAATCTTATTTTATACAAGAAGGCATTAAATGGAGAAGTATGCCAACTAAATCAATGAAGAGAATTGCACTCACAAATTGCCTAGTTCGACTGGTCCCATGGACAACCAAGTTGGTCATGTTTCCAATAAGATATGCCGTCAATCCAAGGTTGAATAGCATGTAGATGATGTCAAATATCATCTCCGCTGTATTTGTAGCATGCAGATCACCATAGCCTGTAGTTGAAAGTGTGGTAATAGACCAATACATTGCTGTCATATACCGGACAAACAGACTTTCAACATGAAAGTTATCAAATAGAAGCCCAAGCCATGTCTTTTTTGGATCACGTTGATGAACAGCAATAAGATAGAATACACAGGCAGCACAATGAACAGCAAAAAGAGTTACCTACAAGACATCACATGCTTATCAGATATGGATTACCTTCAGGTCACTGCCTTCAATCTAATAAACCAAAATACGTAGAATTTCTTTAAAATGCTTACGCATATCAGCTTTGAACATCTAACCCAAAAATAGCTAAAGTTTCTATCTTTCTCCAATCTGCAATAATGAAACAACATGGTGAATGTCAATCACCAAATTAAGATTTTTAGATAATCCGTTCTTAAAAACAGAAGTATTCAAATAATTATTCTCCATCAACGTCATCTTGAAAGAAACAACAAAGTAAGGCAATTCATATTCAAAGGGGGAAAAACAATATTGCTGATAACTATGAGAATAAGCTAAAAGGTTACACCACTTTCATATTATTCCTTTAATTTGAAGATAACTAGGAATAGGTTTAGCATGCACAGGTTTCCTACGCTGGTTTAATGCATAATGAAGTTGCCGAAGTAAAGATAAATTTACTTGTTAGGACAGAAAAACTTGGTAATCATATAAGATGTGGATAACATAAATATTCTTCTAGAAGAAGACTGAAGATTTAATATTTTACCTGGAAAACATGGCACTGACTCGTCGAAGACGCCATAGCCGAAGCATATTGAAGTAGCCATAAGATTCAAGAGGAGAAGGCAAAACACTTCGAGCAAGTTCTGAAGGGATTGTGGATATAACGTCAAACAACAACCAAGTTTTTGTATACCTCCAAGCAATCATCTTATGGTTGTCAATGAGAACGTAAGTAGCTTTATCGATGTAGGCAACAAAGAAAGTTAAGATAATATCAATGGCAAAAAATCCATTCACGACATTATCAGTTATAGAGAGAACTCCCTTCGGTGAATCTAAGAATCCAAATTCAAATGGAGACACCCAAGCTGTGTAGAAGACCAGAAGTACCAGAAACGTCTCCCAAATTCTGCAAAAAGTCAGTTCAAGCAAGGCTATAAAAGAATTGGAAACTATGACAAAGGGTACAAAAGAAAAGAGATCAATATCTACATTATATGAATTCTTCCACAATTGATACATAGGTGTATACAAACTTCAAAGTGTCCTCCAAACTTATATGTAACAAAATTGTTTACAGCCCATGGTAAAAGAGAATAGAAACTGCCCGCCCAGTTTTCAAGCTGAAAGTCTTGAAACTGTAATTAACTCATTTTCCAATCAAACCTATGTTACCTAAATCGTGGTTCGATGCGATATGTGGAAAATCAGAAACAGAAATTGTCAATTTTCGTGGTAGGTTTCTTTGGAGGTCGCACGCTGTGAATAACTTTCTAATGAGATATAGTTAAAACTGGTAGAGATATAATTAAAACTGGTTAAGTTGTTTCCAAGCATATTGTCACAACAAGAATATTTTCAAAATGAGATTACGCTCATCTAGCTATTTTACGTGACATTCCCTATAATCTTCTTTTACATATTAAGATTTCTAATAAAGTGTTCTAGATTCACTCATATAATTATTATATTTTGTAACTACTACCTGTCGTAGATATTTTAGAGGATGAGTCTTGATAAAGGATCCTAACCTACCGTTAGATTTGATCTTAGCCATTAGTTTTATGGGCCAAGGGATCTATCAGAGGATGTTCCTCAGTTGTAAATCATACGACAACATTGTAATCATGCTTGTGCAATAAAAGTTGTAAATAAGAAAAAAAAAGTTTTAGATCGCCATATTTCGAAACAAAAGTGCACCAAGTTTTGGAACGTTCTTATGAAAACGCAATTTATTACCATGGTACTAATTTCTGTAACCATAAATCAAACATGGAGTAATTGTAAAAAAATGGAACTACCAACTGCTTTGTCCAGTTTTCTGTTGATTTGTATGTTTTGTTTGTGACTTTCAAGCCTATAGAACAAAATGACAAAAACACTAAATTATTTACTGTCTAGAAAATGAGAAACTGAATTGCAACACAAATTGAGGTTTCAAAGTCTCAACAATCCTTTATCCTCTCAAAGCAGGGAAGTAAAATTTAAAAATAAAAAAATACTAATAATAAAATATATAATTAATAATAATAATAATAATAATCGAATTGCAATCAGGAAAAAAAAATACAACCTGACCTCAATTTTAAACCTTAATGATCAACATAACATTTGCAACACATCATTTCATTTCACACTAGATTTTTAAATCATCCCACGCTTTGTTTATGGTTCCAACAACCCATAATACTAATACAGAGGCAATTAATGATTTGTTTATATGGAAAATGAAGCCATACTTCATTTGTCCTCCCCAACCAATACTTAATTTCAAAACCCCCAAAATTGAAGATAAAGAAAGACAACAACAAAAAAACTATAGAAATGCATCTACATATACTACACACATAATTTATCTATATATATCTTATGACCCCACCAACTAAGAATATTGAATTGATGAAAATCAACCCATTCTTCGATAATGATAGAAGAATTAGAAAACCATACACACAAATACATGCAATATACCATCTATGTGGAGAATTGAAAAAATCACTAATATTGAAAGGCATAAGATATTAATAATAATAATAAAAGAAAAGATAGTAATTTATAAGAGAGGGACCTGTAAAAAGGATTGAAGGGGGAAACAATGTAGTAATTAATCTTGAGTTTACTAGTGGAATGGGCAGCAGCACCAAGAGCAGGAAGGATTCCATTAGAGAGGCTGTAATAAGAATTCCCTTCGTCAACGGTTGATACCTTCTCAATCTCGCTTTGCATCTCTCTCACACCACACATTGTTCCAGTAAAAGACACATTTTTCTTCATATTCTTATCCTTTGCCATTTCCTATAAAACCCCTCTTTCTCTCCCAACCTCTGTTTCGCTCTGTATCTTCTTTCATCTGCACTAACTAATTGAAAATTTATATTATATGCTGCGTAAAATTGAAAACCCTTTAACAGGTATTTGATCAAGATTACAAACAATTTCATAAAATTTGGTATCTTCCTCTGTTTTTTCGCTCTGTATCTTCTTTCATCTGCATTAACTCATCGGACATTGTTAAACACTATATAACTTTCCAACTGCATAAAATTGAAAACCCATTAACCAGAATTTGATAAAGATTATAACTTTCCAACAATTTCATAAAATTTGGTACCTTAATGTTTCCAAAATGAAAATTGTTCCTTCTTCATATTACAAAACCCTCTGTTATCTCTCCTCTGTTTCACTCTGTATCTCGTTTCATCTGCATGAACTCATCCTAATTCCGCGCGGCAATGATAGCATATGCCCCAACCTGCATATAATTGAAAACCCTTTAATATAAATTTGATGAAGATTAACAACTTTCCAAAAATTTCATAAAATTTGGTACCTTAATTTATCCGAAATGTGAATTGTTTCACAAACGCCCTATATATGAAACATAGGGATGGAAATGTAAGTGCTTCCTGGCTCAATCTTGCAGGCCTACAATTTTTACAGGTTATTGGATATGAATTTAATCAAATATATGTATTCAATTTGAAATTTAAGGTGGTAATGAGGGATAGATTATATGGAGACCCTTGTGCTCCGTTTGGCACGAGGGAAATGAAGGGGAAAAGGTACCCCTTCGGCCCTCGTGAAAGAAATCCTCCTGATAACAACTGGAAGGTAGGGAACTGTCGGAAGCGAAGAGAAGGAAGCTTGTTAATTATGGACTACAGGAGAGGGAAAATTTCCTTTTGTTAGTTTATTTTTTGACATTTAAATACTCTCTTCATCATTCTAAGTAGACCCGACAAACATGGCCCGAGCCCGAGATCCGGACCGACCCGTCCGTCACAAATTGGATTTTGAACTGTAATTTTATAATTTAATAAAATTCGAGCCTTTTTTGCTCGGTCCGGCCCGTTTGGGTTAAACTTAAAAAAATAGCATAAAATAGGCATAAAATTGATCTCGTCCGCCACGGGTCGGGCTTTAGGCTGCAGAATTTTGGCTCAATAAAATCTAAGTTTTTTTGACCCACCCATTTTTTATCCGGCCCGTCACTCACCCGACCCGTTTGAATCAAGCCCACCTGTTTATCAGGTCTAATTCTAAGGTAGGAGAATAAACAAGGCTTCAAAAAAATAGAAGGGTAGGAGTATAAGATTATCATTTATATTTTAAAATGCTTTTAACCTCAAAATTAATACTCTCTGTTACATATTATTTGATGGTTATTAAGTTTTTAATCAATTAAACTATCTAAAAAGTATTACTCATTGTAAAATTTATTATTTCATCATTTTTAATGACTTATCTAAATTTTAAATTTAAAAATGTCTTAAATTGGTTTTCAAAAATCAATAATGATCATATAATATATTTTGAACAGAAAAAATATAATATATTTATAATTATTAAAAAAATAAATTAGACGTGATATCTCAAAAAATTTATAATAATCATCATATAACTAAAATTAAGTGAATTTAAATTAATTTTAAATTTAAAAATATCTCAAATTAATTCAAAAAATAACCACATAAGGAAAGGAAAGGAAAGGAAAATACAATGGGGGTGTATTCAATTAAGATTTTTAAAGATTTTTTTAAGTGATATATTTGTGCAGAATTTGTGAGATTTTAATGACTTTCAATGACTTTAAAGACTTTTTTAAAATGACTTTTATAGACTCTATGAAATAAATAACAGATTTTTATAAACTTTTTATCAAGACTGTGATAGACTTTTGTATACTTCTAATATATTTGGGTCCTTAACACTAATATACAACAATTAGAAAGTATTTACAAAAATAAAACACACACAACATAATTACAAAAATAAAACAACCCAATATATTACAATTCCTAAAATCACGTATCATTAACTCCCACACAGTTATTTTCCTTTCATATTTGTAACCAACCTCACCTAAATTCAAGCAATTGAGAAAATCAATCGGAGAAGACAAAATCAATCGGAGAAGACAGATCAACGCCAAATCAATCGGAGAAGACAAGATCTTCTGTCGCGACACAACTCTGATATCGAAGAAGACGAAGCCTCCTGTCGCGACTAAACTCGTAATCGGAGAAGACGAAGCCTCCTATCGCGACGCATCTCTAAGATCGAAAATAGCATACAAAATCAACAACGCCTTCAAGTTCAGTAACCAAATACTGCAGTGATTGTTGAATACAAGATCAACATCACCTTCGATACAAAATACTGATGTATGTGAGTTTAAAATTTATAATCATATAGTTACCTATGATTACTACGAATTACTATATTGGTTACCTTTCTTAAGTTTTTTGCACTTAAAATAGTCACAGAGTAAGAATAATGAATGTTTTGATTGCAAAATGTATTTGAAAAAACGTTGTATATTATGGTTACTAAGGTTATAAAAATTGGTTACTGTCTAATGTTGTCTTGGTTACTGACTATTTTGTCTTGGTTACTGTGTAACATTAAACTGTCTATTGTTGTCTTAGTTACTGTCTAATGTTGTCTTGGTTACTGCACAATATTACTAATTAATGTTGAATTGGTTACTGACTAATGCTGACTTGGTTACTATGTAACATTATTTTGGTTACTGACTAATGTTGACTTGCTTACTGTATAAAACTATAATGTTTACTGACTAATGCTGACTTGGTTACTGTGTAAAATTATAGTGCTGACTTGGTTACTCTGTATAATTCTTTAGTGACTAATGCTGACTTGGTTACTGACTAATTCTGACTTGGTTATTGACTAATGCAAACTTAATTACTGCAAAGATTAATTGGTTACTGTAATATTGGTTGCTGAAGCATATTAATGTACACTTCTATTTATGTTTTTTATATTAATGGTTACTTGTTATCAACATTAGTTACATTCTTACAAAAGATTGTCTTTAGTTGGTAACAAACAAATTATACTGGTTATTTTTTACTATAAAAATGCAATACAAAATGTATTTATCTTGTGGTTACTAAATAAATATGTGTTGGTTACAATCTAAAATGGATTTGGTTACTGTATAATGATGTCATGATTAATGTATAATGTTGAATGTAAAATGCATTTTAAAATATGTTTTATACTCTAGTTGCTAAATACATATAAATTGGTTATTGTTTACTATTGATTTGGTTATTGTATAATGTTTATATGCTTGTTTTATAATTTTAAAGTTTATTCTACTTATATTTTTATATTAATGATTAGTTATTAAATACATTGGTTACCTTCCTGCAATTGTTGGTTACTGTCTAATCTAGATTTGGTTAGTATATAATGCTGACCTGGTTACAGTGTAAAATTGCAATGGTTACTGCATATTATTACCCCCAGTTCATGTTCTGGTTACTAACATTATGTAGTTTGGTTACTGTCTGACATTAAGTTGGTTACTTTACAGACCATACGCTAACAGTAACCAAAAACATACTAAAAGGTTGCTTCATCTGATATACTGGTCGGTGGAATATCACTTATAATCTGAAATTTAATTGACAATGTTGTTGTGTATTATACAGTTGTATGATTGACAATGCAAAATGCATTTGAAAATATGTTTTATATTCTGGTTACTAAATACATATAAATTGATTACTCTATACTATTTAATTTGTTACTGTATAATATTTATTTGGTTGCTGAATAATATTAATGTACACTTGTACTGATATTTTTTATAGTTATGAAAAGATTTGATCAAGTGGCAATTTGGTAATTTCTGTCAAGTTTGGAGTGTCGGATTTTGGAGTTTTCGGAGCCTAATTTCATTGGAAACGGATCAACGATCAAAAGTCACTAGCTTTGCTGGTGAACTGCATGGTTTTTTGGTCAAATTCCATCATTTAGGCCTTCAAATTTGCATGTAAAAATTTGATTTATGTTCTGGTTACTAAGATTATGTAATTTGGTTACTATCTAATATTGATTTGGTTACTTTATAATGTTTATTTAGTTGATAGACAATGGAGACTGACAGTAATCAATACAACAAATTTAATTGTTTACAGGAATATATAATTGTTTACTGTTAGTAACCATTAACCACATGTTTGGTAACATTTTTGATGGTGTACAGTAACCAAAATTGATGTTTATTAATATTTTAATTTTTGATTCCATCATGAGTTGTCAATATAAAGTAAACATATACATTGAACAATTGGTAATTGTTTTGAAATATTTTTATGTAAATTTGGTTACCCAACTAAAATAAAATGGTTACCTCTATATTCATATTTAGATACCAACTGGCATGGACCATTTCGAAATAACTTTTATAACTACGTAATTTAAAAGTATCCATCAGCTAGATAAGTGTGAACCCTCACATTTACATTAAACACTTGATAACTGTTCTAATATAAGTTTTTAATTATTTGGTTACTAACAAAAATTAAAATAGTTACCCTTATATGCAGGTTTGGATACCAACTGCACATCTCAAATTATTTTTATTTTAATATGAGATCTATAAATGACTATCATATATATAAATGGGAACTCTTAATTGGAGTTTCTTATTCCATCATAATGACAGGGTATAAATAAAATATATACATTTAACACTTTGTAACAGTCCTCATACAAACTTATAATTATAATAAAACAGTAACCACACAATTATATGATAGTAACCAGAACAGGTTTTAATGGTAACCAAAACAGAAACATCATGTAATGAAACCCTGTTTAGGCAATTCAGGTATACTAAACAATTAGATATTAACCAGAATAAAAAATAAAAATAACCAAAATCCCACATTGAGGACACAATGATAGTAGCCAAAACATAATAAAGAAGTAACCAAATAGTTATATAAAAGTAACCATAACATGTTTTAATGGTAAACAAAACAGAAACAACCTATATATCAAACCCAGTTTAGGCAACCTATGTATACTCTCACATGTACATTTAACATTTGATATATGTCATGATACATGCTTGTAAATATCTGGTTACTACCAAAAAATAAAATGGTTACCCTTCTATGCATGTTTGGTTACCAACTGCACCTTTCAAACAATATATCAGACACAACTTAGAAGTAACAAATACGAACCAACAAACAATGTCAAATAATTGATAATATAATCAAATATGTAATCTCATTTACATAAGCTACAATAAACATTACATATTTACTAACCATAACAAATGATTATGGATATCCAACAAAAATTAAAGTACGAAACACAATTCAGAAGGACAAGACAACACCAATCGAACTAATCAAAATCTGTTACAAATCTTCCTGAAATTTTAGCTTTTTGACTGCTGCTACTTTCTTCTTCATGACTGCTCTCATTCTCTAGAAAAGACTTCTGCATTATGTATGAACCTGTGGGATGAAGAGAAATACCTTGGGATTAGTGAATAGATAACCCATTAACCATAGGTATCATATCATAATATAACATTAACCATACCATAATAAAGCAGTGACTAAAAAATTATATTATATAATCTAATTGTAACCAAAATATAAACAACATGTAGTACAAACCATTTTATGTAGTAAACAAACAGTTATATATAATATTAACCAAAACATAATTTAATTTAAAGGTCACCAAAATAAAAACATGTATACCAAAAAATATGCTAAAAAAGTAACCAAACAGTTATGTGATGGTAACCAAACCATGTTTTAATGGTAACCAACACATAAACAACATGTAGACCAAATCCAGTTTAGTCAACCAATGTATACTAAGTAAATACATTGTAACCAAAATAACATATAAAAGTAACCAAAAACCCAATTGAAGAAAAAAGAATGGTATCCAAATCATAAACTAAGCAAAAAGTTATATGTATACCAATGAAGTAACCAAACAGTTATATGTTAGTAACCAAAATATATATAAATAGTAACCAATACATAAACAACATATAGACCACACACAGTTTAGTCAATCCATATATACTAAGCAAATACATAGTAACCAGAACAACAAAAAATAGTAACCAAAATCCCAACTCAAGGAAACAAAAATAGAATCTAAATCAGAAATTAACAATAATCAAAAACATACTAAAAAAGTAACCAAATATTTATATGATAGTAACCAAAATATGTTACTCTATATCATAAAAATGGTAAAGCATACGAAGAACATCATGAAAAAATAAATGGTTGTACATGATCAGATAACTACAAGGTAAAACCATTTACTATATATCATAAAAATCAGAAGCAGTACTATTAGAAATATTTATTTTCTTAAACAACCAATTTAAATTCAGTTAATGTACTATATTTTTAAAATAAAAAAGATAAATTAGTTTGAATCTACCTCAATTGTGACCTGACCAATAATGGAAAATCCATTACTTTTCCCCACTAACAAAGAATAGGTCTCATCTACACCAAGTCGAAACTGAAAAAATACAAAAACAATCAAATAAATCACTCAAAACCCCTCAAATTAACCATCAAAATCATCAAAAGTCGCGTATTCAACTGTGAGAGAGTTGTGAGAGAGTTGGAGAGAGAAAATCTCGTATACGACTGTGTGATTTGTTGATTAACAAGTGCAACAAAAGTAAATTAAAAAACAATTAATTTACGCCACCAATTTGTCGAACAAACTGTGATGAAGAAGAAGAAGAAGAAGAAGAAGAAGAGAGAAATACGAGAATAAAAGTTATGGAGAAGGAGAAGGAGAAGACCCAGAAGAAGAAGATTTTAGAGAGAGAAATATCAGGCGTTTGAAATAAAAAAGCACCAGATAATGATCCCCTAAATTAAGGAAACTGCCCATTAATATTAATCCCTTAATTTAAGGACCTTTAATTATGTTAAAATTAAAAATAAAAACAAAAAAATGTTTTACTTTTGTAATTATTTTATAGAGGTATGATTTTTGTAATTATTTTCAAAAATGTACTAATATATGTAATTAATCCAATATATTTTGCAACTTATATTAATTGTTAATTAGCCTATTGTACAACATCTCTGTGAAACCCCAGATTTTATGAATAAAGAATTAATTTTCTCGAAATAATTTTTTAATATTATGGTGTGAATTTGAGATAATATTATAGTTGTGGGTAGTATTTATAAATTTTGCAAAGTATGCAAGTTGTTATATTATATTCGATTGGTCAGGGAATATTCTTTGTGTCGAAAAATATTCGTACGACAGTACAATTATTGGTGGACCCCACAACAGAATTATTGTCGGATTGAGAAAACGACAAAAATATTTTATTGAAAATAACGGTTGAAGTTTTACCGTTGATACTGTTGAACTACTGGGTAGTAAAAGAATAGTAATACGCGTTGTTGCATAGTAGCACACGGTATTGATTATTGATATTTATGTGAGAAGTCACTCCGTTTGATTCAATTATTATCGATTAATAATATGAATTATTATAGTGATGATGACGTTTTGTTTTATTCGTATTATTAACGTAATAAAACAGAAACATCTTTTTATAGAAAACAGAATACTTTATTAAAGTTATTCTATAAATAAAATATATTATATTTTATTATGCATAGTGTTGCATAGTATTTTGCATAGTGTTGCATAGTGTTTGTATAGTAAATTTTTTTTTATATAAATAGAACATATTATATTTTATTTAAAAGATTTTTTTTTAAATATGGACCGTCAGATTAAAGTAAATCAATCTGGACCGTTCATGGATTAGTTACTATGCATTTCATTTTCCTATAAATAGAAGTTCATTCCTTCATTATTTTCTTACGAATTCACTGAACTCTAGAGAGAGAAACTATAGAGAGATAGAAGAAAAGCTTTTTGCTACTTAACTTTTCTTTTCCTATATCCAGTTTCTGTTACGGTAAGGGGTGTTATTTTTTCTTATTCATGAAGAGAACTGTTGTTATTCCATTTCTTATTATTCTGTTGGAATAACCTGTATACGCGATCTACCCTATACTTGGTGACATTCTTCTATTATTCTGTTGGAACATCATGTCTGTGTGTTTTACACCAGACCTGATTCCGTCTTTATTATTATTCCGTTGGAACATCCTGTTTGTGTGTTTTACACCGGACCTGGTTCCGTCTTTATTATTATTCCGTTGGAATATCCTGTCTGTGTGTTTTACACCGGACCTGGTTCCGTCTTTATTATTCTGTTGGAACATCCTGTCGGTGCAAATTTTGCCTGACCTGGTTTCGTTATTATTATTCTGTTAGAACAACCCGTCTATGCGAAGTACCGCATACATGGTGATTTCTGTTGTCATTCCATTCTTTATTATACTCAGTTGGTTAAAGTTTTGACTTCTATACTCCATGAAATTAGTAGAATATCCTTGATATTTGCGCTTCATCCAGTATCTTTTCATGGAAATATTCTTCTGATCATTCTTGAATTTTACTCTACAAAGCAGTATCATGTGGACAATTTGGACATTAGTAGTTCTTGAACAAATTAATTCTTGAACTTGTTTTATTGAATTCTTATATCATTGTCATCATCCTCATGTTTATATTTTTTTGAAAGTCATTTGTGGCCTGTAGTGCATGGATGGACTTGGTATGATTATGACCAGGGATTATTCGGTGTAATCATGACCGTAATGTTACAAATGATGCGATAAAAGTCCTCATTGGCCCGTAGTGCATTGATGGACAGTTGTTGGAATGATCATGACCATTGATGAATACACAAATGTCCTTGGCCCGTAGTGCATGGAATTTGTGGTCGTGACCCTAATAAATATCCTTGGCCGTAGTGCAAGGATGATGTGGTTTATTTATTAAGCTGAGTCTCAGCGATAAAAGTGATGAAAAACTTTTTAAATCATAAAAGATAGTAGATTCTATTCTCTACTTGACTCTTTTAATGGATTGCTTGATCCGCTGCTGTTAAACTTGATGTTGTTATATTTTATCAATTTAATACTATTGAAGGCTAACGATAATTTATTCTGCATTATCTTAGTCATAATATTTCTTACTGGGCTAGTTGAGCTCGCCCTTTCTTTCACTGTTCTCTTCAGGAAATGAGAACATAGCAGGGACTAGTCGGGGAACGGAGTGACGGTCCAGAGGATAGCATTAGTAGTCCTCACTATTCTGTGAAATAGTGTATTAATAATTATAATGAGGACTCTTTTTGAGTTTGTATAATCTCTAGTAGACAATAATTGTATTCAAACTCACAGTTATGTTTTGTCGTATTGTACACGACAGTTGTATTAGTAAGTTGTATTTGAATTATGTACCATGTATCTGACGACCCAAGATGGGTGATGTATACCTAATTTTGGGGGCGTCACAGTTGGTATCAAAGCTTAGGGATATGATCCCTGGCTAAGATGTGAGACTAGAACTAGGAGGGGAGAGACGGGGAATTCCTTCGCTAATATGACCTACTTAAATTTATTTTGTATTTAATTGGTCGGTCAAAGTATAGGGATAATATGTGATATGTTAATTAACCCTTGTTTTGTGGCAGTGTTTGAAAATGGCATCCGAGAATGTTGAGATTATCAATGGAGCACAGGAGACCGTTGAGTCTCTACAAATCAATAATCAGGATAATGTGCAATTAGAGGACAATACTTCTCATGAAAATAATAACACCGATGAAATGGTGAATGATGGGATGGTCAGAGGCTTTATGCAATTCATGCAACAACAGGCTAAGGCAGCTCCTGTCCAAAATGCAGGTAGAAATACTGATAACTCTCGGACGGTCACCGCTAAGCAGTTTAAGGAGCAATTCATGCAACAACGGGAGAAGGCGGCTCCTGTTCATAATGCAGGAGGAAATAATGGCAACCCATGGTTGGTCACCGCTAAGAAATTCAAGGAGATGGGACCACCAGAGTTTTTGGGAAAGCCAGAACCACTTAAGGCGGAGACGTGGTTAAAGCAGATCACCAAGATATTTGATGTCTTGGGATGCTCCGAGGAGCAAAAGGTTCCCTTTGTCACCTTTATGTTGCGTGAAGAGGCAGATTACTGGTGGGAATTGGTAAAACGTACTCAACCTGCCGTACTAAAGATGTCTTGGGAGAAGTTCCAAGAGCTGTTCAACGAAAAATACTTTCCCGAAAGTATTCGTCACATTAAGGAGGTGGAGTTTATCAAATTGGAGCAAAACAATATGACCGTGTCGCAATACGAGGCAAAATTTGCGGAGTTATCCCGGTTTGCGTCCCACTTGGCGGATAATGAAGAGAGACTGGCGCGATTATTTTTAAGAGGTTTGAAGCCGGAGATACGTCAACATCTTATTTCTCATAAACTGTATTTGTATTCAGATGTTGTAAATAGGACTCAGTTGGTGGAACGCGATAACGAGTCAACCAAACCAAAAGAGAGCAGCCGACAAAATGATAATACCGGTGATAACAGTCATCAAAGCGGTGAAAATAAGCATGGAGGGAATCAACATGTCAGAAATAGTAACCACTTCGGTAATAATCATGGCTAAAATAATAAGAATGGACATTTCAAGAAGAGAAGGTTCAACAATGACGTAAAGACGTCGGTACCAGCACCCGTTTTAAAGGAAGAAGAACGACCACCGGTCGTATGTTTCAAATGCGGACAAGAGGGACACATTCGTCCAAACTGTACGTAACAATCCAAAGCGTGTTTTAATTGCGGAAGAGAAGGTCACCTAGCTCGATTTTGTCGTATGCTGAAGTCAAGTCCAATCGGGATAGTGATGCCAAAGGATGTCCCAGACAAGACAAAGCCGGTAGTTTAAGATAGAGTGTTTTTTTTCTCGTGACGAGGAACCTGAATAAAATTATCACGGGTAACTTAATCATAAGCTCTTACGAAGTCTATACCGTGTTAGATACCGGTTTTACTAACTCTTTTATTTCACCTAGTTGTGTTCAATGTGAAAGTGGTATGCACACAAGCCAATCATGTTTGATGATAAAGCATATACTTTGTAAACAATCTTATTCATTTATTAATAAAAAGTATTAATTTATTAAAGACTTTTAATTATCTACATGATGCTGTTTTATAATATGTGATAAACTCATAGTTTTGAGCAATGCTTTTAGAATAATGATGATGATCATTCTAATGAGATCTAAATTCTTAGAAAGCTTAAAACTAAAATAATTCCCAATCATTGGATTACTAAATTGGGGATTAGTGAATCCGGATAGATTGGTACATACGTTGCTTGCTCATTGGATGAGGATGATTGATCTCATAATCATTTGTGTGGAGACACTAAAGCAAGTATGTAGGTGCTTATTAGAGAATAAGTTCACTGAACGTGACTCGCTAAGGAATACCTAATGGAGTTTTACTTGTCTGTCAATAGGAATTCCTGTAGTTATAGTAGTACAAGTGATCCTTGGACTTGAGATCATCATAGTATCTTGTGTATGATGAGTTATACTTTGACTTATTCCTTAAGACCCTTAGGGTATATCAAAGGGTATGCTTGGGTATAATAATTTATACATGGAGATAATGTATGATCAATAAAGAATCTACCACTTCTAGTAAAAGAAGAGAAATGTCCTATGTGATTCGATAAATGACAACCCAGTAGTCCTTGGCCAAGGCAGAATGAAATTAGAAAGGAGTTTCTAATTTGCATTATTTGGAGTTGTGCATTTAAGGATCGAAATACATATAATTAAATAAAATAAGACTTGACAGAAATTCCATGTCTTATATTTAATTGGAACATTGTATGGTGGAAGGATTGAATTGTACGGTAACTATTTACTCAAAGGTTCTTTTATGATTAATGTTGAAATCTATATTATCTGGAAAGTCGTTGATCGCTAGGGAGGCTTATCCCTATTGTAGAATAAATATTATTTATTTAAATAAATTATTAGTTTAATTTATTTATTTAAATAAGATTAGAATTGTTCTAATTGATTTATTCACAACCGGTTTAATATGGAGAACCTAAAGGGTCACACCATAAAAAGAAGAATAAATATTTAAGAAGTTAATGGCATAATCGTAATAATAAGTTAAGTATATTTAATTTAATCTATGGTGATAGAATAAATTAAATAGCTTAATATTTATTATTTAATATTTTAGAAATATTAAATATAAATTAATAAGAGGAGTCTTATTATTATTATTACTATTATTATTATTATTTAATTCCTAAAGGAATTTGGGAATTAATTAATAAAAGTACTCTCAAATATCTTAATAGGATTAGGAGGCAAATTAATTAAAAGAGTTTAATTAATTATCCCTAATAAGATTAGGGAGCTTAATTAATTAAAAGAATTTAATTAATTAAATAAAACTCAATTCCTTAATTGTTAAGGAGGGTTGCCTACATCTATAAATAAGAGGAGTCTTATTGTGGGTGAAGGGGTTGTTGACTTTTACAGAATACGTAATTCTAATAGTTGGGAGAGTACGCTCCTTTTCTATAGAGATAGAAAAACTAGGGTTTAGCCAACCACCCATCTTCTTGAATTCTTCTTCTTCCTTGGTGGATCACCTCTAGAGGCCAAACACTTGGGTGGCTAACGTTGATCAAAGGAAGGGACCAAACCCGGTGGATTCAAGTTGAACGAGAAAGGATTTGGAGGTGAACTTGTACCTGAGGAAGCTCGATCTTCAAGGGTATGATTTTATTCTTTATCTTTTCATTTAATTAATAATTATGCATAAAGGGTGATCTGGGTATATGGTTTGTAAAAATTTTAAACTCTGATTTTACACGCTTCCGCTAATTTTATGCAATTTGATTGCGATCTTGAATGTTACAAACCTAACAGTGGCATCAGAGCCAAACCTTTATGCGAATTATTAATTATTTTAATTTGATATGTATATTGATATGTGTTTAGAACAATTTAATTGGGCATAATTTTATTGTATAAAATTAAAAAAAATAAAAATAAAAATCCCGTACTGTTTTTTTTTGGATTCGTGGATTAATTTAGGGATGTTCAGGAGATTAGTTGATTCCGTCCTCAACAGGATTATATATATATATATATAGTTTAGAAAAGTGATCCTGCAGATTTTTTTTATATGATCCTGGACATGAGGTGAATTGATTAGTTTTTTTTGTTTTTTTCCAATCACGTGGCCATCCTCAAATGAAATAAGAAAAACAGGATTTATTGAAGCATGGATTGGTTCGGTTACTTCGGTAATATGAATATGTATTAAATATATATAATATATTACCGATATATATTATGTATATGTAATATATATATTTTAATAATTTTATAATTAAAATAAAAAGTTTATTTTAATTTTAAAATTAAATTTCATGCTAACTAATTAGAGTTGGAATTGGATTCCATGATAACTAATTAGAGTTAAAATTGGATTCCATATTTTCTTAAATAAAGGAGTTTATTTAGATATGAAATATGATTTCATATTATTCAAAATAAAAGAGTTTATTTGTGAATAGGAAAAATAATCAATGTTTCCTTAAATAAAGGAGTTTATTTAGATATGAAATTGGATTTCATATTATTCAAAATAAAGGAGTTTATTTGTGAATAGGAAAGAGAATCCTAATTTCCCTAAATAAAGGAGTTTATTTAGATATGAAATAAGATTTCATATTATTCAAAATAAAAGAGTTTATTTGTGAATAGGAAAGAGAATCCTAATTTTCCTAAATAAAGTTGTTTATTTAGATATGAAATAAGATTTCATATTATTCAAAATAAAAGAGTTTATTTGTGAATAGGAAAGAAAATCTGTGTTTTCTTTAATAAAGTTTTTTTTACATGGAATTGGATTCCATAATTAATTAAAATAAAGGAGTTTATTTTGATTAAAGATTTTGATTAAAATAAAATAGTTTAATTTATTCAAAATTGGATAAATTAAAATAAAATAGTTTTATTTTGATTTAAATTTGGATTAAAATAAAGGAGTTTATTTTGATTCAAAATTAGATTTTATACTAACTAAATTTTGCCCATTAAATGATATCAATATATATATTGAATGTTTATTATTCATGAGATGAATATTATTTATTGATGCATATGGTGATGTGTATGATAATAAATGGGATTGATTATGGACTATTGACCAATGTGATTGAATTTTATTTTAGTTGGATGCATGAATGTATGTGTTTTATTAAATGGGGTCTGTGTACCTCGTCTTCTCTAATTTTTCTTAATGTAAATTCTATCTCCCTCCTATGTACTTCCCTTTGACTGCTGATCAAGGTTTCTATTTATTTTAAATAGTTTTGTAATAGGAATAATTAGAATTATTTTGAAGAATTAGAGATCAAGGAGCAAGGAGCGCGTGAAAACCCGTTTGTAATGGAGCCCGGGTTTAAATCTAATAGTTATATTTAAATATTAATTCTTGCACCCCCTAGGTTTGACCTTTTGGTTCACTTGGTGGCTCTAGTGAACCAAACTAGAATAAAGTCCATAATCAATCCAGGTAGAAATAGTATTCTACATGTGCATGCTTATACTATATATATATATATATATATATATATATATATTATATATTATGCAAACAAGCTTCGCATGTTCATTAATATGACGCGTATTTTATATATATATATATATATATATATATATATGCATGCGCGCTAAATAAGATGTGACAAATTAATAACAAACCCCTCAAATATTTTATATTAAGTTGTAACGTTCAAAGATATTTGGAATATTGAACGTCGCCTTCTAGCATGATAGAAACAATAGAGTATTGAATATTTAATATGAGTTTGTTGTGCACACACAAGGCGAGTATTAAATATTTAAGATGTTGTTTTTATTACATATGATGTTTATAAGGAATTGAACATTACTGCTTTTTTGTGCACACACAAGGGCTGTAGTTTTCTCTTCACTTATATGAAAATGTTGGGTCTGACTTAACTTAAATCATTTTAGTTCGGATGTGCACACACTTGACCATTATGATTTAAGAGGCAAAATATAAGGAGTTACATAGTTGATGTAATTGACAAGAGTTGTCTACCTATTTATTTATATATAGTTTGTTGTGCACACACAAGGCTATATACATTTGAAATGGGATCCTTATTCTCACTAGCATATCTTTAATTGGATTTTGCCGAACTATATAAGTGAGGGTAATATAGTTTGAAGAAAATAGTGGGAGATACCAATTTAAAACAAGACCTAATTTATTTTGGTAATTAATAAAAGAATGTATGTTAAAATGTTGTTAATTACAAATTCATTTACAAAATTTTACAATGTCTAAATTACTATCACTGCGAAACATATTAGATGTTATTTAACCGGACCGTATTAAACGGATTGGTTAAGGAATTGAGAATAGTTCTCACGGCTGAAAAGCTATCTTATGTCCTTAATACGCCTATCCCTGCAAAGGTTGCAGACAATGCCTCTAAGGAAGAGATTGCTACTTTTAGAAAGTGGCAAGATGATACACAGTTGGCTCAATGCATCATGCTCGCATCCATGAGTAACGAGCTTCAGCGTCAACATGAAACTATGGATGCTCCTACTATACTACTGCACATCAAGTAGTTGATGGTGAGGAAAGTAGGACTGATAGATATCAGATATCTAAGGAGCTCTTTCGATCTAGAATGACCGATGACACTACAGTACAGATAAAAGTCCATAACATTATCAATTTGATTGATCAATTAGGACAACGGGTTTTGTCATGGATGGAGAGTTGAGCCAAGATTTGATCTTGCACTCACTCCCGGACTCCTTTCACAATTGTTGTGAATTTTTTTATATGAACAAGCTAAAGATCAGCCTCGCTGATTTGCTTAACATGTTGAAAAATATTGAGAGTCACTTTCCAACCAAGAAAGACCAAGTCTTACTGGTAGGGGCCAAAGGATCTTCTGAAAAGAAGAACGATTCTAAGAAGGTAAATAGAAAGGGCATAAATAAAGGATAATAAGAACAAAACTTATACGGATAGCAAAGGAGTTTGCTTCCACTGTAATAAGCCTGGGCACTGGAAAGAAACTGCGAAAAGAATCTTGCAGAGGCTAACCAAAGAAGCTTAGTAAAGTTTCGGTTACAAATACAAATTTATTCATGATTTAAAATAAATTTTTCTTTAAGTCAATGTTCTACTTGGGTATTGGATACCGACTTTTGTTATAATAAATATAGATTTATGAAGGGACCAAGCAGAAGTAGAAAGCTAAACAAATATAAGTAATCCTATGTGTGGAAAATGAAGCAAAGGTTACAACATTAGATGACATAGAAACTTATAGTTTAGCACTGCCTACTGGCAAATCTATTAAGTCAATAAGTTGTTATTGCATTCTAGTTCTCGTTGGAAACATTATTTCCATTTTATTGTTGGACAATGAAATTTTTGGTATTATATTTAAGAACAATTGTTGTTCTATTTATAATAATAATGTTTTGTATAGAACTGAAATATTACTTAATAGATTTTGTATACTTGACTTACGTAAAAATTATTTTATAAATTGAACAAACTAATATAAGAAAAGGAGATGATCATTCAAAGATTTGAATGTATGTATTTGTTGAAATACAAGTGTGAATTATTTGAAAGGTTCAAAGAATTCAGAAGTGAAATAAATTGACAAAGTATTAAGATTCTTTGATTAGATCAAGGAATAAATACTTGTACAATAAGTTTCTAGATCATCTCAAATGGTTTTCTCATAATGGACACATCCTGATACGCAATAATTGATTGATGTATCTGAATTGAAAAATCATACCTTGTTGGACATGGTACGGTCCATAATGATTTTACCGACATTCCAGTACCCTTCTAGGATCATATACTAGAAATGGCTGCTTATCTACGGAAAAGGTAACCTCAAAATCCGACCCCAAGACTCCATAAAAGTTATGGACAGGGAGGATTCCTAATCTTAAGTATGTTAAGATAAGGGGTTGTCCAACTTATGTGAAACGGTTTCAAAGGATAAGCTTGGGACAAAAATTTGACAAGTACAGGTTTGTGGGACATCCTAAAGTAAGTTTAGGGCATATGTTCTATAATTCTACTTAGCAAAAGGTGTTTGTTGCGAAACATGCTGCCTTCTAAGATAAAGGTGTTTATCATTGAAAGGGCTAGTGGGAGGATAATACATCTTGAAAAGTTCAAGATCCACAAAATACTATAAGTCAAATAAGAGGAACCTGTAGATGGACCTATTGTACCACAACCGAATCGTAAATCTGGAATAGTACCGAAGATACCTAGGAGGTATGGATTCATCATGGATGATGATGATGAGGTACGTATCATAGAAGATGATGATCCAGTTACATACGATAAGGTAAGAGTTGTAGACACTCAGAGGAATGGATTGAAGCAATCTTCTCAAAAATGGAACATTCATTTTGATATGATAATCAAAAGAGTTTGATTTTATCAAAAACAAGAATGCACCTAGTGTGTACAAAAGGGTCAGTGGGAGCGTCGTGACATTTCTGGTATTATATGTTGATATAATACGGATAAGGAATGACATGCCAATGCTAAAATCAATAAAGATAAAATTGTCTAAACATTCCTCTATGAATGATTCGGGAAGAGTATCTTAATTGGGGATGTAAATCTATATAGATAGATTTAAAAGAATGCTCGGTTTAACCCAAGGAACGTATATTCATTTTATGCTAAAGTCGTTTAGCATAGAAAACTCTATGGGATGTCTCATGTTGATGAGCCATGGAGTGTATCTCTCTTAATAGTCCCCATAGACTCCTAAAAGAGAGATCGCATGAGTGACAATCATGTATGCAATGAAATATACGCGACCTGATGTTGATTAGTCATATTCTGGAGAAGTTCACTGTGAGACAGTGAAAAACATCTTAAAGTACTTAACCAGCACTAAGGATGTGATATAATTCATGGCGGGTCTGAATTAAAACTAGAGGGCTTAGCAGACTCAAGTTTTTTCAGACAGACCAAGACGACAGAAAATCCACTTTAAGGTAAAGGGTTACCTTGAACGGTGGTGCAGTGAATTGGAAAGGTTCCAAACAACAAAGAGTTGTTGGTTTAGTGATAAAGACAAAGTATATAGCTATAAATGAAGCTACAAGTTGATTGTTTGGATGAAAAGTTCATTACAGAACTAGGAATAGTTCCTAAGTCTCATCTTAGATCTAAACATGTGTTGTGGCACTTTCATTTGATTATAAGAATCATTAAAAGATGGGAAATCACTATAGAGATAGTGAACTCTCAAGAACAATATTACATATCCATTAACTAAAGCTTATCCAACAGCAGGATAATCGTCACTTAGAGAAGAAGGGTATGACATACCATGGCGATTGACTTTAGTGCAAGTGGGAGATTGAAAGTAGTATGCACACAAGCCAATCATGTTTGATGATAAAGCATATACTTTGTAAACAATCTTATTCATTTATTAATAAAAAGTATTAATTTATTAAAGGCTTTTAATTATCTACATGATGCTGTTTTATAATATGTGATAAACCCATAGTTTTGAGCAATGCTTTTAGAATAATGATGATGATCATTCTAATGAGATCTAAATTCTTAGAAAGCTTAAAACTAAAATAATTCCCAATCATTGGATTACTAAATTGGGGATTAGTGAATCCGGATAGATTGGTACATACGTTGCTTGCTCATTGGATGAGGATGATTGATCTCATAATCATTTGTGTGGATACACTAAAGCAAGTATTTAGGTGCTTATTAGAGAATAAGTTCACTGAACGTGACTCGCTAAGGAATATCTAATGGAGTTTTACTTGTCTGTCAATAAGAATTCCTGTAGTTATAGTAGTACAAGTGATCCTTGGACTTGAGATCATCATAGTATCTTGTGTATGATGAGTTATACTTTGACTTATTCCTTAAGACCCTTAGGGTATATCAAAGGGTATGCTTGGGTATAATAATTTATACATGGAGATAATGTATGATCAATAAAGAATCTACCACTTCTAGTAAAAGAAGAGAAATGTCCTATGTGATTCGATAAATGACAACCCAGTAGTCCTTGGCCAAGGCAGAATGAAATTAGAAAGGAGTTTCTAATTTGCATTATTTGGAGTTGTGCATTTAAGGATCGAAATACATATAATTAAATAAAATAAGACTTGACAGAAATTCCATGTCTTATATTTAATTGGGACATTGTATGGTGGAAGGATTGAATTGTACGGTAACTATTTACTCAAAGGTTCTTTTATGATTAATGTTGAAATCTATATTATCTGGAAAGTCGTTGATCGCTAGGGAGGCTTATCCCTATTGTAGAATAAATATTATTTATTTAAATAAATTATTAGTTTAATTTATTTATTTAAATAAGATTAGAATTGTTCTAATTGATTTATTCACAACCGGTTTAATATGGAGAACCTAAAGGGTCACACCATAAAAGGAAGAATAATTATTTAAGAAGTTAATGGCATAATCGTAATAATAAGTTAAGTATATTTAATTTAATCTATGGTGATAGAATAAATTAAATAGCTTAATATTTATTATTTAATATTTTAGAAATATTAAATATAAATTAATAAGAGGAGTCTTATTATTATTATTACTATTATTATTATTATTTAATTCCTAAAGGAATTTGGGAATTAATTAATAAAAGTACTCTCAAATATTTTAATAGGATTAGGAGGCAAATTAATTAAAAGAGTTTAATTAATTATCCCTAATAAGATTAGGGAGCTTAATTAATTAAAAGAATTTAATTAATTAAATAAACTCAATTCCTTAATTGTTAAGTAGGGTTGCCTACATCTATAAATAAGAGGAGTCTTATTGTGGGTGAAGGGGTTGTTGACTTTTACAGAATACGTAATTCTAATAGTTGGGAGAGTACGCTCCTTTTCTATAGAGATAGAAAAACTAGGGTTTAGCCAACCACCCATCTTCTTGAATTCTTCTTCTTCCTTGGTGGATCACCTCTAGAGGCCAAACACTTGGGTGGCTAACGTTGATCAAAGGAAGGGACCAAACCCGGTGGATTCAAGTTGAACGAGAAAGGATTTGGAGGTTAACTTGTACCTAAGGAAGCTCGATCTTCAAGGGTATGATTTTATTCTTTATCTTTTCATTTAATTAATAATTATGCATAAAGGGTGATCCGGGTATATGGTTTGTAAAAATTTTAAACTCTGATTTTACACGCTTCCGCTAATTTTATGCAATTTGATTGCGATCTTGAATGTTACAAACCTAACACAATGTTTGTACTTAACTCCGGAGAAGTTAAACTTTGATTTATCTATTGAAACTCCATTGGGAGAAACCTTCATTACCTCCACTATTTATAAATCTTGTTTGATTCAAATCGACACTTTCACGTTACCTGTCGATCTTATCTCTTTGAAAATACTTGCCTTTAATATGGGTTTTTTTAAACGATTGGTTAACTACTCATCATGTTTTTCGTAAGTTGTTAGCTTTCATATTCCTAACCAACCTATTATGCGAATTCAAGCAACCAAACCACTAAACTTAATCATTGTCATATCAAGCCATAAGTAAAGAGCCCTGATCCTTTTGTTGATGACTTCCTTGTGTGAAATGCACCGAAGCCATACTTTCTGTAGGCGATGTCGTTAATGACGATAACAAGTTGATAGGTATCATTGTGAGGTGTTATCTAGGTTAAGGGATAGAAGTCATAGTTGGTATCAATGTGACGTACTATCCAAGTCTGGGATGTGAGTAACAGTTTTGAATGATATTTTTATCATTAATAAATCTCTTGACGTATTCCTGAAGACTTCTTAGCCTACCCCAGAGCGTGAAATCGAATTTTGTATTGACACCAGTACAAAACCCATTTCTTAAACCCTCAAAATAATTTTTTCAACTAAAACGAAAGTAACATGCACCAAAGACGTTGACTCGAGCTGTTGAAGATTACGATCGTACTATTCAATATCATCGTGAAAGAGCGAACGTGGTAGCTGACGTGTTGAGTAGAAGATCGTATGCGTTTACAAGTGCGATGTTGTTAACACAAAGACTCATTTCGTATAACTTACAAATGATGAAGATAGAGTTAAAGACTCTAGGGACCCACGTGAAGATAATGAATATACGAGTTAAATTGACTTTAATCGATAAAGTTAAAGACGCTCAAGCTACATACCCGAATCTGATGAATGTGAAGAAGAAGGTTCAAGAGGGTGTTATTTTAGAAGCAAGAGTTGCTGAAGAGAGAAAATCTCAACCCTCGATTTAATTGGCCCATTTGAAATCCTCGATTGAGTAGGAACTGTGGCTTATTGACTCGTTTTACCGCCAAATATATTGCATGTTCATAACGTTTTTTTTCGTATCGATGTTACGTAAATATGTGGACGACCCAAACCACATTATTAATTTAGAACCGGACGAGATAGCGGATGATTTAACGTTTGAAGAGATACGTGTTACAATCTTGGATAAGAAGAATCGTATTCAACACTCAAAGGTTATATCTCAAGAGTTAGAATTTGAAGTGAAGTTAAGGTATCCTCACCTGTTCGGCATACCATGTACGTACGTAAATTTCGAGGGCGAAATTCCATAAGGAGGGGAGATTGTGAAACCCCAGATTTTATGAATAAAGAATTAATTTTCTCGAAATAATTTTTTAATATTATGGTGTGAATTTGAGGTAATATTATAGTTGTGGGTAGTATTTATAAATTTTGCAAAGTATGCAAGTTGTTATATTATATTCGATTGGTCAGGGAATATTCTTTGTGTCGAAAAATATTCGTACGACAGTACAATTATTGGTGGACCCCACAACAGAATTATTGTCGGATTGAGAAAACGACAAAAATATTTTATTGAAAATAACGGTGGAAGTTTTACCGTTGATACTGTTGAACTACTGGGTAATAAAAGAATAGTAATACGCGTTGTTGCATAGTAGCACACGGTATTGATTATTGATATTTATGTGAGAAGTCACTCCGTTTGATTCAATTATTATCGATTAATAATATGAATTATTATAGTGATGATGACGTTTTGTTTTATTCGTATTATTAACGTAATAAAACAGAAACATCTTTTTATAGAAAACAGAATACTTTATTAAAGTTATTCTATAAATAAAATATATTATATTTTATTATGCATAGTGTTGCATAGTATTTTGCATAGTGTTGCATAGTGTTTGTATAGTAAATTTTTTTTTATATAAATAGAACATATTATATTTTATTTAAAAGATTTTTTTTTAAATATGGACCGTCAGATTAAAGTAAATCAATCTGGACCGTTCATGGATTAGTTACTATGCATTTCATTTTCCTATAAATAGAAGTTCATTCCTTCATTATTTTCTTACGAATTCACTGAACTCTAGAGAGAGAAACTATAGAGAGATAGAAGAAAAGCTTTTTGCTACTTAACTTTTCTTTTCCTATATCCAGTTTCTGTTACGGTAAGGGGTGTTATTTTTTCTTATTCATGAAGAGAACTGTTGTTATTCCATTTCTTATTATTCTGTTGGAATAACCTGTATACGCGATCTACCCTATACTTGGTGACATTCTTCTATTATTCTGTTGGAACATCATGTCTGTGTGTTTTACACCAGACCTGATTCCGTCTTTATTATTATTCCGTTGGAACATCCTGTTTGTGTGTTTTACACCGGACCTGGTTCCGTCTTTATTATTATTCCGTTGGAATATCCTGTCTGTGTGTTTTACACCGGACCTGGTTCCGTCTTTATTATTCTGTTGGAACATCCTGTCGGTGCAAATTTTGCCTGACCTGGTTTCGTTATTATTATTCTGTTAGAACAACCCGTCTATGCGAAGTACCGCATGCATGGTGATTTCTGTTGATATTCCATTCTTTATTATACTCAGTTGGTTAAAGTTTTGACTTCTATACTCCATGAAATTAGTAGAATATCCTTGATATTTGCGCTTCATCCAGTATCTTTTCATGAAAATGTTCTTCTGATCATTCTTGAATTTTACTCTACAAAGCAGTATCATGTGGACAATTTGGACATTAGTAGTTCTTGGACAAATTAATTCTTGAACTTGTTTTATTGAATTCTTATATCATTGTCATCATCCTCATGTTTATATTTTTTTGAAAGTCATCTGTGGCCTGTAGTGCATGGATGGACTTGGTATGATTATGACCAGGGATTATTCGGTGTAATCATGACCGTAATGTTACAAATGATGCGGTAAAAGTCCTCATTGGTCCGTAGTGCATTGATGGACAGTTGTTGGCATGATCATGACCATTGATGAATACACAAATGTCCTTGGCCCGTAGTGCATGAAATTTGTGGTCGTGACCCTAATAAATATCCTTGGCCGTAGTGCAGGGATGATGTGGTTTATTTATTAAGCTGAGTCTCAGCGATAAAAGTGATGAAAAACTTTTTAAATCATAAAAGATAGTAGATTCTATTCTCTACTTGACTCTTTTAATGGATTGCTTGATCCGGTGCTGTTAAACTTGATGTTGTTATATTTTATCAATTTAATACTGTTGAAGGCTAACGATAATTTATTCTGCATTATCTTAGTCATAATATTTCTTACTGGGCTAGTTGAGCTCACCCTTTCTTTCACTGTTCTCTTCAGGAAATGAGAACATAGCAGGGACTAGTCGGGGAACGGAGTGACGGTCCAGAGGATAGCATTAGTAGTCCTCACTATTCTGTGAAATAGTGTATTAATAATTATAATGAGGACTCTTTTTGAGTTTGTATAATCTCTAGTAGACAATAATTGTATTCAAACTCACAGTTATGTTTTGTCGTATTGTACACGACAGTTGTATTAGTAAGTTGTATTTGAATTATGTACCATGTATCTGACGACCCAAGATGGGTGATGTATACCTAATTTTGGGGGCGTCATAATCTCCCTCTTTTTTCGTGAACTAGAGTAAATCTCATTATATTATTGTGGCATGAGATTTTATATATGTTAAAAGTGTTCATATTATTCTAATCATTTAATAATACATTTAGATACTCGGATACCAATTAAACTTTAGAAATTACAGGCGCAATACAAAAATTAAACTCACTTTTCATTGAGCTATATATACTTTATGCATATGCGTACGCTTATTTGGAATTATTATTTTTTATTCCAGTCTACAAAAGTTATCATCAATACTTATTTACGTAACTAGCAATTAAAAAATAATATAAACATTTGCAATATATATCGATTTCTATTCAAATATTTGAATATTACCTCGTCTTAGTATCAAAATTTGCAAATAAAAATAATATATACTTATTTCATGTATATTTTAAAATAGCAAGTTATTTTTCAAATAAATTTTTTTTTATTTATATTCTTTTTAATAAATTTTTAGTTTAGTAATGTAACATAATAATAAAATTATGATAAAAAAACTTGAAGAACTTATATATTTTATACAACTATATATCACTATAAAGTACGTATTCCTATATAAATTACTTTCCCTCTCTCAATTTTTTTTTCTTCATTTAACTCTGATTCTAAGTTAATTTACAAAATTATAAAATTTTAAAATATTGTGTATTTATTTTTATTTTTGAAATAATAACGTGTGTTTATTATTAAATACTCCCTCCGTCCCAAATTAACTGCTCAGTTTTGACTTTTTTAAGTCAAATTGACTATTTTTAGAATTAATAATTAAGCATATATAAATATATTTCTAAAATTATAAAAATTAGGATTAGTAATAAATTGTATATACTTTCTTTTGGTTATAATCTCTTCACCTATATTTTAGCAAAAATAGTAAAAAGATTAGTTTTAAAAATGGTCAATTTGACTTTAAAAAGTCAAAACTGAGCAGTTAATTTGGGACGGAGGGAGTAACAAATAAATTCAAAATTTAAAAATGTTCGTTAGTCTACAATAAAATTTATTATTTTCAAACCTTACATGAATCATATTAATTTTGAATTTTAGAATTTTTGGAGTTGGCTTTATAAAGTCAAGATGGGGTTTGTTGGAATAGATGCAGTAGTGTTTGCATTAGATGAAAAGTTCCCCAGAATCCATAAATGCATAGTTATACACATATATATTATCTCTTGAACTAAGTTCAATTTGAAATTTGATAAGGTTGATAGTGGTGGAACAAACCATTGATTAAATTGTTGACTTGACAAAATATGTGTTGGGCAAAAAATTTAGTCAAAGTTTTCAGAATCTGAAATTTATCTAGATGTAAGTGGATATCCCTCACTGTATACATGCTATCTGAATATGTGTGTAATATCTGGTCCATTAGTAGTTAAATCAGATGCCTTATATCTAAAAGGAAGCAAGGACTCTTAAATATGAGTTCAAGATTCTATTTTTATGCATGTACTTCTTTATATATACTTTGTTAATAAATGTTAGGACAAAAGGTGAACTCTCTTTCTAGAAGTAGAATTTTTTTGTCGATGGGATGAAAAGTTGTGTCAAATTAGATTTCATTAAGGTAGTTGAATATTTGTACTTTAGGCTGAAAAGAATTTGAAGATATACAAGTAACTTTATGTGCACTACTTTTGAGTTTTGATGCCTAAGTTTGTTGGTCTACAAAAAGAAAACTACGCCCTCTGCACTGAAATTAGAGTCCAGGTGAAAATCAAAGTATCTAATTTGTGATATTTGAACTGATATCGGCAGTGTATTTGGTGCTAAAACTTTCATTTCAACATCTTTTACATACAATAGTATCAAAACTATTATCATAAGAAAGTATATGAATATAGTATCAAAGTCAACTTATTTGATTTCAAAATATAGTTGCTTCAATTTTTCTTGATTCGACTCCTTTTTCCTTTTGTTTAGTTTTGATTATGTATTGTGCAATCAATATTGTAAGTGAGCTCATTGAATTTACATTGTTGGCATAGATGATGCATAATCAAGGATAGGGAATTACATATTTTATTTTTCCTAATTCAAATGATTTTTCTCACAAGTTTATTATTTAATCTTTTATTTTAAATTAATAATGTGCTTATGGTGTGTTTGATTTGGTCCATTGAAGCCTTATTTGAAGGGTTTCCTCCTCTTCAAGAATGTTAAACTTCAGCCAAAATTATCATTTTCAGAAGAAGAGAACGATCAGAAGAAACATGAAGTTTTGTGGGCTCACTGTTTTGGTGCAGGTGTCTTTGTTTGGTTGAAGGTGTGTTTTTGTTGAAGTTATTTTTGTTTTCTGGTCTTTGATATCAGGGGTGTAGCAAGCAATGTTTGAATATAAAATATTAGAGGAGAAAAAAGAAAAAAGGCTTTTGAGTGGTAGAAGATAGGGAAGGAAAGAGTATATATTACAAATGAATTGGATTATTTATGGTTAATCGAGTTTTGCAGATGGTGTTTGATAATCTTATGGTTAGAAGAGGACGGCTCTAGCATATTGATGTTATTTCAGCAAGTGAAGTGATTTCATTTTGTGGTTGGATTCTCATTTCTCTCTTCATGTTGGGCTGTTGAACTACTTATGTACTATTTTAGCCCTATTGGTGTTAAATATCTTCAAAAATTATGTTATTTTTAATGGAGGCAGGACTATGTGTAACATTTTTGTGTTTTAAGAACTACATTTCGTGGATGAAAGGTAAATGCAGAATTTTAGTTTCAGACATCAGATATATATTCTCAAATTCTGAGTGTTGTTAAGGTTGTATGGGACATCATGTTGTTCTCCTCGGGGAATGGTCCAGGTATGTCAACATGGCTTTTGGGTTGTTTTGATTTAACAATTGGAAGGTGGATTACTATAAAGTTTTGTTGTATGCAGGACATGATTTTAGAGTTTTGATATCACTGATCTTATGTCAAGTTGAAAATATGTTAAGGTTTTCTATTTCATTTTATGGTGTCTTTAATACTATTTGGTTGTATTGATAGTTTAAATATTTGGACTTCAAGGTTAGAACCCAGGACCCAGTTTGTAATAGTAATATTCAATGTTACTACATATTGTGTACTTCCAGGGTTTTTTTTTACATAAATAGTGGACAAAATATTAAAACCATTATTCAAAATAACCCGTGCATTGCACGGGCTACCAACTAGTTTTACTTATTACACCATTAAACTTTTAAAAATTAAAATTATCCTATTCAACTAATTAAAATTTTGAAATTATACCATTTTGTTAATAAGATTGGATGGACATCAAATTGACTCGGACTTTTTTAGACGTGGTTAGATTTGTGCTACAAATTTATAAACCAACCGGAATTACCCCATAAATTTCTGCTTCAAATTTATCAAATTGATGAAATTAATGATGTTATTTGGCAAAATTAAATATACTCAAATTTGATTCTTTTTCTTGATATTTAATTTATTCAAATTACATCATTAATTTGATAGATTTTATAAAATTTGAACGCATGTACACCACTTTTTTTATAGACAAATCAGAGTAGGGGTTTAGAACCCTAACTATTATAATAGGTATGTTTTCTTCTCCATTTTACAAATTTTCTCTTCTCAATCTTCATCTGCCTACCTTTTATAATATATAACAACTTCTACAACCTTAGTCTCCTCTATTAAATCTTCAATTCTATTAATAAAACATAATCCCATTATCAGCCCCAACACCCCAAATCAGCCGTTATTTGCCTAATTACTAGCATCAACTCCATTGCAATATCAAACCACATAGCTTAGATAAAAAAATGGAGAAAAAATGAACCACCTAGCAGCGCACCCAACACCGTCGTTAAAAGTTTCAACACCAAAGGAACTATCGAAACCGTAAGGAACCTCCAACGTCGCCACAACCACAATGAGTCTCCACCGTCGTTGCCGCCACCATCGCCACATAGAGCCTCTACCGTAAATGGTTAAATTGATAAAAGTTTTAAAGTTAAGGGTGATATATATAAATTTTTTCAAAATAAACAAGTGGTTATAAAATATTCATTGTTGTCGGGGAATATTCGTTTGGTCGTGAAATATTCTTGCTATCGGAGAATATTCGTACGACGGCGCAGCCATTTGTGGGCCCCATAACATAATAATTGTCGGATGAAGAAAACAACAATAATACGCGTGATTACCTGGTGATTAAAATACAGTAATACGCGTGGTTGCACAGTAGCACACGGTATTGCACAGTATTTTTGAATTATTGATTCTTACGTATGAAAGCATTATTCAATAATTGTTACAGTAATTACTGTTCAATATTTTATTTTATTGATTCAATAATTACTATGTTGATATTTTATATTATTGTTGTTTCAATAATTATCACGGCACAATATTTCCCATTATCAAATCAATAATTCATATTATTTGAATAATATTATTAGATAGCATTATTGGCAATGTCTAAAAAGTTATGTCAAGGAGAGGTTTGGTCACCTAATTGCGCGCCAGTAAGGAGAAATCCTTATCGGAAAGCCCCCTTGTGACGCCCCCAAAACAAGGATACATCACCCATCTTAAGTTGCTAGATACATGGTACATAAATTCAAATACAACTTAATTATACAACAGTCGTGTAAAATACGACAAAACATATCTGAGAGTTTAAACAAGAATATTGTCGTCTAGACAATATCCACACTCAATGGTGTCCTCATTACAATTATTATCACATTATTCCTTAGAATAGTGAGGACTACTAAAGCCATTTATCTTGGACCATCACTCCATTCTTCGACTCGTCTCAGCTATATTCTCATTTCCTGAAGAGAACAATGAAAGAAAGGGTGAGCTCAACTAGCCCAGTAAGAAATATTATGACTAAGATAATGCAGAATAAATTATCCTTAGCCTTCAATAGTATAACAACTGATAGAATACAATAGACAACAAGTTTAACTGCAACAACTGCAACGGAAATAAGCAATTCATTAGAAGAGTCAAGTAGAGCATAAAATCTACTATCTTCTATGATTTAAAAAGTTTTTCATCAACTTTATCGCTGAGAGTCAACTTAATAAATAAAATCGAATTATCCATGCACCACGGCCAAGGATATTCATGTAATCATCAATTGTCATGATTATACTGAATAATCCCTGGTCATAATCATACCAACAACTGTCCATCAATGAAGTACAGGCCAATGAGGACTTTCACCACATCATTCGTTACATTACGGTCATGATTATACCGAATAATCTCAGGTCATAATCATACCAAGTTCATCTATGCACGTAAGCCAAAGATGACTTTAATCACAATATTAACATGAGGATGATGACAATGACATAATAATTCAATAAAACAAGTTCAAAGATAAATTTTAAAGATTTATAATTTAATTTATCCAGAAATCAATAACGTCCAAATTGTCAACATGATACTGCTTTGTAGAGTAAAATTCAAGAATAATATTCATGTACCAAAAATAATTTGGACAGAAAAAAAATATATTTTTCAGGTGAATAGTACTTCGGGAATAGTACCCCGTGACTAGTACCCCGACACGAAAAGTGTCCCGAATACCCGAGTGAATGATACTAGAGTGAATAGTAATCGGGTGAATAGTAACCCGTGAATATTAACTCGTGAATAGTACTCCGGCACGAAAAGTACCCCGAATACCCGAGTGAATAATACCAGAGTGAATAGTAACCCGTGAATAGTAACTCGTAAAAAAATACCAAAGAAAACGATATTCCATGACGAGTACAAAAGAAATGATATCTCAGACGAGTATAATAGAATATACGAAACTACAAATGGATTTTAACCCGCCATGCGGTAATCTACGTAGACAGATCATTTCCACAATTTAATAAAAAATGAATACGAAGGATCAATCACCATGCATGCTGTAATCCACATAGATAGGTTATTCCAACAAAATAATAAAGAATGGAACCAGGTCATGCGTAATCCGCACAGACGGGATATTCCAACAAAATAATAAAGAACGGAACCAGGTCATGTGTAATCCGCACAGACAGGATATTCCAACAAAATAATAAAGAACGGAACCAGGTCATGCGTAATCCGCACAAACAAGATATTCCAACAGAATAATAAAGAATGGAATAACAATAGAATTCACCAGGCATGCGATAGACCACACAGACTGAAAGTAATATGCATACAAGCCAATCATATTTGATGATAAAGCATATACTTTGTAACAATCTTATTCATTTATTAATAAAAAGTATTAATTTATTAAAGGCTTTTAATTATCTACATGATGCTGTTTTATAATATGTGATAAACCCATAGTTTTAAGCAATGCTTTTAGAATAATGATGATGATCATTCTAATGAGATCTAAATTCTTAGAAAGCTTAAAACTAAAATAGTTCCCAATCGTTGGATTACTAAATTGGGGATTAGTGAATCCGGATAGATTGGTACATACGTTGTTTGCTCATTCGATGAGGATGATTGATCTCATGATCATTTGTGTGGAGACACTAAAGCAAGTATGTAGGTGCTTATTAGAGAATAAGTTCACTGAACGTGACTCGCTAAGGAATACCTAATGGAGTTTTACTTGCATGTCAATAGGAATTCCTGTAGTGATAGTAGTACAAGTGATCCTTGGACTTGAGATCATCATAGTATCTTGTGTATGATGAGTTATACTTTGACTTATTCCTTAAGACCCTTAGGGTATATCAAAGGATATGCTTGGGTATAATAAGTTATACATGGAGATAATGTATGATCAATAAAGAATCTACCACTTCTAGTAAAAGAAGAGAAATGTCCTATGTGATTCGATAAATGACAACCCAGTAGTCCTTGGCCAAGGCAGAATGAAATTAGAAAGGAGTTTCTAATTTGCATTATTTGGAGTTGTGCATTTAAGAGTCGAAATACATATAATTAAATAAAATAAGACTTGACAGAAATTCCATGTCTTATATTTAATTGGGACATTGTATGGTGGAAGGATTGAATTGTACGGTAACTATTTACTCAAAGGTTCTTTTATGATTAATGTTGAAATCTATATTATCTGGAAAGTCGTTGATCGCTAGGGAGGCTTATCCCTATTGTAGAATAAATATTATTTATTTAAATAAATTATTAGTTTAATTTATTTATTTAAATAAGATTAGAATTGTTCTAATTGATTTATTCACAACCGGTTTAATATGGAGAACCTAAAGGGTCACACCATAAAAGGAAGAATAATTATTTAAGAAGTAAATGGCATAATCGTAATAATAAGTTAAGTATATTTAATTTAATCTATGGTGATAGAATAAATTAAATAGCTTAATATTTATTATTTAATATTTTGGAAATATTAAATATAAATTAATAAGAGGAGTCTTATTATTATTATTACTATTATTATTATTTAATTCCTAAAGGAATTTGGGAATTAATTAATATAAGTACTCTCATTTATTCCTAATAGGATTAGGAGGGAAAATTAGTTAAAGGAGTTTAATTAATTATCCCTAATAAGATTAGGGAGCCCATTTAATTAAAGGAGTTTAATTAAATAAATAATACCTTATTTTTAATAGGGTTACTTGATATCTTTATAAGAGGAGTCTTATATCAGATATCAAACATACGTTATTCCATTTGTTGGAGAGTACGCCTTTTTCTATAGAGATAGAAAAACTAGGGTTTAGCCAACAACCCATCTTCTTGAATTCTTCTTCTTCCTTGGTGGATCACCTTTAGAGGCCAAACACTTGGGTGGCTAACGTTGATCAAAGGAAGGAACCCAATCCGGTGGATTCAAGATGAACGCGAAAAGGATTGGAGGTGAACTTGTACCTGAGGAAGCTTGGATCTTCAAGGGTATGATTTTATTCTTTATCTTTTCGTTTAATTAATAATTGTGCATAAAGGGCGATCCGGGTTTATGGTTTGTAAAATTTTAAAACATTGATTTTTACACATTTCCGCTAATTTTGCGCAATTTGATTGCGTTCATGAATGTTATAAACCTAACAGTGGCATCAGAGCCAAACCTTTATGCGAATTATTAATTGTTCAGATTTAATATGTATATTGATATGTGTTTTGAACAATTTAATTGGGCATAATTTTATTGTATAAAATTTATTTAAAAAAAAAAAAAACGAAAAACAAAAACCGTGGCCATCCTATTTTTTTTTTTTTTCAAGGGGTTTCACGCCATTTTTTTTTTTTAGCAGATTAAAGTAAAGGAGGTTGTTACAGGTTTTTGCTAAATTTTGTTGCACGGAAATCAAGGAAATTGCAGGAGCTTTCATTTTTTTTGAGATTCTTGCGCACGGAAATAAGGAGGTGATTATATATATAATATATATATTAACGTAATATATATATTTATATATATAATAATAATTTTATAAATAAAATAAAATATTTATTTTAATCTTAAAATAAAAAGTTTATTTTAATTTTAAAATAAAAAGTTTATTTTAATTTTAAAATTAGAATTTCATGCTAACTAATTAGAGTTGGAATTGGATTCCATGATAACTAATTGGAGTTGAAATTGGATTGTCTATCTTTCCTTAAATAAAGGAGTTTATTTAGATATGAAATAAGATTTCATATTATTCAAAATAAAGGAGTTTAGTTGTGAATAGGAAAGAGAATCCTAATTTCCTTAAATAAAAGAGTTTATTTAAATATGAAATAAGATTTCATATTATTCAAAATAAAGGAGTTTATTTATGAATAGGAAAGAAAATTCGTGTTTCCTTTAATAAAGGAGTATTTTTTTTACTTGGAATTGGATTCCATAATTAATTAAAATAAAGGAGTTTATTTTGATTAAAGATTTTGATTAAAATGAAATAGTTTATTTTATTCAAAATTGGAAAAATTAAAATAAAATAGTTTTATTTTGATTTAAATTTGGATTAAAATAAAGGAGTTTATTTTGATTCAAAAATAGATTTTATACTTACTAAATTTGCCCATTAAATGATATCAATATATATATTAAATGTTTATTATTCATGAGATGAATGTTATTTATTGATGCATATGGTGATATGTATGATAATAAATGGGATTGATTATGGACTATTGACCAATGCGATTGGATTTTATTTTAGTTGGATGCATGAATGTATGGGTTTTATTAAATGGGGTTTGCGTACCTCGTCTTCTCTAATTTTTCTTAATGTAAATTCTATCTCCCTCCTATGTACCTCCCCTTGACTGTTGATCAAGGTTTCTATTTATTTTAAATAGTTTTGTAATAGGAATAGTTAGAATTATTTTGAAGAATTAGAGATCAAGGAGCAAGGAGCGCGTGAAGACCCGTTTGTAATGGAGCCCAGGTTTAAATGTAATAGTTATATTTAAATATTAATTCTTGCACCCCTAGGGTTTGACCTTTTGGTTCACTTGGTGGCTCTAGTGAACCAAACTAGAATAAAAGTCCATAATTAATCCAGGTAGAATATAGTATTCTATATGTGCATGCTTATATTATATATATTATATATTATGCAAACATGCTTCGCATGTTAATTAATATGACGCGTATTTTATATATATATATGCATGCGCGCTAAACAAGATGAGACAATTAATAACAAACCCCTCAAATATTTTATATTAAGTTGTAACGTTCAAAGATATTTGGAATATCGAACGTCGCCTTCTAGCATGATATAAACAATAGAGTATTGAATATTTAATATGAGTTTGTTGTGCACACACAAGGCGAGTATTAAATATTTAAGATGTTGTTTTTATTACATATGATGTTTATAAGGAATTGAACATTACTGCTTTGTTGTGCACACACAAGGGCTGTAGTTTTCTCTTCACTTATATAGAAATGTTGGGTCTGACTTAACTTAAATTATTTTAGTTCGGATGTGCACACACTTGACCATTATGATTTAAGAGGCAAAATACAAGGAGTTACATAGTTGATGTAATTGACAAGAGTTGTCTACCTATTTATTTATATATAGTTTGTTGTGCACACACAAGGCTATATACATTTGAAATGGGATCCTTATTCTCACTAGCATATCTTTAATTAGATTTTGCCGAACTATATAAGTGAGGGTAATATAGTTTGAAGAAAATAGTGGGAGATACCAATTTAAAATAAGACCTAAATTATTTTGGTAATTAATAAAAGAATGTATGTTAAAATGTTGTTAATTACACAATCATTTACAGAATTTTACAATGTCTAAATTACTATCACTGCGTAGCATATTAGATGCTAAATTAACCGGACCGAATTAAACGGATTGGTTAAGGAAATTGAGAATAGTTCTCACGGCTGAAAAGCTATCTTATGTCCTTAATACGCCTATCCCTGCAATGGTTGCAGATAATGCCTCTGAGGAAGATATTGCTACTTTTAGAAAGTGACTAGATGATGCATAGTTGGCTCAATGCATCATGCTCGCATCCATGAGTAACGAGCTTCAGCGTCAGCATGAAACTATGGATGCTCTTACTATATTCCTGCACATCAAGTTGTTGATGGTAAGGAAAGTAGGACTTATAGATATCAGATATCTAAGGAGCTCTTCCGATCTAGAATGACCAATGACACTACAGTACAGACATATGTCCTAAAATGGTCAATTTGATCGAACAATTAGGACAATGGGTTTTGTCATGGATGGAGAGTTGAATCAAGATTTGATCTTGCACTCACTTCCGGACTCCTTTCACAATTGTTGTGAATTTTTCATATGAACAAGCTAAAGATCAGCCTCGCTGATTTGCTTAACATGTTGAAAAATATTGAGAGTCACTTTCCAACCAAGAAAAATCATGTCTTACTGGTAGGGGCCAAAGGATCTTCTGAAAAGAAGAACGATTCATAGAAGGTAAACCGAAAGGCGTAAACAAAGGATAATAAGAACAAAACTGATATGGATAGCAAAGGAGTTTGCTTCCACTGCAATAAGCCTGGACACTGGAAGGAAACTTCAAGAAGCATCTTGCAGAGGCTAACCAAAGAAGCTTAGTGAAGTTTCGGTTACAAATACAATTTTGTTCAGGATTTAAAATAATTTTTTCTTTAAGTCAAGGTTCTACTTGGGTATTGGATACCGACTTTGGTTATCATAAATATAGATTTATGAAGGGACCAAGTAGAAGTAGAAAGCTAAACAAATATAAGTAAACGTATGTGTGGGAAATGAAGCAAAGGTTGCTGCATTAGCCGTAGGAACTTATAGTTTAGCAATGCCTACGAGCAAGTCTATTAAGTCAATAAGTTGTTATTCTATTCCAGTTCTCGTTGGAAACATTATTTTCATTTTATTGTTGGACAATGAAATTTTTGGTATTATAATTAAGAACAATTGTTGTTCTATTTATAATAATAATGTTTTGTATAGAACTGAAATGTTACTTAATGAATTTTGTATACTTGACTTACGTGAAAATAATTTTGCAAATTGAACAAACTAGTATAAGAAAAAGGAGATGATCATTCAAAGAGTTGAATGTGTGTATTTGCTGAAATACAAGTGTGAATTATTTGAAAGGTTCAAAGAATTCAGAAATGAAATAAATTGACAAAGTATTAAGATTCTTTGATTAAATCAAGGAATAAATACTTGTGCAATAAGTTTCTAGATCATCTCAAATGGTTTTTTCATAATGGACACATCCTGATACGCAATAATTGATTGATGTATCTAAAAGGAAAAATCGTACCTTGTTGGACATGATACGGTCCATAATGATTTTACAGACATTCCAGTATCCTTCTGGGGTAATGTCCTAGAAATGGCTGCATATCTACGAAAAGGTAACCTCAAAATCCGGCCCCAAGACTCCATAAAAGTTATGGACAGGGTGGATTCCTAATCTTAAGTATGTTAAGATAAGGGGTTGTCCAACTTATGTGAAAAGGTTTCAAAGGATAAGCTTGGGACAAAATTTGACAAGTACAGATTTGTGGGACATCCTAAAGTAAGTTTAGGGCATATGTTCTATGATCCTACTTAGCAAAAGGTGTTTGTTGCGAAACATGCTGCCTTCTAAGATAAAGGTGTTTATCATTGAAGGGGCTAGTGGGAGGATAATACATCTTGAAAAGTTCAAGAACCACAAAACACTACAAGTCAAATAAGAGGAACCTATAGATAGACCTATTGTACCACAACCGAATCGTAAATCTGGAATAGTACCGAAGTTACCTAGGAGGTATGGATTCATCATAGATGATGATGATGAGGTACACATCATAGAAGATGATGATCCAGAGTTACATACGATGAGGTAAGACTTCTAGTGTGTACAAAAGGGTCAGTGGGAGCATTATGACATTTCTAGTATTATATGTTGATATACTACGGATAAGGGATGACAAACTAATGCTATAATCAGTAAAGATAAAGTTGTCTAAACATTCCTCCATGAATGATTTGGGAAGAGCTCGACTTAACCCAATGAACGTATATTCATTTGATGTTAAAGTTGTTTAGCATGGCAAACTCCATGGGATGTTTCATGATGATGAGCTATGGAGTGTATCTCTCTTAATAGTCCCCATAGACTCCTAAAAGAGAGATCGCATGAGTGACTATCATGTATGCAATGAAATGTATGAGACCTGATGTTGATCAGTCATATTCTGGAGAAGTTCACTGTGAGACAGTGAAAAACATCTAAAAGTACTTAACCAGCACTAAGGATGTGATCATAATACATGGTGGGTCTGAATTAAAACTAGAGGGCTTAACAGACTCAAGTTTTTCAGACAGACCAAGACGACAGAAAATCCACTTTAAGGTAAAGGGTTACCTTGAACGGTGGTGCAGTGAATTGAAAAGGTTCCAAACAGCAAAAAGTTGTTGGTTTAGTGATAAAGACAAAGTATATAGTTGTAAATGAAGCTGCAAGTTGATTGTTTGGATTAAAAGTTCATTACAGAACTAGGAATTGTTCCTAAGTATCATCTTGGATCTAAACATGTGTTGTGGCACTTTTATTTGATTAAAGGAATCATTGAAAGATGGGAAATCACTATAGAGATAGTGAACTCTCAAGAACAACATTACATATCCATTAACTAAAGCTTATCCAACAGCAAGATAATCGTCACTTAGAGAAGAAGAGTATTAGATACCATGACGATTGGCTTTAGTGCAAGTGGGAGATTGAAAGTAATATGCATACAAGCCAATCATATTTGATGATAAAGCATATACTTTGTAACAATCTTATTCATTTATTAATAAAAAGTATTAATTTATTAAAGGCTTTTAATTATCTACATGATGCTGTTTTATAATATGTGATAAACCCATAGTTTTAAGCAATGCTTTTAGAATAATGATGATGATCATTCTAATGAGATCTAAATTCTTAGAAAGCTTAAAACTAAAATAGTTCCCAATCGTTGGATTACTAAATTGGGGATTAGTGAATCCGGATAGATTGGTACATACGTTGTTTGCTCATTCGATGAGGATGATTGATCTCATGATCATTTGTGTGGAGACACTAAAGCAAGTATGTAGGTGCTTATTAGAGAATAAGTTCACTGAACGTGACTCGCTAAGGAATACCTAATGGAGTTTTACTTGCATGTCAATAGGAATTCCTGTAGTGATAGTAGTACAAGTGATCCTTGGACTTGAGATCATCATAGTATCTTGTGTATGATGAGTTATACTTTGACTTATTCCTTAAGACCCTTAGGGTATATCAAAGGATATGCTTGGGTATAATAAGTTATACATGGAGATAATGTATGATCAATAAAGAATCTACCACTTCTAGTAAAAGAAGAGAAATGTCCTATGTGATTCGATAAATGACAACCCAGTAGTCCTTGGCCAAGGCAGAATGAAATTAGAAAGGAGTTTCTAATTTGCATTATTTGGAGTTGTGCATTTAAGAGTCGAAATACATATAATTAAATAAAATAAGACTTGACAGAAATTCCATGTCTTATATTTAATTGGGACATTGTATGGTGGAAGGATTGAATTGTACGGTAACTATTTACTCAAAGGTTCTTTTATGATTAATGTTGAAATCTATATTATCTGGAAAGTCGTTGATCGCTAGGGAGGCTTATCCCTATTGTAGAATAAATATTATTTATTTAAATAAATTATTAGTTTAATTTATTTATTTAAATAAGATTAGAATTGTTCTAATTGATTTATTCACAACCGGTTTAATATGGAGAACCTAAAGGGTCACACCATAAAAGGAAGAATAATTATTTAAGAAGTAAATGGCATAATCGTAATAATAAGTTAAGTATATTTAATTTAATCTATGGTGATAGAATAAATTAAATAGCTTAATATTTATTATTTAATATTTTGGAAATATTAAATATAAATTAATAAGAGGAGTCTTATTATTATTATTACTATTATTATTATTTAATTCCTAAAGGAATTTGGGAATTAATTAATATAAGTACTCTCATTTATTCCTAATAGGATTAGGAGGGAAAATTAGTTAAAGGAGTTTAATTAATTATCCCTAATAAGATTAGGGAGCCCATTTAATTAAAGGAGTTTAATTAAATAAATAATACCTTATTTTTAATAGGGTTACTTGATATCTTTATAAGAGGAGTCTTATATCAGATATCAAACATACGTTATTCCATTTGTTGGAGAGTACGCCTTTTTCTATAGAGATAGAAAAACTAGGGTTTAGCCAACAACCCATCTTCTTGAATTCTTCTTCTTCCTTGGTGGATCACCTTTAGAGGCCAAACACTTGGGTGGCTAACGTTGATCAAAGGAAGGAACCCAATCCGGTGGATTCAAGATGAACGCGAAAAGGATTGGAGGTGAACTTGTACCTGAGGAAGCTTGGATCTTCAAGGGTATGATTCTTAGTTCTTTCTTTTTCGTTTAATTAATAATTGCGCATAAAGGGTGATCCGGGTATATGGTTTGTAAAATTTTAAACTCTGATTTTTACACGCTTCCGCATATTTTTGCAATTTGATTGCGTTCATGAATATTACAAACCTAACACAGACAGGTTATTCTAACAGAATAATAAAGAATGTAATAATCGAAGAATTCAGCAGGCATGCGATAGACCGCACAGACAGGTTATTCCAACAGAATAATAAAAATGGAATAACAATAGAATTCACCAGGCATGCGATAGACCGAACAGATAGGTTATTCTAACAAAATAATAAAGAATGAGATAACAGAAGAATTTTACCATGTATGCGATACTTCGCATAGACAGGTTATTCCAACATAATAATAAAGAATGGAATAACAACCCTTACGAGTATTGAAAGAAACTAACTCTCTTCGTGAATATGAAAGAATAATACCCCTTACCTCAAAAGAAGACTGGATACTGGAATAATGAGGTAGCAGACTTCTCTTCTTCTTTCTCTTTATAATTTCTCTCTATAATAATTGCTCTATAGCTTTAGTGAATTGGTGAGAAATGAAGGAAGAATGAGCTTCTATTTATAGAAAAATATAGTTTCGATAATTGTACATTTTGGGGCTCAAAATATTACAGTATAATACGTTCCTCTTTTTCTTCATTTTTAATTTAGTCCTGCAAGTATTATCAAACTTGCACCATCTCCCCTAACAGTAAATCATGTGAATCAATAGTAAATCACGTGAATCAATAGTTTTAGACATGTGAAAATACGAAGTACAGTATAGTACCTCCATCTATACCTCCATTTTTAACTTAGTCATGGAAGTATTATCAATCTTGCACCAACTCCCCTAATAGTAAATGTGACGACCCCAAAATAGGTCCATTCAATCCAACCCATTCTGAGTCGCCAAATATATGGTACAGAAATAACTACAACTTTATTACTACAATTGTCGTGCAAAATACAACAACATATATACTGTGAGTTTTAATACAAATATTGTAACGTATATAATACGACAATATTCATACTTAAATCATTACATGCCATATAAAGTACAGCAGCAAATATTTCAAGTCTCCAAAGGGACACGAGTAGAATTATGTTCTCTTCATTTTAATGCGGTGCACTTTTGACGCTTCTAGGTTGGGTTCGCCTCACCCTATTGTTGTTCATCAAAATCAAATATCAAATGACGTATAAAATACGACACATACATCTTAGGTCCTCAATACAATTATATATTGCATGTCATGCCATCTTATAACGTATTGTGAAACTTTGACAGTCTCGAACCATTACACTATTCTCCTGCTATCCTAGCTCGACCCATCTACACTTTTATTACCTGAAAGGAATTGTGAAACAAAAGGGTGAGTACAACTAGCCCAATAAAGAATATCATGACTAAAGATAATTAAATTATCAATAGCCTTCATCAATAATAAATCAGAGATTTAGAACATATGGTAGATGATAAAAATTTCAACCATAGTTGCAGCGGAACGAGCAATCCATTAGAATAGTCAAATAGACTATAAAGTCTATTATCTTCTCCATGTTAAAAATCTACCAACAATATTTTATCCCTGTAACATCGATCAACAATTCTGGTCCACAATCATATGAATAACTCATAATCATAATTGTAGTTCTAAATTCCTCTTCTCATCCAGGACGAAGATAATTTTCATCACCTATCTTTACCTGAAACATCAAAGATCATGGTTACACTAAATCACATTTCATGTTCATAATCATACTAATAATTTTATCTTTGCACTACGGCCAAAGATATTCATTTGTATCACCAGTTGGTCATGTTCATCTCAACACATGTTCATCTTTGCACTACTGTCCAAAGATATTCAACAACATGTCATCTTTGCACTACGGGCCAAAGATATTCATCAACAATTCATCTTTGCACTACAGGCCAAAGATATTCCTCAACAGTTCATATTTGCATTACAGGCCAAATATATTCATCAACAGTTCATATTTGCACTACAGGCCAAATATATTATTATCTCAAAGAAATATATAATCATTTCAGAATTTATATAAACAATAATTATAACCATGTTGATCAATTCACCTTTGCACTTAAGCTAAAGATATTCAATTATAAATTCAATGGCCATGATCATACCAGTCAATAATTCAACTTTGCACTATTGGCCAAAGAGAACTCATAGTCATGATCATACCAAAAATCCACCCATCTTTACACTCAAGTCAAAGAGAAATATCATCATTAGGGTTATAGAAATGTTATATATGATAATAAAAATAATATGATCAACATATAGTTTTAATCTCAAGAGTAATATTCATAAATCAACTATAATTTGGTTAGAAAAAAGAAACCAATTTTGTCGTGAATAGTACCCGTGAATAGTAACTCGTGAATAGTAACTCATAAATAGTAACTCGTGCATAGTAACTCATGAATAGTAAACCCGACACAAAAAGGTAAAAATTCCACAATAAAATCCATATCAATATTTCGCTATAAGGATATTGAAAGAATAATATTTCTTAAGCTTATAAACAATTTATTTTAATTGTTTACACTTTACTAAATAATGTATTTAATCATTCTAAAATGCCAAACTCATAAGATTTCATCACCAATAATCAAAACTCTCATCAAAAATCTGCATATACCTCATATAGGATTCTCAAGCCATAAAATCCTATTTTCTAATTTTCTTCCTTCGCATAACATATTTAATTCATTTACTCATAACTAGAACATTTTCATGAAAAATACCAAATCAATTCTAAAAATATTTCTTCTCTGGGATTTAGCATAATATTATCCCATATTGAACATATATTTTTCTCGGAATTTTAAAAATTCATTTACTATTTTTCATATGGTCAACACTGCCGAATATTTAGACATTTATCATAAATTGTACCTTTGCCCAAAAATTCTGAAATTCACAGAGTATACTCATGTTATATAGATGTACTCCCAATAAATATTTTATCAACTTTGGAGTTAACCACAAGGAGTTATAAGGGTTTTCTTTTAAAATAGTTTTTTTTTCATAAAATCAATAACTCCTAATCTATACATCCAAAAATCGTCATCTTTGGACACAATCAATAAAACTCATCAAATTATCATTTCAAATTTTTCTAGAATTTTTGACGGTCCAGAAAAATTTTGAAACTGAAAAACATAATAACCCTTAAAATCCCTTACAATCCCTTACCTCAAAAGAGCAGTACTTCTGACTGGAATAACGCTGAACGAACTTGCACCGTATAGCAACACTCAAAATATCAAAATACTCATAAGAATACAGTCGATAATATAGAGAGAGAAATAGAGAGAAAACTTCAGTTTCTGGTGTGATTTTCAATTCTAACCTAAGCACCCTATTTATAGGAAATTGCTTAGAACACCAAAGCAGAAAATTTAATAAATTAATAATATAATTATAAAATTTTCTTACGCACACCCAAGAAATCTGAATTCAGCATCTAACATGTGCAAGTGGGGCCCACCCACTTGTTAAAAATGTTTTTCTTAATTTAAATAATTAAAACTTTCAAAAATCAATTATTTCAGAACTATGAAACTTTAATAATTCATAATAAATAGCCCTTTTATCAAAAAATTCGAATCGCGCAAATTTTTATAGGAAATTCAATTCTCTACAACTTTGCAGAAGAAAGTTTTTCCAAATTCCAAACAGAAATTGACCGAAATTCACAAACGGATGATTTTATAGGCTATAATCAAATTTCAGTCAAGAAATGGGCCCACAGACATGTTTAACATGTTTTAAACAACTTTTGTAACAAAAATACTCCTCATCCTCATATACTCATATATCCCACATTCATTATAAAAATATCACCATTATTATAAAATATCGATTTTTAACAATTGTCACTTTAAAAATTTCCTCTATCTATATCCACATAAAATCAATATTTTCCTCATCATATAAATTAATATTTAATTATTCACAAATAATATTACAGAATCATAGTACTGGCAACCAGGCTGTTCCCAGAAAAGAGGAGGCTTTAAAATAAGAATTTCTCCTTACTGGCGCCAATTAGGTGACCAAACCTCTCCTTAGACAGAACTTTCTAGACATTGCCAATAATGTTATCTAATAATATTATTTAGATAATATGAATTATTGCTTCGATAATAGAAAATATTGTGTAGTGACAATTATTAAAAAAACAGTAATATAAAATATCAACGCAGCAATTATTGAATCAATAAAATATAATACTGAACAGTAATTACTGTAACAATTATTGAGTAGTGCCTTCTTACGAAAGAATCAATAATTCAAAAATACTGTGCAATACCGTGTGCTACTGTGTAACAACGCGTATTACTTTATTTTACCCACCGGGTATTCCAACAGTGTTAACAGTAACCACTACGCCGTTATTTATAAAAACTTTAATTTGTCTTTTTCTCCATCCGACAGTTATTCTGTTATGGGGCCCACAAATGACTGCGCCTTCGTACGAATATTCCCCAATAGAAAGAATATTCCACGACCAAATAAATATTCTCCGACAACAATGAATATTTTATAACAACTTGCGTATTTTTGAAAAAAATTCATATATCACCCTTAACTTTAACTTTTTATCAATTTAACCATTTACTGAATTGTAATTATAAGAAAAATTGAATCTCCTCTTTTTAAAATCTCCTCCCGACTCGCTTCTTCTATTTTCATGGCCACGATTACCACTAGAGTGGTTACCGCCTTTGTCCGTATTCTTCTTTCTCCATTGATTATCGTTATTCTGATGACTGCTATCTTCGGTATGATCCTGGTTATGGTCCCTCTGTTGAACGTACTCGTTATCTCGCTCTAACAACTGAGCCATTTTGACAACATCTGAATAGAGAGAAAATTTATGAGAAATGAGATACTGACGTATGCCGGGTTTCAAACCTCTCAGAAACATCCGCGTCATACGTTCCTCATTCTCCACCAAATGAGGTGCAAACCTGGATAACTCCGCGAACTTCACCTCGTACTGGGACACCGTCATGTTATTCTGCTCCAGTCTAATAAACTCCACTTCCTTCATATGACGAATACTTTCAGGGAATTACTTGTCATTGAACTGTTTCTGAAACGTCTTCCATGACATGCTGAGTGCAGCTGGATGGGTACGCTTCACAGATTCCCACCAGTAATCTGCCTCGTTACGGAACATAAAACTAGCGAATGAAACTTTCTATTCCTCCGTGCATCCCAAGACATCGAATATCTTGGTAATTTGTTTGACCCACGTCTCTGCCTTAATCGAATCCGGCTTTCCACAGAATTCTGGTGGTCCCAACTCTTTGAACTGCTTGACTGTGACCACCCGTGAATTGCTATCATTTCCTCCTGTATTTTGAACACGAGTCTCCCTCGTCTGATTTTGCATGAACTGTAAAAAGCTTCTAAACATCCCCTCGTTTATCATCTACTCAGTGGTGTTGTTCACAGGAGGTACATTGTCAGCATGTTGCACGTTCTCCTCGTTGGTGAGTACAGGCGTCTCCACGGTCTCATTTCCACTTTAAATATTCTCAGTCGACATTCTCAAATACTGTCATAAAACAAGGGTTAATTAAGGAAATCAATATATCACATAATATCCCTATATACTTACCAACTAACAAATAAGCTTAGGTAGGACACACTAGCGAAGGATTTACTCGTCTCTCCCCTCCTAGTTCTATTCCCCGATCTCCGCCAGAGATCATATCCCTAAGCTCTGATACCAACTGTGACGCCTCGAAAATAGGTCCATTCCATCCAACCCATTCTGAGTCGCCAAATACATGGTACAGAAATAACTACAACTTTATCATTACAACATATAAACTGTGAGTTAAAATACAGATATTGTCGTCTAGACAATATCCACACGTAAATAAATCTCCATCATAATTATTGATACATTAATTTACAAAAATGGTGAAGACTACTAAACAACTCTCTCTAGAACCTTCATTCCATACCCCGACTAGTACTCGCTACATTCTCGCCTCCTGAGAAGAAAAATGGAACAAAAAGAAAAAGGGTGAGCTCAACTAGCCCAGTAAAGAATATTATGACTAAGATAATATACAACAAATTATTGTTAGTCTTCAACAGGGAAAAATCTGAGAGAATACATTAAACAACAAGTCTTAGATCAATATTCGCAGCGGAAAATATTAATTCATAGAAGAGTTACGTAAAGGATGAAATCTACTAATATCTATGAATTTAACAGTCCATCATCATTATTTTATCCCTGTAACATCAATCAATATATATCTGGAATCAAATATTCATCTTTGCACTACAGCCCAAAGATATTCATCAGTTGGTCATGTTCATCTAAACACCTGTTCATCTTTGCACTACGGGCCAAAGATATTCATCAGAAATAATTCATCTTTGCACTACAGGCCAAAGATATTCAGTTATATCATCATTTAGGACTGAGGATGATGAAAAATATTTCTAAAGAAACGAATCAAGTGAAACAAAATGACAAGGATTAAGGATTAAGGATTCGTACTTTGTTTTATCCATGTCCAAAAATACCTCAAAAATAATCATAGTGGTGTAAAATTCAAGAATGATCAAAACATGGATACAATCAAAGCTAGTATCCACAATAGATATTTTAGACAAAAAGAAGAAATTTCATTTTTCGGTGAATAGTGTCGTATTCGTGAATATTTCCGTATACGTGAATAGTGCCGTATACGTGAATAGTAACTCCAACACCAGAAGATAGAAACTTCACAAAAAATATCATCACGCTTCGTGAATAGTACTCGTGAATAGAACTCATGAATAGTAACCCCGACATGAAAAAGTTTCAAATTTGATAAAAATTTCCAACCAACATTCTATCATAATGATATTGAAGAAATAATATCATTTTAGAAGAAAATAACCTCCCTTACAATCCCTTAAAATCACTTACTATCCCTTACCTCGAAAGACAGTACTTCTAGTTGAAACATCGGATATAGGCTATGACTTGAACTTGAACCGTATAGCAATACTCAAAGTATACTCAAAATACTCACAAGAATACGCTCGATAATATAGAGAGAAAACTTCAGTTTCTGGTGTGATTTTTAATTCTAACCTAAGCACCCTATTTATAGGAAAATGCTTAGAACACCAAAGCAGAAAATTTAATAAAATATAAATATATATATCAAAATTCCTACGCCACTCTTGAAATCTGATTTCAGCTTAATAAGAACATGCTACCTTCTAGAAAAAGTAAGAAAAAACGTTTTTCATAAAATAAATAATTAAAACTTTCAAAAATCAATTATTTTGGAGCTTCAGAACTTCAATAATTCACAATAAATAGCCCTTTTATCAGAAAATTCGAATTTCGCTTTTTTTTTTATAGGAAATTCAATTCTCTACAACTTTACAGAAGAAAGTTTTTCCAAATTTCAAACAGAAATTGACCGAAATCCACAAACGGACGATTTTACAAGCTATAATCAAATTTCAGTCAAGAAATGGGGTCCACCGACACATAAAACATGTGTTAATCATTAAATGCAACAAAAATACTCTTCCTCCTCATATACTCATATATCCCACATTCATCATAAAAATATCATCATTATTATATTATTAAAATATAATAATATATTTAAATGAATTATTTTATCAGAAAAAGATAAAATTTCAATTTCCAACAATTGTCACATTAAAAATTTTCTCCATCTATATCAACATAAAGTCAATATTTTCCTCATCATATGAATCAATAATTAATTATTCACAAATAATATTACAGAATCACAATATTGACAACCAGTCAGTTCCCAGGAAAGAGGGGGCTTTCCAATAAGAATTTCTCCTTACTGGCGCACAATTAGGTGACCAAACCTCTCCTTAGATAGAACTTTCTAGACATTACCAATAATGTTATCTAATAATATTATTCAGATAATATGAATTATTGCTTCGATAATAAAAATATTGTGTAATGACAATTATTGAAATAACAGCAATATAAAATATCAACGCAGCAATTATTAAATCAATAAAATATTGAACAGTAATTACTGTAATCGTTATTGAGTAGTGCCTTCTTACGTAAGAATCAATAATTGGTGCAATATCGTGTACTACTGTGTTTTAACCACCGAGTATTCTAACAGTATTAACGGTAACAACTACGCCGTTATTTTTAAACAACTTATATTAGTCGTTTTCTTCATCAAAAAACTTTCCGTTATGAGGCCCACAAAAGACTGCGCTGTCGTACGAATATTCCCCGACAGTACGAATATTCCACGACCAAACGAATATTCTCCGACAACAATGAATATTTTATAACCACTTGCTTATTTTGAAATATTTGCGTATTTTACTCATAACTATCCACATTAATCAAATCAACCCTTACTATTTCAAAATAATAAATAGAGGAAAATAAATTTTATTTATTAATAATTTGCGGTCTTACAATCTCCTCTCCTTATGAAATTTTGTCCTCGAAATTGACGTACGTATTGGTGTTTCGAAAAGATGAGAATACCTCGCTTTCATTTTCGTTTCCAACTCCCAGGTCATTTCCTCAATAGCATGGGTTCTCCACAAAATTTAACTTGTGGTATAACCTCGGCACATAGGACATGTTCTTTCCTATCCAAGATCTTGACAGGTACCTCCTCGTACGTTAAGTCTTCGGCTATCTCATCCGGTTCTAACTCAATAAAGTGGTTCGGGTCGTCCACATATTTACGTAACATCGATACGTGAAAAACGTTATGAACACGCGTCATACTTGGCAGTAAAACGAGTCTATAGGCCACAGTTCCTATTCGATCAAAAATTTCAAATGGATTAATAAATCGAAGGCTTGAGCTTTCCTCACCTCACCGATTCTCGCTTTTGAAATAATAACTTCTTGCACCTCCTTCTTCAAATTCATCAGCTCCGGTGTGTAGCTTGAACAGCTTTAACTTTATCGATTAAAGTCGATTATACTCGTATATCATCACGTGGGTACCTAGAGTTTTCATCTCCATCTCTATTATTTGTAAATTATACGAAATGAGTCTTTGACAATATCGTACTCGTACTTGTATACAATCTTCTACTTAACACGTCAGCTACCACGTTCGCTTTTCCAGGATGGCATGGTCAGAACATGTGCCGAAATGAGTCTCCTTTTGAGCTCTTCGAAGTTTTTCCCACATTCCTTGCTCCATTCGAACTTTGTATCTCTAAGAGTCAGCTGCGTTAATGGAATAGCGATTCGAGAATATCCTTCAACGAATCTTCGATAATAACCAACTAAGCCTAGAAAGCTGCGTATTTCGATTACTGACTTAGGTTGCTCTCAACTGTGACTCATATCCCAATCTTGGATAACACGTCACAATGACACCTATCAGTTTACTACCGCACAGATATTGTCCCCTACGGAGAGTCTGGCTTCGGTGCATTCCACAAAGGAAGTCACCAGATAAAGGCTCAGGTACCAAATTCTATAGTTGAATTTTTAACTCCTAAAGTTCAATAGGAGCCATTTGATATGAGATTTTAGAAATGAGTTTTGTACCGGGTTCAAAGTCGATACAAAATTTAATATCAGGCTTTGGGAGTAAGTCAAGAAATTCTTCAGGAAATACGTCAGGAAAAATCAATAACAACATGAATATTATTCAAATCTGGTGTGTCTTTTTCCAAATCCATAACATGGACTAAGAAAAATTGACATCCGTAATAAACGAATGACCTCATGGCTTGGTATGAAAATGTTTGACTACAATGGTTTGATTGCTTGAATTCGAATAACAGGTTGCTTAGGAATATGAAAACTAACAACCTTACAAAAGCAATCAATTTCGGCATGATGAGTAGTTAACCTTAAAATCACATCAAAAGTAAATATCTCTATAAAAATAAGGTTAACAGGTAATGTGATAGTGCCAACCTGAATCAAGCAAGATTTCTAAACAACGGATGTAATGAAAGTTTCACCTAACGGAGTCTCCATAAATAGGTCAAAGTCTAATTTCTCCGTAGTCAAGTTCAAACGTTGAGCGCAAGCAAGAGAGATAAAAGAATGGGTAGAATCAGTATCTAGTAAGGTATAAACTTCACAAGAATTTATAATTAACTAACCCGTGCTAACTTCGTTCGGGTTCCTCGCATTTTGACCGGTCACGACAAACGCTCTTCCAGGAACCGTTGACTTTGACTTTTCTGGGACATCCTTTTGAGTCACCATTCCCGTTGGACTGGGTTTCGATACCGTACATTCTCGAGCGATATGTCCTTCTTTTCCAAAATTATAGCATACCTTAAACTGTTGTGGGTAGTTTGGGCTGATGTGTCCCTCTTTCCCGCATTTGTAACATACGACCGGTGGTCTTTCTCCTCCCTTGGAACCAGTTGCTACTGGTGCTGACGTCTTCACATGGTCGTTGTTGAATCTCCTCTTTTTAAAATCTCCTCCCGACTCGCTTCTTCTATTTTCATGGCCAAGATTACCACTAGAGTGGTTACCGCCTTTGTCCGTATTCTTCTTTCTCCGCTGGTTATCGTTATTCTGATGACTGCTATCTTCAGTATGATCCTTGTTATGGTCCCTCGGTTGAACGTACTCGTTATCTCGCTCTAACAACTGAGCCCTGTTGACAATATCTGAATAGAGAGAAAATTTATGAGAAATGAGATACTGACGTATGCCGGGTTTCAAACCTCTCAGAAACATCCGCGTCATACGTTTCTCATTTTCCACCAAATGAGGTGCAAACCTGGATACCCCGCAAACTTCGCCTCGTACTGGGACACCATCATGTTATTCTGCTCTAGTCTAATAAACTTCACTTCCTTCATATGACGAATACTTTCAGGGAAGTACTTGTCATTGAACTATTTCTGAAACGTCTTCCATGACATGCTGAGTGCAGCTGGATGGGTACGCTTCACAGATTCCCACCAGTAATCTGCCTTGTTACGGAACATAAAAGTAGTGAATGGAACTTTCTGTTCCTCCGTGCATCCCAAGACATCTAATATCTTGGTAATTTTTTTGACCCACGTCTCTGCCTTAATCGGATCCGGCTTTCCCCAGAATTCTGATGGTCCCAACTCTTTGAACTGCTTGGCTGTGACCACCCGTGAATTGCTATCATTTCCTCCTGTATTTTGAACACGAGTCTCCCTCGTCTGATTTTGCATGAATTGTAAAAAGCTTCTAAACATCCCCTCGTTTATCATCTGCTCAGTGGTGTTGTTCACAGGAGGTACATTGTAAGCCTGTTGCACGTTCTCCTCGTTGGTGAGTACAAGCGTCTCCGCGGTCTCATTTTTATTGTTAATATTCTCAGTCGACATTCTCAAATACTGTCATAAAATAAGGGTTAATTAAGGAAATCAATATATCACATAATATCCCTATATACTGACCAACTAACAAATAAGCTTAGGTAGGACACACTAGCGAAGGATTTACTCATCTCTCCCCTCCTAGTTCTATTCCCCGATCTCCGCCAGAGATCATATTCCTAAGTTCTGATACCAACTGTGACGCCCCCAAAATAGGTCCATTCCATCCAACCCATTCTGAGTCGCCAAATACATGGTACAGAAATAACTACAACTTTATCATTACAACATATAAACTGTGAGTTTAAATACAGATATTGTCGTCTAGACAATATCCACACGTAAATAAATCTCCATCATAATTATTGATACATTAATTTACAAAAATGGTGAAGACTACTAAACAACTCTCTCTAGAACCTTCATTCCATACCCCGACTAGTACTCGCTACATTCTCGCCTCCTGAGAAGAAAAATGGAACAAAAAGAAAAAGGGTGAGCTCAACTAGCCCAGTAAAGAATATTATGACTAAGATAATATACAACAAATTATTGTTAGTCTTCAACAGGGAAAAATCTGAGAGAATACATTAAACAACAAGTCTTAGATCAATATTCGCAGCGGAAAATATTAATTCATAGAAGAGTTACGTAAAGGATGAAATCTACTAATATCTATGAATTTAACAGTCCATCATCATTATTTTATCCCTGCAACATCAATCAATATATATCTGGAATCAAATATTCATCTTTGCACTACAGCCCAAAGATATTCATCAGTTGGTCATGTTCATCTAAACACCTGTTCATCTTTGCACTACGGGCCAAAGATATTCATCAGAAATAATTCATCTTTGCACTACAGGCCAAAGATATTCAGTTATATCATCATTTAGGACTGAGGATGATGAAAAATATTTCTAAAGAAACGAATCAAGTGAAACAAAATGACAAGGATTAAGGATTAAGGATTCGTACTTTGTTTTATCCATGTCCAAAAATACCTCAAAAATAATCATAGTGGTGTAAAATTCAAGAATGATCAAAACATGGATACAATCAAAGCTAGTATCCACAATAGATATTTTAGACAAAAAGAAGAAATTTCATTTTTCGGTGAATAGTGCCGTATTCGTGAATAGTTCCGTATACGTGAATAGTTCCGTATACGTGAATAGTAACTCCGACACTAGAAGATAAAAATTTCACAAAAAATATCATCACTCTTCGGGAATAGTACTCGTGAATAGAACTCATGAATAGTAACTCATGAATAGTAACTTCGACATGGAAAAGTTCCAAATTTGATAAAAATTTCCAACCAACATTCTGGCATAATGATATTGAAGAAATAATATCATTTTAGAAGAAAATAACCTCCCTTACAATCCCATAAAATCACTTACTATCCCTTACCTCGAAAGACAATACTTCTAGTTGAAACATCGGATATAGGCTATGACTTGAACTTGCACCGTATAGCAATACTCAAAGTATACTCAAAATACTCACAAGAATACGCTCGATAATATAGAGAGAAAACTTCAGTTTCTGGTGTGATTTTTAATTCTAACCTAAGCACCCTATTTATAGGAAAATGCTTAAAACACCAAAGCAGAAAATTTAATAAAATATAAATATATATATCAAAATTCCTACGCCACTCTTGAAATCTGATTTCAGCTTAATAAGCACATGCTACCTTCTAGAAAAAGTAAGAAAAAACGTTTTTCATAAAATAAATAATTAAAACTTCCAAAAATCAATTATTTTGGAGTTTTAGAACTTCAATAATTCACAATAAATATCCCTTTTGTCAGAAAATTCAAATCTCGCTGGTTTTTATAGGAAATTCAATTCTCTACAACTTTGCAGAAGAAATTTTTTCCAAATTCCAAACAGAAATTGACCGAAATCCACAAACGGGCTATTTTACAAGCTATAATCAAATTTCAGTCAAGAAATAGGGTCCACCGACACATAAAACATGTGTTAATCATTTAATGCAACAAAAATACTCTTTCTTCTCATATACTCATATTTCCCACATTCATCGTAAAAATATCATCATTATTATATTATTAAAATATAATAATATATTTAAATGAATTATTTTATCAGAAAAAGATAAAATTTCAATTTCCAACAATTGTCACATTAAAAATTTTCTCCATCTATATCAACATAAAATCAATATTTTTCTCATCATATGAATCAATAATTAATTATTCACAAATAATATTACAGAATCACAATATTGACAACCAGGCAGTTCCCAGGAAAGAGGGGGCTTTCCAATAAGAATTTCTCCTTACTGGCGCACAATTAGGTGCCTTCTTACGTAAGAATCAATAATTGGTGCAATATCGTGTGCTACTGTGTTTTAACCACCGAGTATTCTAACAGTATTAACTGGTAACAACTACACCGTTATTTTTAAACAACTTATATTAGTCGTTTTCTTCATCCAATCACTTTCCGTTATGGGGCCCACAAAAGACTGCGTCGTCGTACGAATATATTCCCCGACAGTACGAATATTCTACGACCAAACGAATATTCCCCGACAACAATGAATATTTTATAAACACTTACTTATTTTGAAATATTTGCGTATTTTACCCATAACTATCCACATTAATCAAATCAACCCTTACTATTTCAAAATAATAAATAGAGGAAAATAAATTTCATTTATTAATAATTTGGGGTCTTACAATAAAAATTATCTTCGTCCTGGATGAGAAGAGGAATTTAGAATTACAATTATGATTATAAGTTATTCACATGATTGTGGGCAGGAACTATTGATTGATGTTACATAGTTAAAATATTGTTGATGGACTTTTAACATGGAGAAGATAATAGACTTTATGGTCTATTTGACTCTTCTAATGGATTGCTCGTTCCGCTACAACTATGGTTGAAAAGTTTTATCATCTACCATATGTTCTAAATTTCTGATTTATTACCGACGAAGGCTATTGATAATTTAATTATCTTTAGTCATGATATTCTTTATTGGGCTATTTGTGCTCACCATTTTGCTTCATAATTCCTTTCAGATAATAAGAGTGTAGCTGGGTTGAACGGTGGTCTATAGTTGTTGAGGTTCTCCATAAACAATTTGGAAATAATTTTATTGAGAACTTTAAATTAGTGTGTTGTATTTTATACGTCATTTAATAATTATATTTGGTGAATCAAATAGGGTGAGGCGAACCCAACTTTGGAAGAGTGTTTTGCCACTATCATACAAGATGTCTAATGACATACAACCTCGTGTTATCATAAGACAGGGTTGTGTATATCCACTTGCTGAGTATATCTACAAGCACTACCTATATAATTTTGGAGTTTGGTTGAAATATAATTTTCACTTGCAGATAGTGGAGTTAGTTATATGTCAAGAGAAGACTCACCATTGGAAAGAATATGATAGTAATCTTCTCATTTTTTTTTGGGTCTATTAGGTCAACCAAGGATAATTCTGTGGACATATGATATCTATCATAACCTATACGTATGGCCTCCCATGTACGAAGGTTTCCTTGAGCACTTCCCAAAGATTTTAATTTCTAAAACAGTTATTGACTGTACCTTTATGTAAGGTGTTATTGTGATGTGCTATCCAAGGTTGGGATTAGAGTCACAGTTGGTATATATTTGTATCAAAACTCACAACATGTGTTGTTGTATTTTGCACAATAATTATATTAATAAAGTTGTAGTTATTTTCTATACCATGTATTTGGTAACTCAGAATAGGTTGGATGGATTGGACATATTTTGGGGGCGTCACAGTAGGTTTTCTTTCTCTACGTATTTTATTTAGGCTTTGGAGACGTGCTTGGAAGATGAGTTGTTTTTAGGAAAAAAACATTTTTTCACCACTGGGGTTGTAGTGTTTTAAGCAATTAGCCACTGTGCTTTTAAAATATTCAATTAGCCCACTGAACTTTTTTAAAAATGTGCAATCAACCCATTCCGTCCAATTTGAGTAACAGACGTTAAAAAAATCTGCTTGGGTTGCTTACATGGCGTTTTGATAAAAAAATAAAAATGACGTGTATTTGCTGACTGGCTTTTTGAGGTCAAATTTGTAAAAAGTCGGTCAAATTTGTAGAAAGTCAATATATGCTTTAATGAATTTTCTTTATAATTTTTTGTTCTCAAACAAAAAAATAAAATAATAAAATCAATATGTGATAAAAAATAATTAAAAAAATAATAAAATTAAAATAAATATTTTAATTCATTTTTTTATAATTTTTTCTTTTCCTTTTATCTTTTCATCTCTTTTAATAATTATTTTTATTTTAAAAATTAATTCAAAATAATACAAATAATATATCAAAATTTTTGTATCAATGAGATCTATTACAACATTACATTAATTTCAACAAAAAAATAAAAATAAAAAATCATTAATTATGTGACAAAATAATAATTAAAATAATAAAATTAAAATAAATATTTTAATTCATTTTCTGTATAATTTTTTCTTTTAATAATTATTTTTATTTTTAAAATTAATTCCAAATAATAAAATAATATTAAAAATTTTTAATAACTAAACATTAAAAAAACAATCTCTTTTTTCTTCTTTTAATAATTATTTTTATTTTAAAAATGAATACTAATATATATTTTAATGATATAAAAAAGGTAAGTACATAATTAAAATAAAATATATATTAGTATTGATATAAAAAAGGTAAGTACATAATTAATATATATTTTATGTTAATTATGTACTTGCCTTTTTTATATCATTAAAATATATATTAGTATTAATTTTCAAAATAAAAATAATTATTAAAAGAAAAAAAAAGAGATTGTTTTTTTTATGTTTAGTTATTAAAAAGTTTTAATATTATTTTATTACTTGGAATTAATTTTAAAAATAAAAATAATTATTAAAAGAAAAAAAAGAAAAAATTATATAGAAAATAAATTAAAATATTTATTTTAATTTAATTATTTTAATTATTATTTTGTCACATAATTAATGAATTTTTATTTTTATTTTTTTGTTGAAATTAATGTAATGTTGTAATAGATCTCATTGATACGAAAATTTTGATATATTATTTGTATTATTTGGAATTAATTTTTAAAATAAAAATAATTATTAAAAGAAAGGAAAAGATAAAAGAAAAAGAAAAAATTATAAAAAAATGAATTAAAATATATATTTTAATTTTATTATTTTTTAATTATTTTTTTATCATATATTGATTTTTTTATTTTATTTTTTTATTTGAGAAGAAAAAATTATAAAGAAAATCCATTAAACAAGCATATACTGACTTTCTACAAATTTGACCGAACTTTTGCAAATTTGACCTCAAAAAGTCAGTCAGCAAATACACGTCATTTTTATTTTTTTTTTCAAAACGCCACGTAAGCAACCCAAGCAAATTTTTTAACGTCTGTTACTCAAATTGGACGGAATGAGTTGATTGCACATTTTTAAAAAGTTCAGTGGACTAATTGAATATTTTAAAAGCACAGTGGCTAATTGCTTAAAACACTATAACCACAATGGTGAAAAAGTGTTTTTTGCCGTTGTTTTTACTACCTAATCCATGTAAGAATGATATATGCCATTTTCTTTTCTTTTTTCAGTAGTCACGTCTAAAAAAATCTGAGTTAATTTGACGGATGTCTAATCTTATTAACGGAATGGTGTAATTTCAAAATATTAATTAGTTCAATGGATGTAATTTCAATTTTTAAAAAGTTTAATGGTGTAATAAGTAAAATGTGTCAACTATAGTAGTTCTTCTTAGTTTTACCTGAAAGAATCTAAGTCAATTTGACGAACGTCCAATCTTATTAACTGAATAATGTAATTTTAAAATTTTAATTAGTTCAATAGAGTAATTTGAATTTTTAAAAGTTTAATGGTATAATAAGTAAAACGTGTCAATTATAGTGAAATTTTTCTTAGTTTTGCCAAAAATAGTTTTAACTTTATGAGTTGTTTGTTTATTTCTGAATGAGTTTGAATAAGTTATTTAGACCGTTTATTTAACAATGTTTAAACTCGGAATGCATTTGAATGTGACTAATCAATTTATCTAAAAATTTGTGACTAAATGAGTAAGAAATAATGTTAAATGATATTTTTACTTATATACTCTTATAGACAATATCCATCTTGTTTATTACTGTAAATAATTTTTGTTATGTACAAATTGTTTTAATTTTTGTTTAACAAATTGGAATATTGAATAACTAATTTAATGAATGTTGTTACAGTCTTTTGTTTTGATTTTATGTACTATAAGATATTATTAATATTTTAAATTTTTTATTCCTAAAATTATAATTTTAATAGTATACTTTATCAAAGATTATTCAAAAGTTTATTTTTAGTTTTTCTTAAATAACATTATTTATTTATAATTACATAATAAATTTGTTCATAACAGTCTAGAAGGTTAAAATAGAATAATACATATATTCAAATATTTTAGACAGGATAATTATCAAACACATTATTTTATTTATTTTATATTTAAATATTTTATCCCATTTAATTTAATTCATTCATATTTTAAAATACATTTAAACTTTTTATTCAGTTTTATTAAAAAAAACCTCCTAGGGGTAGGGGTGTTCAACTGATAAAAATCGGGTCGAACCGGATCGATATCGAAATCGGCCGAATTTTAATACCGATATCGGTACTGGTTGGACCGATATACCAAACTGGCGGTACCGATTCGGTACCGATTTTTATCGAAAATTAATATAATTATTATTTTTATTATTTATTATTTTTTATTATTTTAATATTATTTTTATTAATAATATTATTATAATCACTATTTTATTATTATTATTATTATTAAAAAAATTAGAAAATCGGTATATACTGGTTCGGTTCGATAAAATCGAACCATAAAATCGGCGGACAGAAACTGATACTGAAAAACTAGTATATAACGGTTTACAGTGTTTTTTCAATAAAAATATAATTTTTTTTATAATTTTTTGTTCAAACTTGCTTTATTATTTATTTTTATTCTCATAATTATGGTTAAAAAAAAATAAAAAATAAAAAAATAAAAAAGTGCACCGTACGGTACCCCTAATTTCATTTGAACACCCCTACTTGGGGGACGGAGAGAGTAATTGAGATTTGTGAGTTGCGAAATCTAGTGAATTTAATAAAAATTCACTGGGTCTTTAGAAAAGAGAAGAGTGTTCCAGAAACTCACAAGCAGAGGAGAGAGAAAAGAATGGCATCTTCGCTGTTGAGATGGTTGCTAGACCCGAGAAAGAATTGGCTTGCAGCTATGCACAAACGAGCTCTTTCTGAACGCCTCCGCAATTACGGTTCGTCTCTCTTAAGTGATATTTGCACTCCAAATTTCTCAGAGTAGAATTTGTTCATGGAGAAATTTGGAGCGCAAAGATATACTGACCCCTCCCCCTCCCCCCTCCTCCCTCCTCCCTCCTCCTCCCTCCTCCCTTCTTTCTAAATTGAAGATATGATATGATTAGCAATGATCAAGAGTATTCTCCTTAAATAGCATTCCTCCTTAAATAACACTTTTTTATTAAAACTACGTCGTTTTGGAATCTTTTAAAAAAGAGTGGTCTCACTTGCTTTTCTTTTATTTATAAAAATGTCACCCACTGACCCCACTTGTTTTTTTTAAAAAGACTTCAAAATGACGTAGTTTTAATAAATGAGTGTTATTTAAGAAGGAATGTTATTAAGAAGAATGCTCTTGATCCTTGCTATATATATGTGTGTGTATAGGGAATTGACTCTTCCTTCACATAAGAGAGACCCATTTACTATTTATGTGAAAAGGAGCATGTGAAATTATTATTTTCACTTGTAAAAATATCAATGTTCTACGTATAGTGGGCACACAAGCTTTTGTGTTATACTCCCTTCATTTCAAATTATAAATTATAGGATCACTATTGACATTTTAAAAGTCAATTCAAAACATTTTCAAATATTAAATTCACATGATTTATTTACATTTTCAAAATAATAAATCTTATAATTTATAATATTTATAATTGTACTGACATAAACTAATTGAACTAATGTCAATTTTGAGTTTTAAAATATTTTGAATTGACTTTTCAATTGATCTTATAATTTGGAATTTTTGTGAGATTTTATTTATGACAGTTTTAATATTATGTCATTTTCATAATAGTTGTTTTGATATTTTATCATTTTATCAAATTTTAATCAGGTTGTAGGGCACACAGAAAGTTTATGTATTACACACAAGCCTCACTTGATTTTGATTGATAAAATGGTGAAATGTCAAAACAGCCTTAATGCTAGATTTTTTATAAATTTATTTTGTGATTTGTTTTAATTGTATGTATATGATGATTTATGTATAATCCTATGTACGATTTGGACATTAAGGAAGCGCTTAATCGACTTCCTAGAGAGATTGTTGATGCTCGAACTCAGCGTCTTAAGCGTGCCATGGACCTCTCTATGAAGCACGAATGCCTCCCCGAGGACCTCCATGTTTTTCTTACACTAGCTGAAAAGCCCGTGCAAAGCCCGGGCACATTTTAATTTATACTCTTTGAAGGGAAAAACCACATAAAATTAAGGAAATATAAGTCATAAGCAATTCAACAAATCCTTCTCTCATGTCTCAGAAAGTAACAACTTTATTTACATAAGCTAGAATTATATTTTAAATAACAATCACCACATATTTTAACTAATTATTAGCCTTATTACAATAACCTGAAAGTGGAGTAAAAGAGTGATGTAGTTGCTAACTTCTAATAGTACTATTAACAATGCCCTCCCGAGAGATCACCAACTCGGTAGAATTCTTCTGGGGAGGATGAGCATCACCAATAGTTTCAGAATGATTCCCCCTTGAGGAAGTAGAGTCTCATCAACATATTCAGGCCCATCAGGTGGAGAAGTCATAGGAAGGTTTGAAGAAATGGCTGTATCACCCACAGCAAGACTCGAGCTCACATCAGATAAAGTGTCCTTGACATCAAGACTAACACAATCATCATGAGGAGTAGACGATTCAACATCAACAAGATAGGTTGGGGAGGCTCGCGACTAGTGGAATCCGCCGCGGCCGCCTCATTTGATGTACCATACATAAACCCAAGAGGAACGTCGTCATCATCTTCATCGACCTCTATAATCTGAAAATCAAGGAAATAATTACACTAGGAAATATGAAAGCAGTTATACAAGGGATGAAAGAAAAATGAGAATAGAACGACAAAAAATTACCAAATTTCTACGGTGCTTCTTGATTGGATCCTCGGCTGCCGGCATACTAGAATCAACATTATCAATTCGGCGTTTAGCCAATGGCTTTATGATAAGCCTAATAGGAGGATGACTGACTGGAACCACGACAGAAGCAATAGGAGGAGCTACATCAGAATCAGTAGTAGTAACTGCTCTCGTTTTAGAACGAGTAACTCTCATTTCCTCGACATCAGAGGATCCCTGGGGAGGAGCTGGAGGAGACACCCGAAATGGAGCCCGTGGTGGAAGACTCCTGGAAGTAGTGGTAGCCTGTGCAGGAAGAGTATCCGGATCATTTCGAGGAGGAATATATTCTAACTGAGGAAGAGAAGACTTAGGCATCAATGCCTCACGCTCAATCAACCGGCTACTGGCTGGCCAAAGTGATGAGCGGACACTGGTCTTAGGAGAACATAGCAGTCGGCCCCATTGGAGACGTTTCGGAATAGAAACTGACAATGAGCAAATTAAGGTATCATCTTGCCATCTCTTAAGATTGACCAACCAGTAGTTGCACTCGCCAGTAGTATATCGCCCGATCCGAGAATCGTCTGGTATGACAAAAGGAAGAGATCTATGAGGATCACTTGGTAACCTTGGAAATGCCCATGTGAAAGATGGGGCGGTAGAGACGAAGTTGAGAAGAGCAGCCTCATAATTCCCCGGGCAGGTGTGACTGAAAGGGCGTTCCTGGTCAAATCCGAATTGGCTCATGACCCTGTGAGGAGAATGAAGTACAGTGCCAAAACCATTATTCTCAATGAAATAGGGAAGCTCTACGGTCTGAAGGAAGGCGAACCAAGATAGCGAATAACCACTCAATTTGTTTCTGTTAAGGCTTGAGTAGGTGCGAAATTTGCGCTTGAAAAAATGAGGTAGATGACCACAACCCCCTGAAACAATGGTATAGGGACGAGTAGTGAAACATGAATAATCAAGAAAAGGCTGCAAATTTGTACTGTCGGGACTAAATCGGTGATCAATCCAACGTGTTATGCGGGGAATGATGTTGGGTGATTAAAAAAGAGGAGAATTCTTCTTCTTAGAAAGATGCTCAAGAGTGGAATAGCCCGAAAAGTGTTCAAAAAGAAAAATCTAAAGGAAGGAGCATGTAATGAAGTAATTGACGTCATACCTAGGTAAATGAAAAAAAAATGATAAAGGAGAAGAAATGCAGTTTGAGAAACAGTTAATAAAATAATAATAATAATAGTTTGTATGAAAGTGATTACCTCCCAACAGATTCTTTCAAGGAAAGGGTTGTTTCGTCTAAACGACAATATAAAGTCCCTAGGAAGAGAGAAGCAAGGGGAATCTCCAAGCCCCGGGATAATAAAGCTGCCAAACTAAACATACGGGCAGAAGGACAGTCTACGGGAGATCCGGGGAAGAGGAAGCGGGACAACCACATAGTCAGATAAACTGCCAGAGGAAAGGGACAAGTCTCTTCACGGAGGGCAAGAACAGATTTGTTGTGAACAGAACTATCCCACTGGTTAGTCTTGTAGTCACGGAAGAAGTAGTGTACCCAAGATAACTAAGAATTCTTCTGCCGACTAGAGGTCTCGAAGTTTGGAAGGAGTGTATCGCCTTTGAAGCGGGAGATGCAGTGGGAAGATTGCTTGAAGGCTTCCATCAAGTATGCAACACAATCGTTATCTCTAGTGGACATGCTAGAAGGGCCGCAAGAGTTTGAAGCAACAACAGGAAGGCTACAAGATGGAACTCAAAATAAATATATATTTCAGAAAAATGAGAATGAATGAAAGGAATAGAAAAAAGAAGAGAACTTATTGATAGAGGACATAAACATTCTCTAGAGTAGGGGTGAATTCCCCCCAGGCAGTGGCGAATGTGCAAGTAGAGGAGCACCATTTTGAAATCAATATAGTAAGGGCGTTATGGTCCTGCTGGATACATAGGTCTCTACATAGTTGAACACAACGAAAGATGCCTGCACTCTTAAGTATATCCACGTAATCAGTGTTTCCAAGGATCTCATCGGTCCAATCCTGTCATCCTTGAAGGCGACCAGATGAATCAGACAGGAAACGAAGGGGATTGAAGGGGTACTCTTACTTCTCTATGCATATGTGGGGAATGCAATCGGCATGGGAGAAGTCATCCCAACCTCTAGAAGTTGGGGAGTACAGAAATAAGCATTCTTTCTCTAGTGGAGGAAAATTTGTACGGTCATAGTCCTTAACTCTATCCTAGAAGGCGTCAAAAGGACCAAAGAAGGGAGCCCTTCCCCAATTAGTGATGAATGGGGACTCTTGGGTGGTTTTTGGTTTTGTAGAGCATTCAGGTGAAAGGGCCTACAAGTAAGAAAAGTTCATCATAAGAATTCTAAAAAAGCAAAGTAAGGATGTTAAAGAGGAAAGAAGTACTTACCATGGCAAAGAGGAAAGTCTGATATTTAACCTCAAAAACACCTGAAAAGAAGAATAAACAATGTCAGAAGGAGTTAAGAATCACAAATATGCAAGAAAATATTTCCCGAAATTTTTCGAAAAAACTTCGGATAGCCCAAAAGCATCCTTCGGAGCCTTTTCTGGACTTATAACAGCATATGTCATTGCCAAAGGCCATAATTTTTTGTAGGGCTCGTCGCTAGCTTTGTTTTGATATATTATAGGACCCGAAACTCCAAATGGATCAAAAGTTATGATCCAAATAGTAAATGCTACTCCCGAACTTCATTTTTTTTCTTCTAAACATTGATTCCCCCCTAGGGTTCGCTCCCTAGGGTTCGGCCATCTGGGGTGGTTTCGCTGCATGGAAAGCATTTTTTTTCTTTCGTGTTTTTCGTCGAAAAAATGTCAAAATCTTTCTTTATTATCCGAGAGAAAAAACCAAGATGTAATCAAGGTAATGGGGCTCGGAAGACAAAAGAAAGATTGGGTAGTCCTGAAGAAAAAAAGAGTTCGGCTCCCTATAGGGTTCGGACATCTAGGGATTGTTCCTTCATACCTTCGAGGTCCTGTTGCTCTACGAATCAAATGCTTGGAACGACTACTTTCTTCGCCGCGAAAATTATAGCCTTTCTCTGATAATATCCGAGGGAAAAAACCAAGATAAGATTAAGATAATGGGGTTCGGAAAACAGAAGAAAGGCTACAATTACCTGAATATATATATATATATATATATATATATATATATATATATATATATATATATATATATATATAGACGAAACAATTATGAGGAATTAGTCAACGAAGACTCCAATGAAGGCTGTGATAATTTTTATAATCATGAAAGAAAGGGATGGTGGTTCCCCCACGTGCCTTCATCGTGATATAACACGAGACTTGTTGCAAGATTACCCTATTGCTTGCATGAGCCTGGCCTAGTCGTTTACTATGAGAACACAATCAGTAATTAAAGAAAACACAATTTACCTTGAACTCTTTTGAGAGGATCAAAGCTGCTCCAAGACTTCAGGGCTATTTTGTCACCGTCTAGGCTTTGGAGATATATTGTCAACGTCTGAGTTGCGGAAGAACGTAAAGAAGGCACTTTTGGTGATGAAGAGAATTTTAAAAGCAAGTCAAATTGATTATCCCACCAACTGAATTTCGCAAGTGGCTGATTATGATCAATTTATCGAGAAAATTTAGAGACAAATTCGCAAAACGAAAGTGAAGAACACAAGGAGCTTCAGAGGAATATGCATATAGCCCTCGAAGTCTTCTTACAAGAGAAAAAGAAGCACCTAGCATGTTCCTATTTAGGGAAAGATTTGATTGGATTTCCAAAAGATAAGTGGATTTGATCTTGCTTTTAAATAGAAGTATATTAAAGATATTATTTGCTAAATATAAAGAAGATTTGATTTTATTCCCAACAAGGGAAGATTTCAAAAATTGTTAATTTCCTTTAAAAAGAAATAATATTAATATATACGTAAATATGTATATATATATACTAAAAATATAAAAATATAAAAATAAAAAAATCTTGCTTTCAAGATCAAATAAAGAAAAATTTGATTTTATTTCCAAAATAAAATTAAGATTTGATTTGATAAAAAGGAAATATTTGATCTACAAAAAGAAAGATTTTATTACAATAGATTTTATTTGGTGATATTTGATAATATTTCCCGTTTCAATTTTCAAAAAAATATAAGGAAACAAATATTGGGCAAGCTATGAAAAGATTTTTGTAGGATTTCTCAATATGTCCAAGGAAGAGTCCTGCTAGGTTTTTCCTCCCTAGGGTTTAACCCTAAGGATTTGGCTCCCTAGGGTTTTCCTCTTCTAGTACCTTCATCTTCAAGACCTGTAAAGTGATGTCCCGCAAAATCATTCAAAGGCTTGAAGTATTCTTGCACGATCGTCTATTTGGGAATGCGACTCTCGCGCTGGGGGCAATTGTTGGCCTAAGTGCAAAATTAGGGTTTACGTGACCTAATTGAATGAAATGCACAATTAGGGTTCCACGACCTCATTGAATGAGCAAATTAGGGTTCGTATAACCTAATCGAATGAAGACGGAAAAGTCAGAAATAAATGTGCTAGACCCGGGAGAAGCCTCCACGTGTCCCGGGACACGTGGAGGCGGCTCGTTTTGGGAATTGATTGAGGGATTGGATTGGTGGCTAGAAGGACAGGGCAATATGGGAATTATTCTAATGACTAAAGGGTATTTCTAGAATTTTCCTGAAAACATGTGACTACTTAATTCCTAGGAAACTCTATAAATACCCCTTCGATTCTAGGAAGGGGAGGGAGCTTTTGGTGACTTAAGACTCGGACATTCCATCTAAAAGCACTTAAGGCTTGGACATTTTCTCAACTCGAAGCACTCAAGAAGACTCTTGAAATCCCTGCTACCCTAACACGATTTTCGGATTCTTGGAGTTCTGCCACGTATCATTGGAGTAATCGCCTACATGTTCTTCTCCTCTCTTCAATCAATCAACCAATTCCGTGCTCTTCGTGGATTTTTCTTCTCCTCAGCCAATACGAAACCATAACTAGCAAGGCTTGATTTCCTTGTCCACAGGTCACAACCATGGTTATAACATGGTAGCGAATTGCGTTTTGGTATGAGCGTTCCAAAACATGGCACACTCGGCGATCCAAAACCTTTTCTGTTATTTACTTGAATTTCTATAGCACAAGGATTACAACTTTGCTTTGTGATTTATAAATGAGGAGCATCCTCTCATATAGCTCTTGGGGCATATAGCCAATGATTAAGATCGGTGTTGTTTGATTACATCTTTATACATCTTAAGCTCACCTCTTAATGCATCTTAACAATCCATATCTTTATATTAAGAGGTCCTCTGAATAGTTAAGATATAAATTTGATTCTAAATTATTTAGAGGAACTCTTAATACAAATATGTGGGCTCTTAAGATACATTAAGAGGTAAACTGTTAAGATGCATCAAGATGTAATCAAACACCACCTAAATCTAATGGAAAGCTAAGATCGATTAACTAGAGTCTTCCTCTTAATATCAATGTTATTTACAAAGTATAATAATCACACTACTAAATTTAGAACATTCTATTTAAAAATTGTAATATAAAAAAGAAGATTCTAGAGAATGCCACCTAATATAGTAGTCAAATGAGCACTTTGTGGGTATCAAGGACACACATAAGCGATGACATGACATAATCTCGTTGAAATGCCTTATTGTAAACCTACGCTTAGAAACAAATTCAGTAATTTTAATTATATCTCAACTAGTTTTAACTATATATTTTTAGGAATGTATTCTTAGCATACAACGTTATGAATAAACGTATTCTTACCAACTAAGTTATTCAAAGACTCCTACCCTACCATAATCCGTACCACGAAAGTGACGGTTTATGTTCTCAGTTTCGTTCCACAAACTGTATCGAACTGCAATCTAGGTACACTGGTTCCCACTTTTCATATCCTTCACTTTATTAAACAAATGTATATGCGATTGATCCTATCCTATTAAATGGAGTAATTAAATGCAAGTAATGACACCATATTTACTTTTTATGTCATCTAAGGCTGTGTTTGTTTTAATAATGATGGAGGGGATAACACTCTTATACTAGTTTAATAGTTTTGAGGACTATTTATCCTTTATTCAATTATTTATTTAATCCCATGAATAATGTTTTTTTATTTCTAAGGCTTAGATGATGGACTAATAATTTATTATATAATACGCCTTTTGGTATCAAATGACCTTAATAAATAGTCCAAGAGATTAAATAAAATACTAATCATAAGATAAAGGTATTAAGTTAGTACAAATAACTTATTTATCCGTAATTATTGCAAACAAACATAGCTTGGTGTATTATCATTTGACTCATTTGCAAAAAAATGGTTCCACAAAAAGAGTCCACTTTTACTAGTATAAAATGGCACAACGCCCTCAAATACGCCATAATAATTTCATTATTATATCACACCACTAAACCAACAACTTATTGTCGATGAGCTAGTAGTTAAAATTGAGGTACTGTGATCTTTAGGTTTCAGATTTGATTCTAACATAAGTGAGTTTATTTCTTCCTTATGCGAAGTGTATTTCCTCATTTATATGAGGATTGTTTGGTTTGTGAGTTTATTTTTTCTTCTTATAGTGAGGTTTGATTGGTTAATAGTGATAATGTACTTGATTATGAATTATATTATACTCCCCAAAAAAGCCTTCAAAAAAAACTAACTTATTATTAGTAGGGGTATATATGGAACAAAAAATACATTCTTAATATTCACAAATTTTGTAAATGAGACTAAAAGGAACGGAGTGAGTATAATGCAAGTTTTCATAATCATAGGTAGAAAGTACTTATCAGTATGATATGGTGGTTTCAAAAATAAAATATTACAGTATAAACTATTAGAACCACAGCCACAGGTCACGTAGTTAGTATTTTGTGATCAAAGTTTTTTTTTACTGCAATCTCATATGGCCCTCAAGACTTTATTCTTCTTAGGGATGTAAACAAGTTGAGTTATGAATTGATCTCCTCAGTATCTCTGGATCAAACAAGAGGCAGAGAAAAGAACACGGTCCTATTAAAATTCAATGGAACTAGCTACACATAATTTATAGATATAAAGTATATTTGTGTTTTGAAATGAAGAAGTTACTTTATAAGTCAGTGCTTAGGAAGACTAAATAAATTAGAAAGGGAGACAGGCAATGCAGACAATTCACATGTATATAATTTCTACATACTCATATTGTCCATTAGCTATCTACAGGCAATGCAGACACCATTTAGAAGCTATCTTCAAGATATGTTGGCTCTTGCAAGTGCTTTAAACAATCGAATTTTCCATGCTTATATTCACCACATTGTTAGCTTATGTAGTTTCTGCTTGTGCACATGTGAGTTCTGTCGTGCAAAAAGCACATCTGTGAGTGTGTTGATGAGTGGGAAATTTTCCCACAATTCAGATATCTTTAGGCCTAATATTTTGTTTGCTTTAAGTATTTTTGGAGCATATTTATTTGTTTTATGGTTATTTTGCAGGTAGAAGGGCAAAAATGGGAACTTGAATTCATTAAAGGCAGAATAGGAACTTCTAGCAGATGAAGGAGCAAAACTGTAATTTGACCATTATACCCCAGCGCCCGGCAGCAGAGTTGGATGCTCGAATTTTGGCTGGAACTGAAAAATTAGTAGAGTTCTACTTGGAAAAGGATTGGGGAGTAAAGCTGATTTATGGAGAGGATTAAAAGGGCTATAAAAGGAGTGTGAATGACACATATGAGGGGGATTCATTGAGACAGAATCGAAGATTGAGTTGGAATTGCGGAGGAGCACTTGAGGATTGCAAGTGGAGATTGAGAAGACAGGAGGCCATCATTGAGTTTTTAATTGAGATGATTTCTATCAGATTTTTAGTTTTAATTTTTAGTATGAATTAATTTTTTAATTAAAGCTACAATTGAACCTTTTATACTTATGAATTAATTATCCGTAATAATTCAATTATTATTTAAATTGATTTGTCTATCATATTTTGTTTGCGCTTATTGAATAATTATTTGGCCAATAATTATCATGTTACACTAGACTAGATGAATTAGAACTGAATGTGATATCATGTATTTTTAGTTATTTGCATGAGATAAATAATTAGGGCTGTGAATTAAATAGGAGTATCTCTTTTCACTACATGCAACAATTTGGAATTGGAACTTAATGAATTTGATTATTTTGTTTTGCCTAGGAAAATAGCAGAATTAATTGAATTGAATAATTTTATATGATCACTTGAAAAAGGGCTTTTAAATACTTTGAATTTTTGTTAACAACTCATATGGATTAAATGATTGGAGAAATTGGATAGTTGATTATATTATATAATTAGGGATATTGTAGTCTTAAACCTTAATCATCTGAATCAATATTTGTGTTAAAATTAGTTTGATAATTTAATTTAATTTTAATTAAAAAAATCACAAAATTGAGTTGTTTAAATAAAATTGAATTGATACAATATTAGTAGTTGAGATTTATTAAATATGATGCTCATGGGTACGATACTTTTTCTTATCATTCTATTACTTGTTGATTGTGTAAACTTGCACGTAATTGTTGTCAGCACGCATATGCATGTTCTTCTAGATCCTGTCCATTGTTGTGTTAGAGTGAATTGACTGTTCATGTTTTCCTCAATCCGCGTCGCACTCATTACTGTTCATTTATCTTTTGTAGAGGTTAATTACTTATGAATCTCATCCGAAATTTATCTTTGGGTGCTTTGCCCCTTTATCAGCTCACCATTCCTTGAGTCAATTTTCTCACAGAAAAGCTATAGCTGATAAAAGTGCATCTTTGTCGAAAATCTGAACTGTATCTCTGGTAGGTCTTCCTGGACATGTAATAAAGTAATGCATCATATGAGACAGAAATCTATCTCCCTTGTCTATGCTTGGTAGTCATATGCCTCTATTAGTCATTATCGTCGACCTTTTTCTTTTGATGTACTATGACAACCTTTAATGTCATGCTTGTATATGTGTTGGACTGTATGAGCAGAACCTTTACTAAGAGGAAAGTGATTAACCAGCTTATACACTTTGTATATTAAAATAAGTTAAAAGCATAAATCCAATAAGCAGATATGACCAAGTATATCATCATTATCATCATCAAATTTAGCGCTAAACATCTATCTACATCCTAATACCGTGTCCTTCAGAAATGATAACATGTCCAGTGTTAGTCACGCCATTGTTCAAGTGTGCTTAATATTATAAAGTTACTAACCAACTTATACACTTAATTGTTTTCATTACCGATTGATATGTATTAAGGATATATAGTCCAGCACCAGCACCACCACCACCACCACCACCACCACCACCACCACCACCAACAACATCAACAAGTATTACATGTGCACAGCAGCCACAACAACATATCACTAAGGGAGTGAAATTATCTATGCTCAAATGCCCAAGTATAGCTAATACATCAACAAGGAATAGAAGGAATGATGATAGAGATGTTGACACAGTTAGTCCTTGTGATGGTGTTGAGAAACATATGAATATTGCTGATCACATGACAGTGACAACTAGCTAACTTATTAGCTTTATTTCTAAGCAAAACAATTAGTATAAATAGAATGATGTAAGATAGTTTTAGTTAGTTTTTTCTGTATTTGATTGCAGTACTTGTAAATTTTCAGAGGTTAATGAATTAGAGAATCTTTCTCAATCCTTCAATTGTGATAACGAGATTTTCCATTGTTTTCATGGTATCAGAGCTAGAGCTAGTGTAGAGCTAGAGCTCGTGTAGAGCTATTTCTATTCATTATTTGACATCTGTTCATCAAATATTCAATTCCAGATCAAATAATTCCAACTGTTCCAAAGCTATTTCTATTTCAATCCTAGTATTCAGATTCAATCAATTTTCGTTAATTGTTGTTGATCGAAGAAATCAATCATGGCTTCCGCATCAAGCACTCATGAAGGATCATAGCAGAATATTAAAGATGGTCGTGGTTTTAAATCAAATTCGCATCCGTTGTTTTTACACAACAGTGATCATCCATGTATGATTTTAATCTCAAAGAAACTCGCTGGTGCTGAGAATTTTACTACATGGAAGAGATTAATTAAAATTGTTTTGTGTGCTAAAAATAAGATGAAAATTACTGATGGTACATATCCTACAACTGCTAAGAATTTGTCATTGTATAATCAATGGATGTGTGTGAATGATATAATTATAAGTTGGATAATGAATACTGTTAGTGATGAAATCAGTGACAATATGAAATTTGTTCAAAATGTCTTTTCTGTATAGACTAAATTGACTGAGCGATTCTCAAGCATTGATGACCATAGAATTTATGAACTACAAAAGGATATAAGTACCCGAGGAAAAGAAAATTTGTTCAGTAGATATGTATTATCACAAGTTAAAGGGACTATGGGATAAGCATGCTGCTCTTGAGGTAGTTCCTAAATGCATTTGTGGTGCATCTAAAGCACAAGATGAACAAGAACAAAGAAGAAAATTAATGTAATTCTTAATGGGGGTACATGATAGCTTTGCAACTGCAAGATGTCAAATTCTCATGATGACTCCTTTACCTACAGTAACTCATGCATATTTACTGATCAAACAAGATGAAAAACAAAGACATGGATATCAAACTGGAAATGTTAACACTAATATCATGACTTTTGTTTCTAATTCTGGATTCTAAAACAAGAACAATTTTGTTTATGCTCAGTATAATTCTAAGTTTAAGCCTTATGCTCCTAAGGAAGGTATAGAGTGCAGTTACTGCCATTGAAAAAATCATATTAAGGAGATTTGTTTCAAGCTTAATGGCTATCCTAAAAGGCATCTATTGCATAACAAATCTAATCCTCAATTTATTGGATCTGGTGTAAGACCCCAACTTTTATGAATAAAATGAATTTTTCTCTAAATATCGTTTTTTAATATTATGGTATGGATTTGATATAATGTTATAGTTGTGGGTAATATTTACAAATTTTGTAAAGTAAGAAAGTTGTTATAAAATATTCGATTGGTTGGGGAATATTCGTTTTATCAGGGAATATTCGTACGATGACACATTCATTAGTGGACTCCACAACGGAATTACTACCAGAGTTAGAAAATGACATAAATAACTTTTTATAAAAATAACGGCAAAAGTCTTACCGTTAACCGTTGAAATACCCTGTGGTAAAAGTACAGTAATACGCGTGGTTGCATAGTAGCACACAGTATTGTACATTATCTTTGATTATTGATGCTTACGTGAGAAGTCACTCAGTTTTATTCAATTATTGCCACAATAATTGTTACACAGTATCTCACGTTATTGATTCAATTATTGTCAAAATATTTTATATTATTAAATCAATAATTGACAAAGTTATTCATATTATTATTTGCATTATAGACGATGTCTAGAAAGTTCTATCGAGGAAATCACCTAATTGCGCGCCAATAAGGAGAAATCCTTATCGGAAAGCCCCCTCTTTCCTGGGAATGATCTGGTTGTTAATATTGTGAGTTATAATATTAATGATGAATAAGTTCGTGTTGATTAAAGATAAGAATAAATAATTAATGAATGGAAGATGTTTGTTCAATTATCCTTTCAAATTGGTGTTTGTTCATTTAGTTCTTTTAGAATGCGTATTTTTTTCGTAGCCCCGATTACCTTCAAAGGAAATAATCCTTCAATTGGTTGGTTAAACTATTTTTGGCCAAACCTTCCAATACTATTCACTAACCTGTAGATAGGGGTGCTCTCTCATTGGTCCAGAGCTCCCAAATTCAAGTTACCCTCACAAGAGGGTATTCACTTATTGGCTGATCAAATGGTATGCTGATAGTTGCGCCCGAATGATTTTTTTTTCTCATGCACAAACCGTGATTATTTTCTTAAATAGTATCCTGCCATTCTCCTATAAATAAGATTCTAAGTTTAGAAATAAAAATCACACCAGAATAAGAGAATTCTTCTTCTATAATATTGAGCGTATTTCTTTTGAGTATAAGGATACTTTGAGTGTAGCAAATAGTGCAAGTTTTCTTCAAGAATATCTCCGCTATACCAGTCAAAATTACTCTCTTACTAAGGTAAGGGATATTATTTTTGTTCAATATTCGTAAGAAATAATATTTTCTTCCATACTCTGTAATATGTAAGTACTATTATTTCGTTTCAGATTCTAAATTCTATACTCATTTTTTAAGTATTGCTTCTATACTCCTTGAAATTAGTAGAATATCCTTAAAATTTGCGCTGCATCTAGTATCGTTTCACAAGGATATTTTTCTGAACATTCTTATTAAATTTTAAGCTTTTCATGCCGGAGTACTATTCATGAGTATTATTCATTCGTACGACACTATTCATAAAGTACTATTCATGGGATACTATTCATGACGTACTATTCATGGGATACTATTCAATCAGATACTATTCACCCAGGGTACTATTCATGACAAAAAATAATTTCTTTTTTGTCCAAATTATTTTTGATACATGAATATTATTCTTGAATTTTACTCCACAAAGTAGTTATCATGTTGACAATTTAAACATTTTTAAACTCTGGATAAATTTAAAGTCTTTAATATTTATCCTTAATTTCTTTAGATCGATGCTTATATCATTGTCATCATCCTCATGCTTATATTGTGATAAAAGTCATCTATATCCCGTAGTGCATAGATGGACTATTGATTGGTATGATTATGACTATGTATCGGTATAATCATGATCATTCTTGGCCCGTAGTTCATGGATGATTTATGGATGTGATAATAATGAATATCCTTGGCCCGTAGTGCGTGGATAATTCAGTGACGTGAATTATTTATCGAGCTGAGTCTCAGCAATAAAATTGATGATAAACTTTTAAATCATAGAAGATAGTAGATATCATGCTCTAATTGACTTTTTAATGGATTATTTGTTCCGCTGCAGTTAAAATTGTCGTCTATTGTATTCTATCAGTTTAACACGGTTGAAGGCTAACGATAATTTATTCTATATTATCTTAGTCATAATATTCTTTACTGGGCTAGTTGAGCTCACCCTTTTCTTTCATTGTTCACTTCAGGAAATGAGAATATAGCTGGGACTAGTCGAGGAATGGAGTGACGGTCCAGACGGTTGCTATAGTAGTCCTCACTATTCTGTGAAATAGTGTGATAATAATTATAATGAGGACTCCATTTGAGTTTGGATATTGTCTAGAAGACGATATTCGCGTTAAAACTCTTAGCTACGTTTTGTCGTATTGTATTAATGAAGTTTGTATTTGTATTCTGTATCATATATTTGGCGATTCAGAATGGGTGATATATACCTATTTTGAGGGCGTCACATCTGGTAACACACCCTGGAATGACTTAGAAGGACTATTTTACATATACTAGCAATTTTCCTCAAAAGAATTCTGCTTATGTTGGGTCAAAATCAATGCAAGTTCACTCTGAGGAAGCTTTTTCTGAGAATTCTGGCAGATTTGAGCAACTAGAAGCAAAATTTGATCACTTGCTCAACATTATTGATAAAGGAAAATACAAAGAATTTTCTATTCTTGATGAACATCTAGCAGGTATTGCTTTCTCATTACATACTCATTCTATTAAATCTGGTGTTCAGTGGATTATCGATAGTGGAGCCACAGATCATATGTGTTGTGACATTAATCTTTTCACTTCTATCATACTCATTGCTCCTATTCAAGTTGTACTTCCTGCTGGATTATGTATCTCAGTTACACAATCTGGTTCTGTTATGATTAATCCTAAATGGTTTTACAAAATGTCCTGTACATTCCAACTTTTCACTATAATCTTTTGTCCATTAGTAAAATCTAACAAGACGTTAATTGTTGTGACACATTTTCTATGCATGGTTGTGAGTTTCAGGACCAGTATCAGATAAGCATACTGGCAACTAGTGAATGCAAGGATGGTCTATATTACCTAGACATACCTTCTAATAAAAGCAAGACCATTTGCACTGCTGCCAATACATCCAGTTCTGTTTGGCATCAAAGATTAGGTCATACTTTAGCTCACATTCCTTTGTATCAGACAATTTGTCTAACAATTGTAAAACTCCTTGTTTTCTTTGTCCTTTAGCTAAGCAAACCAAAGTACCATTTTCTATCAGCAATTCTAGAGCTGCTAGTCCATTTGAACTTGTGCATTGTGACATACCGGGGCCTTATAAAATTTCAACTGTTAATGGATGCAAATATTTTCTTACCCTTGTTGAGGACTATTCTAGAGCAACTTGGACTTTTCTTTTAACTACTAAGCAACATGTTTGTTCTACTCTTAAATATTTTATTATGTATGCTCAAAATCATTTTGACACAACAATTAAAATATTGAGAATTGATAATGGCACAGAGTTTATGTGGAAAGAAGACAAATTGTTTACTTTCTAATTTTGGTATTGTTCATCAAAGTTCTTGTACTCATACTCCTCAACGAAATGGGAGGGTTGAAAGAAAACATAGGCATTCACTTGAAGTTTCTAGAGCCTTAATTGAAGTTGAATTTTTTTATAAAGTATATGTATTCAAAAATGGATTTGAGATTAGAATTGCTATAAGTCATAAACATGTTCGTACTGATGAATTACCCTCTAAGTTATATGTATTTAAAAAAGACTGTAGACCAACGGTTGTAAAGAGTTTACTAGATGATGAATGTGATAATGATAAAATATCAAGACAAGAGACTCTATAGGATGCACATTATGCAAAACTAGAATGTTTGTTGTCCATATGAAAGAAAGAAGATAATTAGCGTATTTCTACCCTTGAGTTGAATCATAATCATTAATTAATGACACCTACCAAGGTAGATACGATTAAGACACACACGAATATTACTCCGGTGACAAGATAATTAATTGACACTTTAAATAAGAATGATATTAAAGACCTAGTAGAATGATGAACGTTTTAAACATAATGGGTGGAGGGATGCAAAACGTAAAATTTAGTGATAAGGATATTCAGAATGTAGTTAAGTATTTACGTCATGATTTGGAAGATGAAAATGATGCACAACCTGCATTTAATTACTTGAAAAAAATTTGAATCCATAAGTGTGAGCAAATTTTTTTCATGTGTCAAATCAAGTGATAAGAACCGCATAACTTGTATTTTGTGGGTAGACGTCCAATCAAGATTAATGTATCAACGTTTTGGAGACGTTGTGACATTTGACACAACATATATGATAAATAGGTACGAGCTACCATTTTTTCCATTTACTAGGGTCAATCACCATTATCATTCTATTTTATTTGGCTTTGCACTATTAAGAGATGAGCCAAAGAATCTTTCGTTTGGGTGTTAGAGAAGTGACTCGTATTCATGGACTACCAAATACCTGTAACCATCATCATTGACCAAATTAAAGTCATGAGAAATATTATTGTTAGGGTACTCTCATCTACTCATCATGTATTATGTTTTTGGCATATTAGCAATAAATTTCAAAATAAATTACATCATGTATATTCTGAACACCCATCATTCAAAGAGGAACAATTAAGTGTATTATTCATTATCCATCGGCGAATTTAAGAAACGTTGGGGAAATCGTGATGAGGGATTATGAATAATATAACAATGAGTGACTCATAAGTTTGTATGATGTGAAAGAGAAAATGATAGGTGTATATACAAATTAAGAGATTTTTTGCTGCATGAATGACAACTACAAGAAAAACTGAAGGCATGAACAATCTTTTTGATGAATATATATGTGAATGCATCAACAAACATGAAAGAATTTGTAGTCAAGACTCAGAAGGCTATTGAGAAACAATTCATCAGAAAGAGAGACTGAATACATAATAAAACATCAAAAACGGAGTATGGTATGTGAATCATCATTGGAAATACATGTTGTGAAGGTGTTCACAAAAGATATGTTTAGACATTTTCAACATCAACTTGTGGATTCTCTAAAGTCCAACATCCACAAAGTAAGTGAGTTATGCGTTATTGATACAAAGGTCTATGCAGTGTATAAGACAGATTTAAATGAACATACTCGGAGATATCATGAAGTTGTCAACAATTGTTAGCTAGGGTATGTAACATGTAATTGTCAAATGTTATTTTGGTCAAATTTGCAGGCACATTCTGAGATATTTCATGTTCAAAATTATTTCAAAGATACTCGAGGACATAATCGTTTCTCGGTGGACAAGAGATGCTAACATGACTAATGGTGATGAAGTACTTGTTCCTCCAATGAGTGTTAACTTAGAACAAAATCAAACGATGCGGTGCAATCATTTGATGAGTGATTATGAAGAGGAAGATGTTGAAGCAGAAGATGAGTTTCTGCCACTAATTACTTCTCAAAAAAATGGCCGAAAAAACAATCTAAACTCAAAAATACTATTAAGAAAATTATGCGTACTAAGCCTCACCAAAAATGTACAATTTGAGAATTTGATACGACCATAATATACACAATTATTATATTATAGTGTTAGGACTCTCTGAACTTAAAAAATAAAAATGTTCTCATAATCCTACTTATGATATTTATGAATGAGTTTTACAGTTTTTATAGGCATATAATTCAGAACTATATTTAGAACTACTTCTAATATTTATGAATGAGTTTTTAATAGAATTTATATTTGTAATTTATTAACTGATATATGTAATTAAGTTAAATAATATCATTTTATCCATATAATATTATATTATATAAATTAAATTAAATAATATTATTATTTTAATAAGTATGAGTTACATTTGAGAAAAATAAAATAAAATGATCCATGTATAGATCTCAATGAGCAATATATGTTCACCTCAAACCTCAACCTCGAATTGATGTTTTTTCGGCTTTCTAAGCTCGACATGATTTTCGGTCGAAGATGGTATCCCTTGCAAATAACTGTACTGCCTCATCACCCTGTCCGTCATTTAATATTCAATAATATCAAAATGAATCAAAGGGATCCAAGCAGATCCTGCTAACCTTCCCTCATAATTAAATCTCGTGCAATTATCATCCCATCTTATATAAGGCTTCCAAACTACCTCCCACAAAAATTTCCTATCTAAATCCCCATGGTAGAATGGTAGATGGTGATAGGGATTTTCTCGTCTATCGAGATATTTGTGATTGACAGATATGCCCACTCCCTTGCTCTATTTAACCAAAATTGAGAATCTGACATATGGTTCGGCCTTTTAACTAATAGACGCTCGTATGCCCAAATCTGTAATAGTGTAACACACCACTCATTGATGTATTTATTATCTCTTCTACTAGCTATATAAAAAATTCGATATAAATAAGCTAACAAACCACCACCATAAACATACAAACATACGTTGCACAACCTTCTATATCAGCAACAAAGTTCATATACATCGGGTGTATAGTATTTTTTGACGTAGTGAATAATATTGGCCCGCACAATTAAAGGATGAATGCCTTTATGTGTCGGCCAACCTTAACCTTACTTGCTTTTTAAAGATAGTTTTTTAAAATTTTAATATAACCAAACTAGTGAAATTGAACATCTTTTTTTAATATTCTAATATTCAGGGACAACTACTGTCTCAAAACATTCCTTAAATATTTTAAGGGAGTGTCAAACACGGTATATGTTAAGGGCTTCTCCAACACCATCAACTCATATAAAATTCACATCCTCCAGTGTAATTGTTATCTCCCCACACTTCAAGTGAAATGTATTTGTTTCCGGTCATATCTCTCCACTAGGGCAGACACAAGACTAATATCAGTTTTTATAATCACAGTCAGATGGGTAAACACTCCAAACTCACACTAATGCAATACATTTTTTTGAGTATTTGTTAGGTTCCATTGATCATATGTAATTGCAGTAAATTGGGAAGACTTAAGTTTACTCCTATCCTTACCCTCCCACACATCCTCCAACACATGATTTTGTTGGTCATATAAAACACTATTATCAATTGGTTTCGATGTCCAATTCTCCATATTTTACCTAAAAAGAACAACATAAATATCATTTGGGTCATTTGTTAATTTTATACTATATTTCACAATTGCATAGCATTAAACCAAATTTTCAACAAGTATTGTATTCCAAATAAATAAACAACAATACATGTTCGGGAGCGTTTTACCGACTTCCATCTGGGCCGAAGGCTTTCTGGCAGAAGGGTTTGATAGACCGATAGGTTGAAGCCCATGAAGGTGTTGGAGGTGTTCGGGTCGGCAACTGAGTCCTTCGGGGCCAGAACTGAACCCAGTCTTGTGGTGTTCGGGATCGGGTCTTCGAGTCCCTTGGGCCGAAGCCCAGATCAGGTTACAGGACCGGTTGGGCCTGCACAGTGGGCTCTCCTGCGTGCAGGGTCCGGATGCCTATTCATACACGGTAACTCCAAAGGTAGTGGTAGGATTGGATTCTACTTGCACCTTTTAAGGAGATTGTGCTGGATCCAAGTTATGGTAACTACCATACATTAGGAGTCCTAATCCGACTGGGAGAAGGATTCGAAGGTGATGAGCTCTATAAATACAAGGCCTAGGTTAACATTATGAGGTAATACCTACTTTTGAGCACTAAACACTTAGCCTCCATTGTTTACCCTTGTAACGGCCTGTTACTCATTCTCACACCGGAGCTATCCCCCGGCGGCACAAGCCGTCAAGCTTCTGTGTGATCTGTTATTGTGCAGGTTCTAGAGCGTGAATTCTGTGATTGGACGCGCCGACGAAACTTGGCGTTAACATTGGCGCTAGAAGGAGGGGTTTAGTGCGTAAACAATCACAATCAGATTCTTTTCCGGCGAGAAACGATGGCGAGTGTGGAATATGCAGTTTCCGACCGGGAAAAGGCCAAGTCGCACCAGACCACTCAGGTGAAAGGGTCGGTGAAGGACAGACTGGGTTCCAGAATCCAGGACGATCAGAGGGAGTAGGTTGGCTCCCCCCGGAGGCGGCTCTTCCATGAAAGCCAACACACCCCCAACCAAGCTAGTCGGATGGACGGAGCTAATCCGCTGGCATTGGAGGTGCACGAAAAGAATCAACCACAAGGTAGTCGAGATCAAAGAGAATTCATCTTGCAGAAAAAGATGCAGCAAAACAGAGACGCCATGACGGCCCTACGTCTCCAACAGGAGGAACTCGAACTACAGATGGCTAACATAGCCGGGGAACAGGAGTCCTCCTCCAAGAGGCGTAGGCACCATAGCCGGTCTCGGTCTCCCCGAAGGCGAGAGGCTGGTAGGGAGAGGAGCCGATACCGGAGTCATTCGAGAGATGGCCGGAGCCGGAGGAGGAGCCGTTCAGCAGGACACCGATCAGAACACCCAGGCAAGTCGGGAAGGAAGGGAGACGAGACACCCGAACGTGAGAGGGGCAGACCCCGATCGTCCCCTCACGAAGGAGAGTCCGACCCCCTCGCCCGAAGGGTGGCTGAGCTGGAAAAACTTCTAGTGGCAAAAGGCTCGACGGGGGAACCTCCGGCCTGTATAGGGTCCCCCTTTTCTGCGGAAATTAATCGGGAGATCGCCGACCCCAAAAGGAAGATGCCCCCAATGGAGACTTACGACGGCCTGGGAGATCCTTATGACCATTCTGACGGTTATGACAGGTTAATGACGTACTACGGCCACTCTGATGCGGCAAAGTGTCACATGTTCGCCACCACCCTGAAGAAGAGTGCCCGCGAATGGATGGGAACCTTGGCACCAGGGTCAATAAACTCGTGGAGGGACCTTCGAGAAAAGTTTCATGCTCGATTCGGGAGTAACAAGAGACGAGGAAAGATCACAGCATCCCTCATGCAGGTCAGGCAGAAACCCGATGAGAGCCTGGGGCAGTATGTTAAAAGGTTCCGAGAGGCTGTGGGGTCGGTGGCAGAGTTGAACTCCCCACAGGCCTTGGGATTCTTCACAACCGGGCTAGACATCGGAAAATCCAAAAAGCTGATGAAGGATCTGGTGATTAACCCTCCGACGGACTTAACAGAGGCATTCCACAGGGCCGAGGGTCATATAGCAGTTGAGGAAGCAATGGGGAACTTCAAACCACAGTCCCAATCATACGACAAATCCAGAGATCGGGACAAACAGAATTATCAGAAGTCCGACATCCAAGGCAGGTCGGACAGCTATAGTAAGAGAAATTATAATGGAGGAGGGTCTGGCAGTGGAAGGCCACCCTTCCCAAACAAAAATGTCAACAAAGTATACACTGCACTCACTACAGATCGGGCCAAGATACTGGAGGAGATACGTAGCAAGCCCTTTTTCGAACCATGCCAAACAGTCACCAAACCGGGGAAAAGAGGTCGGGACAAGTACTGTGCGTACCACCAGAGTCGAGGCCACACGACCAACGAATGCATCAACTTGAAAGATCTGATTGAAAAGAACGTGCAGAATGGACAGCTGGTACGATATGTAGTCGGCAGAGAAGGATCGGAGGCTCCCCAAGAGGACGTCAGAGAACCTCCCCGGGAAGTACAGCCGCAACCGAACGCCCAACCCCGAGGAGTTATTGATGTGATATCAGGCGGGTCGGTAGGGCGTGTAACAGGTCGAAAAAGGAGCGGGCAGCTCGAGGCAGTACTATCATTAGCCGGCTCCTCGCCCAGGAAGGACAGGCCGTACTCAGGCACGACTATCTCCTTTTCAGACGAGGATTACCCTACCGATCACATTGAACCGCATGACGGGGCTCTGGTCATAACAGCTCAGGTCGGGCCGGTTGACATGAAGCGAATGATGATTGATAACGGGTCCTCAGTCGACATACTCTATACACATGCCTATCAGCGGATGGAGTTGGGTGGAAAGAAGATGGAATTGGGAGGCGAAGGCCCGTTATACGGTTTCAGTGGAGACCCGGTTCATGTGTCAGGCACGATAGAACTGCCAGTCCGGTTTGGCACGGCCCCTCAGCAGACAGAAATCATGGTAAAATTCTTTGTGGTACAAGTGGATTCGGCTTACAACGCCATCCTGGGGAGGCCTACTCTAGCAGCATTACAGGCAGTAACATCTATACCCCACTTCAAACTAAATTTTCCGACACCGAACGGGATAGGGGAGGCAAAAGGAGATCTTGATATCGCCCGAAGGTGTTATCGGAACACTTTAATATCTTCCGGAATCGGGGTCAGTAAACACAAACAGGCGATGACCATTGAGTTAGAGCCATTCACGGAGGGAAGTACAGAACCCATGGCTCTGCCAGCCGAAGAAACGGAGGATGTAGAATTAATACCAGGGAATCCAGACAAACTAATCAAGATTGGGGCCGGGTTAACCGAACAGCTGCGAACAGGTCTGGTGGAATTGCTCAGGGTATACGCCGATATCTTTGCTTGGGAACCCAGTGACATGCCCGGGGTAAGCAGATCAGTGGCACTGCATAGGCTTCATACCGATCCTAAAAAGAAGCCCGTAATACAGAAAAGAAGGATCTTCGCCCCGGAAAGACAGAGCATCATAGACGACGAGGTTGCCAAATTGCTAGAGGCAGGGTTCATCTTCGAGATCGACTATCCCGAATGGCTGGCGAATGTGGTATTGGTTCAGAAGCAAAACGAGAAATGGAGGATGTGCATCGACTACACTAACCTGAACATGGCATGCCCTAAAGACTTCTATCCCTTGCCCAACATAGACCAGCTGATTGACGCCACTTCAGGGTATGGGATGCTAAGTTTTATGGACGTTTTCTCGGGATATCACCAAATCTCGATGCATAAGGAAGATATCCCGAAGACCATCTTCATCACTCATCGGGCAATATACGCGTATCGAAAAATGACCTTCGGATTGCTGAACGCAGGGGCAACCTACCAACGTATGATGAACTTCGTATTCAGAAAACAGCTAGGAAGGAGTATGGAAGTATATGTAGATGACATGATCGTCAAAAGCACGTCAGCCCGAGATCATCTGGAGGATTTGACAGACTGCTTCGAGACGGTAAGGCAACACAATCTAAGGCTGAACCCGACCAAGTGTACCTTCGGATTGGGTTCAGGGAAATTCCTGGGATATCTGGTCAGTAAAAGGGGAATCGAGGCCAATCCCGAAAAAATTTCGGCTATCTTAGACATGAAATCTCCGAAGACGTACAAGGATGTCCAGAGGCTGACGGGCCGAATCGCCGCCCTTCGGAGATTCATGTCAAAGTAAGCAGAAAAGTGTCTACCCTTTTTCGACACTCTCAAGGGTCCGAAAAATGACAAAAGCTTCCAGTGGACTTCAGAATGCGAGGACGCGTTCCAAGAGATCAAAAGGTATTTGGGTTCGGCACCATTGCTGATGAAGCCGGTGGCCTCTGAACCCTTATACTTATATTTAGCTGCCAGCCCGATGGCAGTAGAGGCGGCACTGGTGAGGAATAAGGGAGGCAAGCAGTTTCCAGTGTATTACGTCAGTCATGTTCTCAGGGACGCAGAAATGAGGTACCCGGATCTGGAAAAGTTCGCTTACGCCCTCATAATTGCTAGCAGGAAACTTAGGCACTATTTCCAAGGTCGGGTGATAGTGGTCTACACCAACCAACCTTTGAAAAAAATTCTGCATAAACCCGAGGTGTCAGGTCGGTTGGCCGCATGGGCGATGGAATTGACACAATTTGCTATAGAATATCATCCCCGAACGGAAATCAAAGGGCAGGCGTTGGCAGATTTTGTAGTAGAGTGCTCTTTCACAGAACCGGAGACGAACATAGTGGCCGAAGCACAACCGGGGCAGACCGCATGGACCTTATACGTAGACGGATCGTCAACTTCAGACGTCAGCGAAGCAGGGGTCATTCTGACAAGTCCAGAAGGGTTCAAGGTACAACAAGCCATTCGGTTCGGCTTCAAGGCTACGAACAACGAAGCAGAATACGAGGCCATCTTAGCAGGGATACGATTGGCCCGAAGCCTAGAAGTACAGAAGTTGATCATCTACAGCGATTCACAATTGGTGGTCAAACAGTTATCGGGAGAGTACGAAGCTCGGGGGGCAAGGATGACCAAATACCTGGCCGAGTTAAAAGATAAGCTCACATATTTTGCATCCCACAAATGTTCGGGGGTGGATCGATCAGACAATACCATAGCAGATGCCCTTGCCAGATTGGCAACTACTAAAGCGAGCTCTTTCGACGGATCAGTATACTTAGAGGTTCTGGAAAAACCCAGTGTCCCGAAGACAGAAATCCTAACTTGTGATCGACTCAATTGCTGGCTCACTCCTTACATTTCATATTTGGCCGACGGGACCCTACCCTCGGACCGAATTCTCGCCAGGCAAGTCAAACATCGCAGTTCGAACTTCGTCCTCATTGATGGAGATCTTTACCGAAGAGCCTTTAGTTCTCCACTGCTCAAGTGCTTGACTCCTTCAGAAGCAGACTACACACTTCGTGAAGTGCACGAAGGGATCTGTGGGGATCACATGGGAGCAAAATCACTGGCACATAAAATATTGAGACAAGGGTATTACTGGCCAACCATCTATACAGAAGCAAAGGAATTCGTCAGAAGGTGCCCCAAGTGTCAACTGAACAACAACATTCCACATCAACCTCCAGAAGAGTTGTACTCGGTTCTATCCCCAATTCCCTTTGCTGTGTGGGGAATTGACATCCTAGGCCCCCTACCAAAGGCTAAGGGACAGGTCAGTTTTGTGATCGTGGCCATCGATTACATGACCAAGTGGGTCGAGGCCAAGCCATTGCAAAGGATAACCGAGCAGAAGTGTTTAAAGTTTGCCAAAGAAGGAATAGTCTACCGGTTCGGCATCCCGATGGAAATAGTCTCAGACAATGGCAGACAGTTCGTCGGGTCAAAATTCGAGGGCTTTCTGAAAGATCTAGGGATCCAACACCGAAAAACTTCGGTTGCCCATCCTCAGTCAAACGGTCAAGTGGAAGTAACCAATCGAACCCTACTCAACGGGATAAAATGTAGGCTGGATGAATTAAAGGGTCGGTGGCCCGAAGAGCTGTTATCCGTTTTATGGTCGTACCGAACTACCCCAAGAACTACAACGGGTGACTCCCCATTCAGACTGGCATTTGGGACCGATGCTCTAATCCCTGTTGAGATCGGGTCTCCCACCCTGCGGGTCAGCCAATACAAAGAATTATACAATAATGAGGGCTTGAGAACAAATCTAGATCTGCTAGACGAAGTTCGGGATTCGGCTGTGATGAGGTTGGCAATCTATCAGCAGCGGACAACCAGACACTATAATCAGAAGGTGAAGTCTAGGAGGTTTGCAGTAGGAGATCTAGTCCTCCGGGAGTCAGAGGCTTCAACCCCCCAGAACATTGGCAAGTTAATGCCTAACTGGGAGGGTCCTTATGAAGTGATAGGAGTGCCGAAGCCCGGAACATACCGGCTTCGAGTAATGAACGGTTCGGAGGTAACGAATACATGGCATGCTGGAAGACTTCGAAAAATTTTACTAGTAATAGTTGTGTTATTCTTACTTTTGTCTATGCAACCGATTCAATTTAAATGATATAAATGAAAGTTCTTATTCCTGGCAATGTTTAACTTCATCTATATTCATATGTTTCATTACTACTCGAACAGACATGCTTCGGGCACTATCCGATCAAGAGGCTTGAGAAGATACCACTGATCGAGATAAGTCCCGAGTATAAACTGTCGGACCCTTCAATATCAGATAAACTCTACGGGCAATCCGATCAGAAGGTTCGGATGAACATAACTGATCGAGATTAGTTCTAAGTAAAACTGACAACAAACATTCATGGGCCAAAAAAGTATTTTTCATTTATAAAATTTCTTACAACCCGATCGCTTACGAGTCGGGCAATAGTACAAAATATATATATATATATATATATATATATATATATATATATATATATATATATATATATATATATATATATTCCGAAGGAGGATCGTCTTCGGCTTCGGACTCATCATCAGAAGAATCAAGGAGGGAGGCGTCGAGCCCGGCAGCCATCAGTTTCGCCTTAGCCTTCTCCCGATAAGCTTCATATCCTTCCCCAAATTGGGCTAGGACCTTATCGTTCAAGGCGTCAGATTCTTCATATTCGGCAACGGCTTGCTGTCGGGCCTCGACGACTTTCTCAGAAAATGTATCGACCGTAGCAGTCAAGGTGTTGTTCTCCTTTATCAGGAACATCATCTTGCTGTTCATTTCAGAGTATTTGTCGGTAATTTGGTCAATAGCATTCTCCCGATCCTTGATCTTTTGAAGCATCTGATCCTTTTCGGCCAGAAGCGAGCCCTTCTCCTGCTCCAACTCCTTGACCCTCTCCTCGGCTAGGACCGCCCGAATTTGTGTTTCAACGAGGGCCTCCTGCTCCTTCTTCAGCTCGGACTGCAGCCCCGAAACGTCAGCCTCAAGCAGATCAATCTCCGTCCCCAGCTGAATCTCTTTCTTTGTGGATCTGGCAAGGGGGGGATGGCTCTGGCTAGGATGGCGTTGGCCTACAACAAGCATGTACATCAATACAAGAGATAAGAGTTATAATTACTGGCAGTGATTAGATCAACAAAGAAAAGAAATACCTGAGTCTGAGCTCGAATGTAGGCCACCAAGAATTGGTCCGTTGAATACCCTTTAAACCGCTCGTCATCACCGGGAAGCTTGAAGTGATCGAAGAGAGTGAAAGGGAATACTTCCGACGGGCTCTTGGGCCAGCAGGTGGTCGGCGATCCCTGGGAGGAACTGGGTCCAGAAGAAGGCGTTGCAGCCCGATCGGGAACAACAGACACCACCGGACCTGCCGGACGTTCTAGATCCTCCGATAAGCGAGGCTTTTTGAGAAGGGGCTCGGGAGCAGCATCTTCAGTGTCCTCCGAATCCTCGATCACCTCGGTCGGGGGGGGGGGAGGAGGTGGAGGCAGTGACGGCTTCGGCATGGGAGGCGGTGGAAGTATTGAGGGGGCTTTGATGGCCGGTTTGGAGGGCTTCTTGGATTTCTTCAGTAAAGCCGCCTTCTCCGCGCGGCTCATTTTCACCGCCCCTTTTTGGGTCTTCGGGGGCTCGGGCCCCGAAGTGGATCCCAATGACAGCTCACTAATCGGGACCGTATCCTCCTCAGGAGTGTCGTCAGTCACGGGGGGTCGGATGAACCCCGTGGTGGTGGTAGCTGGGACAAAGGAGTCGGCGATGCCATCGGGCTTGAAGATGGTCACTGGATGGAGAAAGAAGGGGTTAGGGCATGTGGTACTTAGAAAAAAAGAGATAAAATATAGACAAATAGAAAATACTCACAGCCGTGTTTGTACAACCAGGCGTCGTCCATCAGAATCCCCACATGCCACTCGGCTTTCTTCCATCGGGCGTAGAATGTTTTGAAGGCTTCGGCCCGACCTGACGGGAACTTGGAAATTTTGGCCGCCTGGTCGGCTGGATGAGCCCATGATGGAAGGAGTTGGAGGTCGGACCCTTTGGCATAGAACCACTGTTCGTGCCATCCCTTATTGCTGGAAGGGGTCTTGATTGGGACGGTGCGATTGGGGCGTTTGGTGAGTTGCCGAAGCCCTGGCTCTTTCGACCCTCCAAGGGTGAACAGAGCAAAGAAGAGGTCGAGCCCGGGAGTGAGGCCCACCTCTTGACAGACGGCGATAAAAGAGATCAGCTGGATATACGAGTTCGGCACAAGTTGTGCGAACCCGATCCCCACAAAGTTTAGAAAGGAGGAGATGAAGTCATGCAGGGGAAATCGAACCCCGTACTTCAAGACGTATAGGGGAACGGCCACCCATTCACCCTCGGGCCTCCAAAACATCTTCTCTCCCGGTCGGGGGATCCTGAGTTGATACTCTTCGGGAATCTTGAAGAGAGTTCTGATGTCGGAAATTTGGGATGGTGTGAGGGTGGAGCGAGTATGGAGGTGAGAGAATTCCTCAGAGGAGCGGTAGGCGTCTCGAATCTTAAATTCAGCATCCCCTGAACTAGGAAGGTTCAGAGGAGCGGTGTTAGTAGAGGAATCCGGCATTATGACCTCCAGGAGGTCGCCGGCGGTGACGTTGGTAGGCTCAGAAATGGGGATGATGCTGGAATCGGCCATATTTTGTGAGAAAGGGTGGAAATGATACGTCTAGGTTAAGAAAAATAAGCAAAAATAGCACACAAAAGGCTGAGTAAGCAGAGGAAAATGATGAATATGGAGGAGTATTTCGCCGAAAATCGCCTTGCCAGAAAAATTTGAAATTAGAGGGTTTGAGAAGGAAAAGTTAGTAAAGGGGATAAGGAATAGGGAGTGGGGTTTTTATAGGGTGTACGGCGCGGAACCCCAGGGCGGCTAATAAATGTTTAAGGTGGGTCCAGGTGTTAAAAGGCGTGCAGCGTTTCAAATATCTATAATAGACCGTTGGACTTCCCTAGATGTCTCATCATTAGCTGTCGTGACCTTTCAAGTCTCTAGTCATAAATATGTATATAACCAGAGACTGGGGGGCAATGTTCGGGAGCGTTTTACTGACTTCCATCTGGGCCGAAGGCTTTCTGGCAGAAGGGTTTGATAGACCGATAGGTTGAAGCCCATGAAGGTGTTGGAGGTGTTCGGGTCGGCAACTGAGTCCTTCGGGGCCAGAACTGAACCTAGTCTTGTGGTGTTCGGGGTCGGGTCTTCGAGTCCCTTGGGCCGAAGCCCAGATCAGGTTACAGGACCGGTTGGGCCTGCACAGTGGGCTCTCCTGCGTGCAGGGTCCGGATGCCTATTCATACACGGTAACTCCAAAGGTAGTGGTAGGATTGGATTCTACTTGCACCTTTTAAGGAGATTGTGCTGGATCCAAGTTATGGTAACTACCATACATTAGGAGTCCTAATCCGACTGGGAGAAGGATTCGAAGGTGATGAGCTCTATAAATACAAGGCCTAGGTTAACATTATGAGGTAATACCTACTTTTTAGCACTAAACACTTAGCCTCCATTGTTTACCCTTGTAACGGCCTGTTACTCATTCTCACACCGGAGCTATCCCCCGGCGGCACAAGCCGTCAAGCTTCTGTGTGATCTGTTATTGTGCAGGTTCTAGCGCGTGAATTCTGTGATTGGACGCGCCGACGAAACTTGGCGTTAACACATAGCATTAAACCAAATTTTCAACAAGTATTGTATTCCAAATAAATAAACAACAATACATATTTGATATAAAGTCTATTTATTTATGCCTCCACAATGCTTGCGTTATTATACAAGTATATACCCCAAATATATTACACAAAATTAAGAATAATACATCTATGTTATTGTATATATTTTTACTTTATAACAGTGAAAATTATAACAATTAAACAACAAAACTATGGACATATTGTATGTATTATATTTTATTATTGCATATATCTACTAATTTTTGCAAATATTCATTATGATAATTTTTCAACATAAAATCCTTATGCATCTAATATAAAATATGTTTTACATAAAATAACATAAAAAATTTGTCAAATTATTCTTACTTGATATCTTACTTCCTCTACCGTTCAAAATCTGATTTTGACAAACTTGAAGTGTGCTTGGAATTTTACATTTGGGACCTTCTCTTTTTCTTCTTCTTCTCATAACAAACGATGTTGAAGTAAACAAATTTGTTTCTTTTGGATCTATATCTAAAATTATATCTATACCGCTAGAAAGACTAGCGTTAACAAAAACGTCGTCGTCTAAAACCAAAATAACGTCATTTTTTTCCTAGTCGCATGCATTAAAATAGTATATATCATCAAATATTTTGGTAATTTTTCATGTTGCTAGTGTTTGTCGCTGCTCCTTCTGACAGCAGACTGTTATCCCGTCCAATCTGGACCGTTAGATCAATGAATGGATGGCTCGAGATCAATTTTCCATAATAGTAACAATAGTAAATGGTTCACTACAAGAAAAAAGGCTAAGCTCGACGGAATCAATTTCGAGGGAATAGTTTCCCTCGAAAATAGTATAATACCGACTGAATTATCCCTCGAAGATAAGTCCGTCGAACATAGTCTAACACCGACGAAAATCAGTCGGAGGTATGAGGGCCACATTGGCGCGAAGATTCCCGCCAGCACGAATCTAATGTCGACGGAATTATAGTTATCTCTGAGGGAAAATCCGTCTGAAGTAGCTTATGTTTGAGGGACTTATATATATGCGACGGAATTTTTGTTGGAATTATCTAATAAAACCTAAAACCCAGATGCCTCTTCTCATTTAAGTCATTTCATTTCTCTCGCCTGTGATGCCCCCAAAATAGGTCCACATGACCCATTCTGAGTCGTCAAATATCACACTAAAGACATCAAATACAAACTTAATTAATACAACTGTTGAACTATCGTGCAAAATACGACAACACATAAGCTGTGAGTTTTAATACAATATTGTCTCATAGACAGTATCCAAACTCAAATTATTACAATGCCATATAAAATACAGCAGCAAATATTTCAAGACCCCAAAGAAGAACGAGAAGATTACTATCCTGTTCATTCTAATGAGGTGCACTTTTGACGCTTTCAAAGTCGTGTTCTCATCAACCTATTATTTTAGGGGAAACTTCAACAGCTATAGACCATCGTTCTATTCCCCTGTTACCCCGCTCGACCCAGTTACACTCTTATTACTTGAAAGGAATTGTGAAGCAAAAGGGTGAGCACAACTAGCCCAGTAAAGAATATCATCACTAAAGATAATTAAATTATCAATAGCCTTCGTCAGTAATAAATCAGAGATTTAGAACATATGGTAGATGATAAAACTTTTCAACTATAGTAGCAGCAGAACGAGCAATCCATTAGAAGAGTCAAATAGACCATAAAGTCTACTATCTTCTCCATGTTAAAAGTTCATCAACCATGTTTTATCCCTGTAACATCAATCAACAGTTCCTATCCACAATTATTCATAATCATAATTGTGATTCTAAATTCCTCTTCGCACCCATGACGAAGATAATTTTCATCACCTGTCTTTACCTGAAACATCAAAGATCATGATTATACTAAATCACAGTTCCTGTTCATAATCATACTAATAAATTGATCTTTGCACTACGGGCCAAAGATATTCATTAACAGTTCATCTTTGCACTACAGGCCAAAGACAAACAACTGTATTTTTAGAAGAGTCAAGTAGAGCATGATATCTACTATCTTCTATGAATTAAAAGTTTATTATCAATATTTTATTGTTGAGACTCAGCTTAATAAATAATCCACATAATCGAATCATCCTTGCACTACGGCTAAGGATGTTAATTAGTATCACGACCACGAATTATCCATGCACTACGGGCCAAGGATATTCATGTTTTCGCCAATGGTCATGATTATACCAAATAATCCCTGGTCATAATCATACCAACAACTATCCATCAATGAACTACGGGCCAATGAGAACTTTTACCACATCATTTGTAATATTACGGGTCATGATTATACCAAATGATCCCTGATCATAATCATACCAATCAACAGTTCATCTTTACACCCTTGACTGAAGATGACTTTGATCACAATATAAGCATGATGATGATGACAATGATATAAGTATTAATCAAACGAAATCAAGGATAATTATTAAAGACTTTAAATTTATCCAGAGTTTAATAATGTCCAAATTGTCAACATGATACTGCTTTGTGGAGTAAAATTCAAGAATAATATCCATGTATCAAAAATAATTTGGACAAAAAAGAAATAAATTTTTTGATGAATAGTACTCCGTGAATAGTATCCTGTGAATAGTGCTTTGGGAATAGTACCCCATGAATAGTACCCCGACATGAAAAGTGCCCCGAATACCCGAGTAAATAATACTAGAGTGAATAGTAATTGGGTAAATAGTAACCCGTGAATAGTAACTCGTGAATAATACTCCGACACGAAAAGTACCCCGAATACTCGAGTGAATAGTAACCGGATGGATAGTAACTCATGAATAGTAGTTCAGCACGAAAAGTATCCCGAATACCCGAGTGAATAATATTCTAGTGAATAGTAACTCGTGAATAGTACTCTGGCACGAAAAGTGCCACGAATACCCGAGTGAATAATATTTTAGTGAATAGTAACTGGGTGAATAGTAACCCATGAATAGTACCCCGGGTGAAAATATTGATATTTAATAAGAAAATTCAGATCATTATTCCAATGAAATGATACTGGATGAATCGCAAAACTCAAGAATATTCTACTAATTTCAAGAATTATTGAAGCAATACTTACCATAGTAAGTTTAAATTTAAGAATATGAAAAGAATTAACACACGAGAACTACAAATGAATTTTCACCTGTCATACGATACATAATCCACGTAGACAGGTTATTCTGACATATTAAAGGATGAATTTGAAAAATAGTATTCCTTATGAATACGAAAGAAATAATACCCCTTACGAATACAAAAAATAATATCCCCTACCTTAGTAGAAGACTGGATACTACAATAGTGAAGTAGCAGAATACTCTTCTTCTTGCTCTCTATAGTTTCTCTCTTTATAGTTTTTCTTGTGAATCTCAGTGAATTTGTGAGAATGAAAGAAGAATTAAGCTTCTATTTATAGGAGAATGGACTAAATAGTAACTGATTCATGAACGGTCCAAATTGATTTACTATTAGAATGAATGGTTCATATTAATTACTATTAAAACCACAACCGACGGTCCAGATTGATTTACTTTTAAAACTACCACCGACGGTTCAAATTAATTTACTTTTAAAACCATCACCAACAGTCTAGATTGATTTACTATTAAAACCACCATCAATGGTCCAGATTGATTTACTATTACAACCACCATCAATGGTCCAGGTTGATTAATTATTAAAACCACCATCAATGGTCCAGATTGGTTATCTATTAAAATCACCATCGACGGTCCAGATTGATTTTCTATTAAAACCACTACCAATGGTCCAAATTGATTTAACTTATTACACTTTAGTACCCCTAAAGTTTTCTAAGTTTGCATTATTCACCTCTAACTTTTGTATTTCACTTATCTTCAATAAACACATTCTTAATACTTCAACAATTATTCATAACAATTATTCATCATTAATATTATAACTTACAATATCGACAACCAGATCATTTCCAGGTAAGAGGGGGCTTTCCGATAAAGATTTCTCCTTATTGGCGCGCAATTAGATAACCTAACCCCTTTCTTCGACAGAACTTTCTAGACATTGTTAATAATGTAAATAATAATATGAATAACTTTGTCGTCTCAATTATTGATTTAATAATATAAAATATTAATACTGTGACAATAATTAAATCAAATAACGTGAGATACTATGCATCAATTATTGTAGCAATAGTTAAGTATAACTGAGTGACTTCTCACGTAAGCATCAATAATCAATATCGTGTGCTACTATGCAGCCACGTGTATTAATGTACTTTTACCACCGGATAGTTCAACAGTTTAACGATAAAAGTTTTGCCGTTATTTTTATAAAAAGTTATTTCTTTCGTTTTTTAACTCCGACAATTATTCTGTTGTGGGGTCGACCAATGATAGTGTCGTTGAACGAATATTTTCTAACAAAAAGAATATTCTCCGACCAAACGAATATTTTCCGACACAACGAATATTTTATATCAACTTGCATACTTTGCCAAAATTTTCAAATATCACCCTTAACTTTAACCTTTTATCAATTTAACCATTTACTAAATAAAATAACAATTATAAGAAAATTGAATACTTTCATTTCATTAAATTCGGGATCTCACATCGCCTCTCTCTCTCTCTTCACCTCTCTCAGTCATTCTCACCTCTTTCTCTCTCTTCACCTCTTTCTGCAATTAGCACCACTGCCGACCACCCTTCCACATGTAGCCGACTTGTTTTGGTTCTGGGTTGGACCTCTGCTCTCTCCTTCTCCTCCTTTAACCGGTTTTCAAACTAAGGTATAGGGTTAGTAATGATTTATTTGTATATTTAGGTATAATTTCCTGCCCTATATTGTGCATATTGCACTGAAATATCTATTGTTGGTGAAATTGAAACTTAATCTATTGTTCTTGAAATTGGTACTATATATATTTATTGGAACTAATTGCTACTATATATATTTCGGATGAATTGTTGAAATTGGGACTTAAGTGTTAATTATTGATGAAAGGGTTATTATTTATGTTCTGCCGAAGTTGGTAGCTGAAAATTGGGATTATTTTTATTCTAAAAATATCTCTGTTGTGCAAAAACAGTTGTGCAAATTGGGATTAATATTAGTGTATTGATAATTGCAGCTTCTGTTAGTGTATAACATCTGGTAAATGTTTCAATTTGCTTTTCTTTATGCAATTGCAGCTTATTATAGTGTATGTTCGTAATTTTGGTTAGTGCATTTGATATTTTCGACGGAATTTCTGACGAAATTTCTGTCAGAATTCTTCGATTGAAAATTTTGTGGGCCCATTTAACTATATAAATATGTTACTTAATTAATTTTCTAATACAAAAATAAACTAGTTTATAGTAGTATTTACTTAGTTTTGTACTACTAAATAAAATAAAATATTATTATAAATAATATAAATTTAAATAATATAATATAAGACAATATAATATAAAATAATAAAATTAAATAACATAAGATAAGATAATTAAGATAAAATGAAATGAAATGAAATGAAATAAAATAATTAAAATAAAATAAAATAAATTAGTAAATGAAATAAATTAAAGTATATCTAATAAATAAATTAAATAATATAATATAATATAATATAATATAATATAATATGAGTAATAATAAGATAAAATAAAATAAAATAAAAAGTAATAATAAAGTATAATAATTTAAATTTAATAAAATATAATGAAATAAAATAAAAAATTTAAATTAATAAATAAATTTAATTTAATAAAAAATATTTAAAAATATATAATATAATAAAAAGAAAATACAATCCAATAAAACATAAAATAAAATAAAAATAACAAAATAGAATAAAATAACATAAAATAAATTTAATTTAATTAAAATAATTTAAATTAAATTAAATTTAATGAATTTAATTTAATTTTAATTTTTTTTTAAAATTATATAATATAATACAAAATAAATTAAATTAAATTAATAAATTAAAGTAAATTAAATTAGAACTTATATAATATAATACTAAATAAAATAAAAAATAATAATAAATATAATCCAATTTAATAAAATAAAATAAATAAAATAAAATTATTTAATTTAATTTAATTTAATAAATTTAATTTAATAAATAAATAAACCAATTATATACTATAATATAATATAATACAAAATAAAATAAAAAAAGAGAAAATATAATAATAAACTAAGTAGCATTTACTGAGTTGGGATGCAATTAAAAGAAACTGAATAAGAATGTTTTCGATTAAATAAAATAATATACTTTGGAACTTAATTAGAAACCCCTTTGACAAGTAGAAGTGAATGTCGAACAATAGTCTCTATAGATTCCAAATAACAATTCTCATAAACTAAGTATCACTTACTTAGTTTATCATTGACAAAATAAATTAAGTAACATTTGTTTAGTTTGTGACAATTTTTAATAAATGCAATAATAGTCTCCCTACATATATGTACTGTAGACACTCGAAATTTTCTGCACTCCTATTCCTAACATTGCAGGAGGGTAGATTTGTCTTTTGGAGATAACCCTGAAGGACAACTTACATCTATGCTGGATACTACCGGAAGTTTTGCTCCAACCTGGAACACAAACCGGGAACATCATCTCAACCCGGAACACACACCGGGAGTGTCATTTCCAATCTCGGAGATAACCCCGAGATATGCAGATCAAAAGACCGGAAACAACACCGAAGAGGACAGTCTTGTCTCGGTGATAACACCGCGACATTCAGTTCCAGTCCCAAAGACAACACTGGGAGTAGCAACCCCATCCTTGGTGATAGCACCAAGGGATGCCATTGTAGTTTCGACGATAACCCCGAAAATGCTTGTTTCAAACACATGCAATCAGCTTCAATCCAGATGACAGTGAAGCATACAAAACAAGCAGTCCAATCTCAGATGTAACCCTAAGCAATTTCTGCTTTCCGCTTAAACCGGCGATAACCCCGGTGAGGAGTCAACACGTCATCTTACTATCTCAACAAGATGATATCACAACAAACCAACAAGTGGTCCAATCTCAGCTGTAACCCTGAGCAACGTCTACTTTCAATTCAAACCGGAGATAACCCCGGTGAGGAGTCAACACGCCATCTTACTATCTCAACAAGATGATATCACAACATACCAAAAAGTGGTACAATCTCAACTGTAACCTTGAGCAACGTCTACTTTCAACTCAAACCGGCGATAACCCCGGCAAGTAGTCACACGTAATCTTGTTCCTTCGACAAATGGCACGTCGTCTCAACACTTCATACATACATATATACAACATTGTCCCACAAGAGCCGAGGATTGACAATCCCGAGTGACTATTACGTGTGGCAGTACTTTGGATAGAATTTGAAGCTTGAAGACAATGGGCATATACCCCTCTTCCTGACTTTGTACAACCTCTAATCCATGTCATTACGTAACTCTCGACACAAGCGATCCGAAGAAGTACAGATATACTTTGTTCGGATGCTCGGATTGAAGTTCTGTAAGTTCGAGTGGACATTACAGTGCACGACTGCATGTACTACGAGACGACGAGACCTGCGAGGCTCGGATCCACTACGACCAGCCGCAGGTACAACTGCGGCTACAGCAATTGTACCTGCGGCCATCAGTCTATAAATATAGGCTGAGGGGTCAGCCATTTGAAGGGGGAGAGAGAAGGAAAAAGGCGAGGAAGCCCTGTCTATTTTACTCTGCATACACATCTTTTGAGTGTTTCCTCTTCTTTAAACACTAGTTAGCTCACATATAGGTACTTTTTATCCGGCGGGATCTGAGTGTTTATCTATTTAAAGTATAAGAAATCTAATTTGGCAGCCCACTGTTAGCCTTCTTACATTCTATAAAGCCTCTTTCTCACATATCACACACTGTTGTACACATTGATAGTTGTGTGAGTGTGTTTGCCCGGACTTCGGTCCATGGTTTTCATTTCTATCTGTATATATATACTAATATATGTATATATTTCGTATATATGAACTAACATTATCGAGTTATGCCTCGATTGAGCCTAGACTTCGGCCTGGAGTGTTTATCTGCTTTTATATATATATATATATATACTTATATATATACTTATATATATAAACTGTGGTCAGACTCTGTCTGATAAGCCTGGATTTTACATTCGGTGCGTTTAATTGCTTTTATATATATATATATATATATATATATATATATATATATATATAATTGCTGTCAGACATATTTGTTGAGCCTGGATTTTACATCCGGTGCGTTTACTCGCTTTATATATATATATATATATATATATATATATATATATATATATATATATAATTGCTGTCGGACATATCCAATGAGCCCGGATTTACATCCGGTGCGTTTACTGCTTATATATATATATATATTTATATTTTGTCCTGCCTGGAGTTTACTTCGTGGCAGTTGATCGTTTTTACAACTTTATTTACATTTCGTCCCGCCTGGAGTTTACTTCGTGGCGGTTGAACTTGTTCATATATATATATTTACCGCTTTTATATATTTACATTTTCGATCCCCCATGGAGTTGCTTCGTGGTGGTTGATCCAGTCTGTATATATATATTTACAGCTTTTATATATATAACTGCTTACTGCTTTCCATACAAATTACAATATCATGTGAGCCTAGGAATCATGTGATCACAGGTTCAGTCTATTGAACCTAGATTCGGTTCCCATGATGGACATTTTTAGCTATAAGCAGCTTGTACATTATTTTACAGTGTTTGAGTTTCTTTGGATGGTTGTCATGCCCATAAGGAGTTCAGCACTGCTGTATATTATTTTTCTCGAGAATGCTTCGCATATCGAAAAATAAAAGCAAACAAGCCGAACATTTAATATAAAATGGAAGTATGAAAAGGTCTCAATTCCAATTGTGCACAGGGTTTGAAAAACCTCTTTCACAAAATGTCATTGCTATATTGTGGTTAAAACTGAATTTTCTAATAAAATTCAAACCGTTGTATATAGGTACGAATGTGGCCTCGCACTACTTTCAAATAAATTGCACATTAATCCACATACACACATTTATATAACAATTTCTTTGAAGAGTGGCGGTCACTGTGACAACACGGATGTCGGGGGGTGCCTAACACCTTCTCTTCACATAATCAAACCCCCAAACCCTTAATAAATCTCGGTTTCACAAACCCGTTTAGCAGTGTCAAATCACTGGGTCAATGTGCTAACCTTTTCGGTTGCGTTGGTGCAACCAGTTAAATACACCAACTGGCGACTCTTAAAGTCAATCGTCGACATTATACATGTCGGACCTTTTTCACTTGTTTTTTCAAGCAAATCTCACATTAACATGAGAACACCAAAGAACAAGTAACGAAAAGGGACACCAAAAATCCCGACGTCGATAGGTGGCGACTCTGCTGGGGACTCCAGTAAAAGGGCTTAAGCCGCTATTACAAGCTTTTCAAAATTGTTATATGCTTGTGTGTGATTGTTGCATTTACATTTCTGATGAATGTGTACGAATGCATCTTACTTATTGCACTACTAAATATCTATCTGTGATATTAGTGCTTTGCACATGTCATCATTTTGCATAAACGGTGAGACACATTGTATGTGAATGTATGTTGTGTGGTCCCTCCACCAGGAGGCTATCATGTTAGTGTTTAATTACTGGACCCGTGGGAAGAATAATTCCCCGTGGCTCAGGAAAGGCACAACTCAGATTCGCTCCAGTTGAAAGACCGGATTAACTTTCCGTCGAGTAGATTGCAATAATCTGGGAACCTTCATGCCAAAAAGCCGCAAGAGTAACCCTAAGATAGGTCAACCTCTGATAAACCAAACGCGGAGGAAAATCTCTTCATGCTTTCCATTTTCAATTACTTGTAAAAGCATTTACTTGTAATTTTATGCCATGTTTATCCATATTTAATGGAAAATATGAAGAATATCTGTGCATGACATGTTATCAATTAACAAACCGGTTTTGCAGGACAAATTCCTTAAACGGACATGTTATGATAACGTTTACATTACGTTAAGACTTAACTACGTAAGTCTTTTGTAGGGAAGCAATTGGGCCTGTTACCCGCTCAAAATCTAAAAAGGCCACAAGCCTACAGCCAATCATGTCTTTTTTCGAACAGTCTAATCCTGTTTCCCGAGAAGAATTTGACGGATTGAGTTAACAAATCACAGACTTGGTTGTTCTACTAAAAGAATTACACCAATCTACTCAGGGTACGAAGATACCTACATATACAAAGCCCTCTACACAAGGAGTTCAAGGTCTGGATAAAACAATTCCAGAACATCAGTGTGAGACCCCAGATTTTATAAATAAAGATTTAAATTTCTCAAAATATTTTTTTATATTATGGTGTGGATTTGAGATAGTGTTATAGTTGTGGGTAGTATTTGAAAATTTTGCAAAGTATGTAAGTTGTTATAAATATTCGTTTGGTCGGGAAATATTTTTTTGTCGGGAATATCCGTACGATGGCACAATCATTGGTGGACTCCACAACAGAAGTACTGTCGTAGTTAGAAAACGATAAAAATATTTTATGGAAATAACGACGGAGGTTTTACCATTAATATTGTTGAACTACCCGGTAGTTAAAGTACAGTAATACGCGTGGTTGCATAGTAGTGCACGGTATTGATTATTGATGCTTACGTAAGAAGTCACTCATTTATACTATATTATTGCTACAGTAATTGCTGCATCATATTGTAAGACCCCAGTTTTTATAAATAAAGATGAATTTTCTATAATTATTATTTTTGAATATTATGGAATAAATTTGGTATAATGTTATGTTGTGGGTAATATTTATAAATTTTGCAAAGTACGCAAGTTGTTATAAAATATTCGTTTGGTCGGAGAATATTCTTTTTGTCGGGGAATATTCGTACGACGGCACAATCATTGGTGGACCCCACAACGGAAGTATTGTCGTAGTTAGAAAATGACAAAATTATCTTTCTATAAAAATAACGGCGGAGGTGTTACCGTTAAAACTGTTGAACTACTCGGTAGTAAAAGTACAGTAATACGCGTGGTTGCATAGTAGCACACGGTATTGATTATTGATGCTTACGTGAGAAGTCATTCAGCTATACTCAATTATTGCTACAGTAATTGCTGCATCATATCTCTTATATTATTGATTCAATTATTGTCACAGTATCATCTGTATAATATGTTATATTATTAAATCAATAATTGAGACGATAAGTTATAAATGACTAATAATTGTTGAAAGATTAATTATGTGTTGATTAAAAATAAATTAATTTATGGTAATATTTATTCAATCCTTGATGTATATAAAGAGTCTGTTATAAGACGTTTGTGGTAAGTTTGGTTATTTTATGGGGCGCTCATATGTCATCATCTAAGAGTCTCATTCGTCAATAGTAATTACCTTCGTCAATAGTAATTATTTTCGTCAATAGTAATTACCTTCGTCAATAGTAATTATTTTCGTCAATAGTAATTACCTTCGTCAATAGTAATTACCTTCGTCAATAGTAATTACCTTCGTAAATAGTAATTACCTTTACCAGACGTCAAACCACTTGCCGTTTCATATTACAGGCGTCGAACCAATTGTCGTTTCACATTACAGGCGTCGAACCAATTGTCGTTTCACATTACAGGCGTCAAACCACTTTTCTTTTCACATCACCAGTCGTCAAGCCACTTGTCTTTTCACACGGCAAGTGCTAAGCTAGAAATCTTCTATAAATAGAGGCCTAGTGCTTCATTATTTTTCATGAATTCATTCAAGCTATAGAGAGAGAAAGTATAGAAAGAATAAGAGAGAAAGAAGAATAGTATTCGGTTGCTACACTACTGCAGTATTCAATCTCCTAATAAAGTAAGGGGTGATATTCTTTCTTCTTGAAGAGAACTTATGTTATTCCATTCTTTGTTATTCTGTTGGAATAACCTGTAAAAGTGGCATACCCTATACATGACCTGTATACGCGGTATACCCTATACTTGGTGAAATCCTTATGTTATTCCATTCATTGTTATTCTGTTGGAATAACCTGTATACGCGGAATACCCTATACTTGGTGACATCCATTTACTATTCTGTCTTTATATTTCTGTCGGAATATCCTGTCTGTGCTATACGCCGGACCTGGTTCCATTTACTATTTCGTCTTTACATTTTTGTCGGAATATCCTGTCTGTGCTATACGCCGGACCTGGTTCCATCATTTACTATTCCGCATTTATTATTTTGTTGGAACATCCTGTCGGTGTGAATTTCACCTGACCTGGTTCCGTTATTATTATTCTGCTGGAATAACCTATCTGTGTGGTCTTTATCGCATGCATGGTGATATCTTTTGTTATTATATTCGGTATTACTCAGTTGATTAAAATTCTGACTTCTATACTCCATGAAATTAGTGGAATATCCTTGATATTTGCGCTTCATCCAGTATCCTTTCATGGAAATATTCTTCTGATCATTCTTGAATTTTACTCTACAAAACAGTATCATGTTGACAATTTGGACGTTAATAATTTTTGGATAAAATAATTCTTGAACTTGTTTTATTGAATTTTTATATCATTGTCATCATCCTCATGTTTATATTTTGTTGAAAGTCATCTGTGGCATGTAGTGCATAGATGGACTTGGTATGATTATGATCAGGGATTATTCGGTGTAATCATGACCGTAATATTACAAATGATGTAAAAATTAAAAATCCTCATTGGCCCGTAGTGCATTGATGGACAGTTGTTGGCATGATCATGACCATTAATGAATACACAAATATTCTTGGCCCGTAGTGCATGAATAATTGTGGTCGTGATACTAAAGAATATCCTTGGCCGTAGTGTAGGGGTGATTCGATGACGTGAAATATTTATTAAGCTGAATCTCATCTATAACAGTGATGAAAAACCTTTTAAATCATAAAAGATAGTAGATTTTATTTTCTACTTGACTCTTTTAATGGATTGCTGATTCTGCTGCAATTAAACTTGATGTTTATTATATTTTATCAGTTTAACACTGTTGAAGGCTAATGATAATTTATTCTGCATTATCTTAGTCATAATATTTCTTACTGGGCTAGTTGAGCTCACCCTTTCTTTCACTGTTCTCTTCAGGAAATGAGAATATAGCTGGGACGAGTCGGGGAACGGAGTAATGGTCCAGAGGATAGCATTAGTAGTCCTCACTATTCTGTGAAATAGTGTGATAATAATTATAATGAGGACTCTTTTTGAGTTTGTATAATCTCTAGTAGACAATATTTGTATTCAAACTCACAGTTTATGTTTTGTCGTATTATACACGACAGTTGTGTTAGTAAGTTGTATTTGAATTCTGTATCATGTATCTGGTGACCCAAGATGGGTGATGTATACCTAATTTTGGGGGCGTCACAGTTGGTATCAGAGCTTAGGGATATGATCCCTGGCTAAGATGTGAGACTAGAACTAGGAGGGGAGAGACGGGAAATTCCTTTGCTAGTATGACCTACTTAAATTTATTTTGTATTTAAATTGGTTGGTCAGAGTTTAGAGATATTATGTTACATGTCAATTAACCTTTGTTTTGTGGCAGTATCTGAAAATGACATCTGAGAATGTTGAGAATAGCAATGGAGCACAGGCGATCGTTGATTCACCACATATCAATAATCAGGATAATGTGCATCAGGAAGGCGCAATCCTCATGCAAACAACAACACTGACCAAATGATGAATGATCAAATGTTCAGAGGCTTTATACAATTCATGCAACTGCAGGCGAGAGCGACTCCTGTCCATAACGTAGATGGAAACACGAGAAACTCTCGGGCGGTCACCGCTAAACAGTTCAAGGAGCTGGGACCACAAGAGTTTAAGGGAGAGCCAAAACCACTTATGGCGGAAACATGGATAAAGCAGATCACCAAGATATTTGATGTCTTGGGATGCTCCGAGGAGCAAAAGGTTCCCTTTGCCGCCTTTATGTTGCACGGAGAAGCAGATTACTGGTGGGAATCGGTAAAACGTACTCAACCTGCTGTACTGAAGATATCTTGGGATAAGTTCCAGGAGCTGTTCAACGACAAATACTTTCCCGAAAGTATTCGCCATATGAAAGAGGTGGGGTTTATTAAGTTGGAACAAAATAATATGACTGTGTCGCAATACGAGGCAAAATTTGCAGAGTTATCACGGTTTGTGTCCCACTTGGTGGATAATGAAGAGAGAATGGCGCGAATGTTTTTAAGAGGTTTGAAGCCAGAGATACGTCAACATCTTATTTCTCATAAACTGTGTTTGTATTCAGATGTTGTAAATAGGGCTCAGTTAGTGGAGCGCGATAACGAGTCAACTCAACTAAAAGAGAGTAGCCGACAAAATTATAATACCAGCGAGAGTGGTCATCGAAGCGGTGACAACAAGCGTGGAGGGAATCAGCAGGCCAGAAATGGTAATCACTTCAGTGGTAATCAGGGCCAAAACAATAAGAATGGACATTTCAAAAAGAGGAGATTCAACAATGATGGAAAGACGTCAGCACCATCACCCGTTGTTAAGGAAGGAGAAAGACCACCTATCATATGCTTCAAATGCGGAGGGGAGGGACACATCAGTCCAAATTGCGCGATGCCGTCCAAAGCATGTTATAATTGTGGAAGAGAAGGTCACTTAGCCCGATTTTGTCATTTACCGAAGACAAATTCAGCTAGGATGGAGGCACCAAAGGCCGTCCCAGAAAGGTCAAAGCCGGTAGTGCAAGGGAGAGCGTTTGTTGTGACCTCCCAGAAAGCAAGGAACCCGAATGAGGTCATCACGGGTAAGCTTATCATAAACTCTAACGAAGTCTATACTTTATTTGATACCGGTTATACCCATTCTTTTATTTCTCCTACTTGCGCTCATCGATTAAATTTGACTCCGGAGAAATTAGACTTTGACTTATCTGTGGAAACTCCGTTGGGAGAAACCTTCATTACATTCACTGTTTATAAGTCTTGTTTGGTTCAAATCGGTACCCTCATATTACCTGTAGATCTTATTTCATTGAAAATACTTGCATTTGACGTGATTCTAGGGATTGATTGGTTAACTACTCATCATGCAAAAATTGATTGTTTCCATAAGGTTGTTAGCTTTCATATTCCTAATCAACCTATTATGCGAATTCAAGCGACCAAACCATTAAAATCAATCACAGTCATCTCAAGCCATAAAGCTATTCGTTTATTGAAAAACGGATGTCAAGCTTTCTTAGCTCATGTCACAGATTTAAACAAAAATACGTCAGCTTTGAATGATATTTCTGTTGTTAATAAATTTCCTGACGTATTCACCGAAGAACTTCCCGGCCTACCCCCAGAGCGTGAAATTGAATTTTGTATCGACCTTGAACCCGGTACAAAACCCATTTCCAAAGCCCCATATCGAATGGCTCTTATTTAACTTCAGGAGTTAAAAACCCAACTGCAGGAATTGTTAGACATTGGCTTTATTCATCCTAGTACTTCTCCTTGGGGTGCTCCTGTTCTATTCGTGAAAAAGAAAGATGGGAGTATGCGACTTTGTATTGATTATCGGGAGTTGAATCATGTCACCATCAAAAATAGGTATCCATTGCCACGAATTGATGACCTGTTTGACCAGTTACAAGGAGCCAAATTCTTTTCGAAGATTGATCTTCGTTCCGGGTATCACCAATTGAAGATTAGAACCGATGACATTCCAAAGACGGCTTTCAAAACTCGGTACGGGCATTATGAATTCCTAGTCATGTCCTTTGGATTGACTAATGCTCCTGCTGCCTTCATGGATATGATGAACTGAGTATTCAAGGAATATTTGGATCACTTTGTGGTCGTCTTTATTGATGACAGCCTTATTTATTCCAAAAGCCGTGAAGATCATGAGCAACACTTGAGGCTGACACTCCAAAAGCTTCGTGAATATAAGCTTTATGCCAAGTTGAAGAAATGCGAGTTCTGGCTTGAGGAAGTAGCATTCCTTGGGCACGTGGTATCAAGTCATGGAATATCTGTTGACCCAGCAAAGATTGAAGCTATTCAAAGCTGGGAGCAACCTAAATCAGTGACCGAAGTACGTAGCTTTCTCGGTTTAGCTGGTTATTATCGGAGATTCGTGGAAGGATTTTCTCGAATCTCTACTCCATTGACTCAGCTGACTCGGAAAGATACAAAGTTCGGTTGGAGCGAAGAATGTGAGAAGAGTTTTCAAGAACTCAAGAGGAGACTCATTTCAGCACCTGTTTTGACAATACCATCTGGCTCAGAGGGATTTGTCATCTACAGTGATGCTTCGGGCAAAGGGCTGAGACGTGTTCTCATGCAACATGGAAAAGTCATAGCCTATGCCTCGCGATAACTCAAAGAATATGAGAAGAATTATCCTACTCATGATCTAGAGTTGGCAGCTGTTGTCTTTGTACTTAAAATTTGGAGGCATTACTTGTATGGGGAGAAAGTGGATATCTTTACGGATCATAAAAGCCTCAAATATTTCTTCACTCAAAAGGAACTCAACATGCAACAACGACGTTGGCTTGAACTATTGAAAGATTATAATCATACCATCAAATACCATCCTAGAAAAGCAAACGTGGTAGCTGACGCATTGAGTAGAAGATCACATGCAAGTACGAGTGAGATATTGTCAACGCAAGGGCCCATTTTGTTTGACTTGCAAAGGATGGAGATAGAGTTAAAAACTCCAGGGACACATGTGACGATGGCAAATATACGAGTAGAACCCACTTTAATCGATAAAGTTAAAGCTGCTCAAGCTACAGACCTGGAGCTGATGCGTATGAGGAAGAAAGTGCAAGAAGGTGCTATGCCGGAAGCAAGAATCGATGAAGAAGGAATACTTCGAGTCAACTACAGACTTTGTGTTCCTAACGACCCTGATTTAAAGTATAAAATCATGATGGAGGCGCACAATACACCGTTTGTAATCCATCCTGGGAGTACCAAAATGTATCATAATATTCGTCATACATTTTGGTGGAGCAATATGAAGAGAGAGATAGCGTTGTTTATCTCAAGGTGTCTAACTTGTCAACGAGTTAAAGCGGAGCATCAAATACCAAAAGGTCCATTGCAACCACTTGAAATTCCAGAATGGAAGTGGGAGCACATTACCATGGATTTCGTTACCGGTCTTCCTAAGGTTTCTCAAGGCATTGATGCGATTTGGGTCATTGTTGATAGATTGACCAAGTCTGCTCATTTCTTACCGATACGAGAAACTTATACACTTGAACGTCTTGCTCGTATGTACATAAACGAGATTGTAAGACTGCATGGTATGCCGGTATCCATAGTTTCTGATCGAGACCCAAGATTTATTTCACGATTTTGGGTTAGTTTGCAAAAAGCTATGGGCACAGACTTACGATTTAGCTCGGCATATCATCCTCAAACGGACGGACAGTCGGAGAGGACTATTCAAACTCTCGAAGATCTATTAAGACTCTGTGTCCTTGATTTCAAAGGAAGTTGGGACAAGTTCTTACCATTGGTGGAGTTTTCCTACAACAACAGTTATCAAGCAAGTATTGGCATGGCTCCATTCGAAGCGTTGTATGGAAGAAAGTGTCGTTCTCCAGTATGATGGGATGAGGTGGGTGAAGCAACGTTGTTGGGACCAGAGTTGGTACGTATGACTACGGAAAAGATTTAAACGATCCGATAACGTATAAAAACCTCACAAAATCGACAAAAGAGTTATGTTGATCTTCATCGAAAGGACGTGCAATTCAATATAGGAGATCATGTGTTGTTACGTGTTACTCCATGGAAAGGAGTTACAAGATTTGGAAAGAGAGGAAAACTCAATCCTCGATTCATCGGTCCATTTTTAATCCTCGATTGAGTAGGAACTGTGGCCTATAGACTCGCTTTACCGCCAAGTGTGTCTTGTGTTTATAACGTTTTGCACATATCCATGTTACGTAAATATGTGAAAGACCCGAACCACATTATTGAGTTAGAATCGGACGAAATAGCGGAAGATTTGACGTATGAAGAGGTTCCTGTTCAAATCTTGGATAAGAAGGAACATATTCTACGCTCCAAGATTATACCTCAAGTCAAAGTGTTGTGGAGAAACCACGATATTGAGGAAATGACTTGGGAGTTAGAATCTGAAATGAAATCAAGGTATCCTTACCTCTTCGACATACCAGGTACGTACCCTAATTTCGAGGGTGAAATTTCATAAGAAGGGGAGGTTGTAAGACCCCAGTTTTTATAAATAAAGATGAATTTTCTATAATTATTATTTTTGAATATTATGGAATAAATTTGGTATAATGTTATAGTTGTGGGTAATATTTATAAATTTTGCAAAGTACGCAAGTTGTTATAAAATATTCGTTTGGTCGGGGAATATTCTTTTTGTCGGGGAATATTCGTACGACGACACAATCATTGGTGGACCCCACAACGGAAGTATTGTCGTAGTTAGAAAACGACAAAATTATCTTTCTATAAAAATAACGGCGGAGGTGTTACAGTTAAAATTGTTGAACTACTCGGTAGTAAAAGTACAGTAATACGCGTGGTTGCATAGTAGCACACAGTATTGATTATTGATGCTTACGTGAGAAGTCATTCAGCTATACTCAATTATTGCTACAGTAATTGCTGCATCATATCTCTTATATTATTGATTCAATTATTATCACAGTATCATCTGTATAATATGTTATATTATTAAATCAATAATTGAGACGACAAGTTATAAATGACTAATAATTGTTGAAAGATTAATTATGTGTTGATTAAAAATAAATTAATTTATGGTAATATTTATTCAATCCTTGATGTATATAAAGAGTCTGTTATGAGACGTTTGTGGTAAGTTTGGTTATTTTATGGGGGGGCCATATGTCATCATCTAAGAGTCTCATTCGTCAATAGTAATTACCTTCGTCAATAGTAATTACCTTCGTCAATAGTAATTACCTTTACCAGACGTCAAACCACTTGCCGTTTCATATTACAGGCGTCGAACCAATTGTCGTTTCACATTACAGGCGTCGAACCAATTGTCGTTTCACATTACAGGCGTCAAACCACTTTTCTTTTCACATCACCAGTCGTCAAGCCACTTGCCTTTTCACACGACAAGTGCTAAGCTAGAAATCTTCTATAAATAGAGGCCTAGTGCTTCATTATTTTTCATGAATTCATTCAAGCTATAGAGAGAGAAAGTATAGAAAGAATAAGAGAGAAAGAAGAATAGTATTCGGTTGCTACACTACTGCAGTATTCAATCTCCTAATAAAGTAAGGGGTGTTATTCTTTCTTCTTGAAGAGAACTTATGTTATTCCATTCTTTGTTATTATGTTGGAATAACCTGTAAAAGTGGCATACCCTATAATGACCTGTATACGCGGTATACCCTATACTTGGTGAAATCCTTATGTTATTCCATTCATTGTTATTCTGTTGGAATAACCTGTATACGCGGAATACTCTATACTTGGTGACATCCATTTACTATTCTGTCTTTATATTTCTGTCGGAATATCCTGTCTGTGTTATACGCTGGACCTGGTTCCATCATTTACTATTCTGCATTTATTATTCTGTTGGAACATCCTGTCGGTGTGAATTTCACCTGACCTGGTTCCGTTATTATTATTCTGCTAGAATAACCTATCTGTGCGGTCTCTATCGTATGCATGGTGATATCTTTTGTTATTATATTCGGTATTACTCAGTTGATAAAAATTCTGACTTCTATACTCCATGAAATTAGTGGAATATCCTTGATATTTGCGCTTCATCCAGTATCCTTTCATGGAAATATTCTTCTGATCATTCTTGAATTCTACTCTACAAAACAGTATCATGTTGACAATTTGGACGTTAAAAATTTCTGGATAAAATAATTCTTGAACTTATTTTATTGAATTTTTATATCATTGTCATCATCCTCATGTTTATATTTTGTTGAAAGTCATCTGTGGCATGTAGTGCATAGATGGACTTGGTATGATTATGACCAGGGATTATTCGGTGTAATCATGATCGTAATATTACAATTGATGTAAAAATTAAAAATCCTCATTGGCCCGTAGTGCATTGGTGGACAGTTGTTGGCATGATCATGACCATTAATGAATACACAAATATTCTTGGCCCGTAGTGCATGAATAATTGTGGTCGTGATACTAAAGAATATCCTAGGCCGTAGTGCAGGGGTGATTCGATGACGTGAAATATTTATTAAGCTGAGTCTCAGCTATAACAGTGATGAAAAACCTTTTAAACCATAAAAGATAGTAGATTTTATTTTCTACTTGACTCTTTTAATGGATTGCTGATTCTGCTGCAGTTAAATTTGATGTTTATTATATTCTATCAGTTTAACACTGTTGAAGGCTAATGATAATTTATTCTGCATTATCTTAGTCATAATATTTCTTACTGGGCTAGTTTAGCTCACTCTTTCTTTTACTGTTCTCTTCAGAAAATGAGAATATAGCTGGGACGAGTCGGGGAACGGAGTAATGGTCCAGAGGATAGCATTAGTAGTCCTCACTATTCTGTGAAATAGTGTGATAATAATTATAATGAGGACTCCTTTTGAGTTTGTATAATCTCTAGTAGACAATATTTGTATTCAAACTCACAGTTTATGTTTTGTCGTATTGTACACGACAGTTGTGTTAGTAAGTTGTATTTGAATTCTGTACCATGTATCTGGCGACCCAAGATGGGTGATGTATACCTAATTTTGGGGGTGTCACACATATCTCTCATATTATTGATCCAATTATTGTCACAGTATCATGTGTATAATATGTTATATTATTAAGTCAATAATTGAGACGACAAAGTTATTCATATTATTAAATTACAATATTTACAATGTCTAGAAGTTCTGTCAAAGAGAGGTTTGGTCACCTAATTGCGCGCCAATAGGGAAAAATCCTTATTGGAAAGCCCCCTCTTTCTTGGGAACGACCTGGTTGTTAAATATTGTGAGTTTTGATATTAATGATTGATAAGTTCGTGTTGATTAAAGATGAATTTGATAGTTCCATTGTGTTAAAATTATTTGTGTTAGTGAAAATTGACATTTATTTCGATAATAATTGATGTCTGGAGGTTATATTGTTCAATCGGGTATTTGGGGAACTTTTCGTGTCTGAGTTACTATTCACGAGTTACTATTTATGAGTTACTATTTACGAGTTACTATTCACGAGTTACTATTCACAAGTTACTATTCACGAGTTACTATTTATGAGTTACTATTCATGAGTTTTAATAGTAATTTGACCCTTCAGCTTTCCAAGAGTTATTTGCCTCTTCGGTGTTCCAAGAGTTAATTACCCCTTCGCAAATAGTAGTTACCTCTTCAATATTACCAAGAGTCATTTTGACCATTCGTTAAGACCAAGAGCCACTCTTAGTTTTTTTATAAATAGAAGCTCATTCCTTCATTATTTCTTACGAATTCATTGAAACTCTAGAGAGAGAAATTATAGAGAGAAGCTATAGAGAGAAAATTATAGAGAGAAAGAAGAAGAGTATTCTGCTACTCACTACTTCTATATCCAGTTTCTTTTACGGTAATGGGTGTTATTCTTTCTTATTCGTGAAGAGAACTTCTGTTACTCCATTCTTATTTATTCTGTTGGAATAACCTATATACGCGGCATACCCTATACTTGGTGAAATTCTTATGTTATTCCATTCTTTATTATTTTTTTGGAATAACCTGTATGCGCGGTTTACCCTATACTTGGTGGAATGACCTGTATATGTGGTTTACCCAATTCTTGGTGATCTTCTTCTTCTGTTATTCCATTCTTTATTATTATGTTAGAATAACCTGTTTATGCGAAGTACCGCATACTTGGTGAAATTCTTTTATTATTTCGTTCTTTATTATTCTATCGGAATATCCTGTCGGTGTGAATTTCACCTGACCTGGTTCCATATTTATTATTCTGTATTTATTATTCTGTCAAAATATCCTGTCGGTGTGAATTTCACCTGACCTGGTTCTATTATTTATTATTCTACATTTATTATTCTGTCGGAATATCCTGTCGGTGTGAATTTCACCTGACCTGGTTCCATTATTTATTATTCCGTATTTATTATTCCGTTGGAATAACCTGTCTATGTGGATTGCCACATGTATGGTGAATGATCCTTTGTATTCATTCCTTATTAAATTGTGGAAATGATCTGTATACGTGGATTACCGCATGGCGGGTGAAAATCCATTTGCAGTTTCATATATTCTTTATTATACTCAGTTGGTTAAAGTTTTAACTTCTATACTCCATGAAATTAGTGGAATATCCTTGATATTTGCACTTCATCCAGTATCTTTTCATGGAAATATTTTTCTGAGCATTCTTGAATTTTACTTTACAAAGAAGTATCATGTTGACAATTTAGACATTATTAGTTCTTGGATAAATTAATTCTTGAACTTGTTTTATTGAATTATTATGTCATTGTCATCATCCTCATGTTATATTATGTTGAAAGTCATCTTTGGCTTACGTGCATAGATGGACTTAGTATGATTATAACCAGGGATCATTCGGTATAATCATGACCTATTATAAATAATGTGATAAAAGTCCTCAGTGGCTTGTAATGCATTGATGAATAGTTTTTGGTATGATTATGACCAGGGTTTATTCGGTATAGTCATTACCATTGATGATTTAATGAAAATCCTTGACCGTGGTACAGGGATGATTAGATGTGGTGGTTTATTTATTAAGCCGAGTCTCAGCGATAAAAATTGATGAAAACCTTCTAAAACCTAAAAGATAGTAGACTTTATTCTCTACTTGACTCTTTTAATGGATTCCATATTCCGCTGCAGTTAAACTTGATGTCTATTGTATATTATCAGTTTAACATTGTTGAAGACTAATGATAATTTATTCTGTATTATCTTAGTCATAATATTTCTTACTGGGCTAGTTGAGCTCACCCTTTCCTTCACTGTTCTCTTCTGGAAATGAGAATATAGCTGGGACGAGTCGGGGAATGGAGTGACGGTCCAGATGATAGCATTAGTAGTCCTCACTATTCTGTTAAATAGTGTGACAATAAATGTAACGAGGACTAAATTTGAGTTTGTATACTGTCTATGAGGATTCTATTGAGAATGGATATTTTCTGGAAGGCAGTATTCTTATTTAAACTCTCAATTTATGTTTTGTCGTATTTTACACGACAGCTGTATAGTTAAATTTGTATTTGTATTGTGTACCATGTATTTGGCGACTCAAGATGGGTGATTAATACCTAATTTTGGGGGCATTACAATCAGTTGGATACAACCAACAAAGACCTTGAAGGCACCCATCTCCAAGGAGATCCAGACAACGGTGACATCAGGAAGAAAGTCCTTCAAATGGAGGAAACCATTCGTGTTCTCAAAGGGATTGGAACTCATGGCAGTGTTTCATATATAGATCTTTGCATATTCCCTGGTGTTCATTATCCGGAGAAATTTAAAGACCCTAATTTTGAGAAATATGACGGATTAGGGGATCCTTATACACATTTAAAGTGTTCATTGAAGAACTCGGATCTTATGCTGAGAATGAAAAGCTCCGAATGCAGCTGTTTCAGAAAAGTCTGACTGGAGAAGCCCGTTCGTGGTATACCAGATTAGACAACTCTAAGATCCATAGTTGGGAAGAGCTGGCCCACACCTTCCTCACTCAATACAGTTTTCAATCTCAGATGGCTCCTGACCGATACCAAATTACCAAGGTCAAGAAACAGTCTAATGAGTCATTCAGAGAGTATGCTCAAAGGTGGAAGCGTCTTGCTGCTCAAGTTATTCCTTCCATGACAGAATCAGAGATGGTCATGACTTTCATAGATATACAAGAAGCTCCTTTCTATGAAAGAGTTCTAGCTGGTATTGGCAAACCATTTTCTGAAATGATCAAACACGGCGAGATGGCTGAAATGGGATTGAAGTTCGGTAAACTTCAAGACCTAGCCGCTCTCAAAGCTGTTGCTGAGCACATCCAGTCTGGATCTTATGGAAACAACCCCCGGAGGGTCCATAAGAAGAAAGAGGAGGATGTTTCCCTGATACTACAAGGACAAAAAGGCAATCCAAGCATGCCTATGCAGAGGAGAAACTACTCCCCTTTTCCAGCACAATCTTCAAACCCTCCATTACCTAAAAATGGAGAACTGAAGCTGGCCTTGAACGTTCACACCCTTAGGGGACTCACTCGAGAATATTCTTGCTCTTCTGACTGCTCAGAAGAAAATTACACATCTTCTTCCACCAGCCAACCCTAACGGGAAAGGTTTTAATGCTACTTGGAAGTGTGCTTACTATGCCGGGGCACCCTGACATGATACTCAAGATTGTTGGTCCTTGAAGCATAAGATTCAAGATCTAATAGACGATGGTGAGATCGTGGTCACTAAACCCGATCAACCTTACGTCCAAGACAACCCTCTTCCTCAACACAAAGAAGAAGAGGTAAACATGATCAGTTGGAGCACTGGACATGGTTCCAATTATATTGATGAATCATCCCAACCCGATCAAAGATGGTGTTGACAAATGGGATTATGCAAAGTTTCAGTTTACCATGGAACGAAAGATGAAAGCTCTTTGCAAACAAATTGAGCAATTGGCAGAACTGGTGGCCCACCATCATCAAGTCACACGCCAATTAATCAGGCAGGAGCATGCCTATCTCCTTCCATTTGTTATGAATGCTTCATCAACACCTCCAGAAAGCGAAGCTATAGGAGGATAAGGTTGCAAAGTGAGCAAGTGCTAAAGCCCGTCAGAATTTTGCTAATAAAAGGGAATTCACCTATTTGGGCCAATCTATGGAGGAGATACTTCAAATGCTGATTAACGAAGGAAGAATCACATTCCTTCTACCTCCAATCAATCCTCGCTCAAGGCAGTTCAATCCTGATGAAATGTGCCAATATCATTCACATTTTCGCAGTCACAGCACATAAGAATACTGGGCACTCCGCTATCTCATTCAGAATCTTATTGATAGCGGTGTCCTACAAATAGCGGATGGTTACACTGTGCAACTTAAGGGTGGAAATGAATGCCTTACCCAATGGAAGGGATCAGTAGAAGTTATATCCGAAGTGGATGACGAGACTGTCGAAGTATTTCCCATATAACCAATTCATCTCAAAGGAGCTGACAATCCTTTAAAAGTGGCCGCACCAGAGCCAATTCCTTTACCTTGCAGATTACAACATCCTGTTGTCAGCTTACACAAAGTTCCATGGAATTATGAAGAAGCTGAAGGATCCACGTCTAATACTACTACTACAGTGTCAAAAGAAAATCCACTATACCTTCCTCAATGGGTTATCAAGCCTACTTGTGAAGCAAAGGGGAAGTTGCCCATTGAGAAGATTGAAAAATTCCTCCATACTATGGGCCATAATGAGGCCAAAGTAGTTTTAAGCTTGCGAGAAGCTCTACACCAGATTTCAATTCTGGACCTGGTTTTCTCTTCCGAGGAGCATCGGAAGGTCTTGCTAAAGGTTTTGGAAGAAGTCTACCTGCCAAAATCAGTGAATGTGGAAAAGTTTCAACATTTAGTTGATCATATTTTCAACAACAATGTGATATCCTTCACTGATGATGACATACCTCCTGAAGGGACCGGTCATTGCAAACTACTGCACATCGCAGTGTTGTCTTCTGGGTACATGCTAGCTGGAGTATTGATAGATGGAGGTTCATCTCTAAATATCTGTCCTTATTCCACCTTGGTGAAGATGAATATCAATCTCAAGTGAATCCAAAGTAGCCATACGATCATCCGAGCTTTTGATGGATCTCGGCAAAATTCCGTTGGAAAGATTGAATTGCTAATTGAGATTGGTCCTAATACAGTCAACGTATCCTTCCACGTCCTCAAGATAGATTCAGGATACAACCTGCTATTGGGGAGACCATGGATACACATGGCTGGAGCTGTTCCCTCCACCTTCCATAAATAACTTAAATACATCATCAACAACAGTCTAGTCACTGTCAATGTTGAGCCGAAATGTCCTAAATCAGTAACTCTACTAATTATCAGCTTTAATTCAGAAGTTGAGTCAGCCAGTTTCCATACTTTGGAAGTGAGTAACACGCAATACCATTTTATTGGAGCGCCACTTCCCGTACCCAAGATTTATGATGAGGTTATGTCAGCCACTCAAGAAATGATGTTATTGGGTTATCAACCTGGGCAAGGGCTTGGTAAGGATCAACAGGGTATTAAGCACCCTATCCAAATGTCCAGTCAGATTAGGATAGCCGGGCTAGGCTATTCTACTAATTCCACTCACAGGAATCCTCATAAGCATAAGCAGGTTCCTCAAACTTCCATCGCACTGTCGATTTTCTACACCTTTACTACATGAGTTGATACAGTCTCCAGTAAAGGTACCTAGCCCATATGGTGGCTATGTTGTTTCCGAAGCCAGTGCCAATCAAAGCTAAATAGTTTCTGATTCCTAATCCCGAGGCGGAAGAAAAGGAACGGAAACATAAACATGACCTTGCCTTGATGATGGCAGGCATTCGCATTATTGTTCATAATGAACACACAAACAGATACACCCCTAGACGATGATTGCCCAGATGTCATAGTTATCATTCAGGAAAAGGAGGAACACTGACGATCCTTCTATCACTGCAGTCCATCAGGACTTTTTCCCTCGAAAATTAGGAGCAGCACTCCATGCATTGGTCGACGAGGGTAAAATGGGCAGAAAATCCCTCTACCTTGTAGATAACTTTAATTGCTTGCTTTCCTTTACTGACACTAGCAGTTATTTTATCACGTACATGCTAACACTTTTGTATGATCGAATAGTTGCGTATATTAAGTGAAAGCATCTTTTGTTTCAGGACTCTGAATTTAGATGTGCATGTACTTGCTGATAAGGTGCCTTCTCTCCATAAGGGCTGTAACTTTGATGCAAAGTTGGACTCAGACTTGATGGATATCCAAGAGGACATTGAGACACCTCAAGAGATTAAGGAATGGGTCGCCGACAAACCCAAACCCAATCTTGATCAAACCACTCCTTTCAATCTTGGAACCTTGGACAACCCTAAGCTAATCCAGATTGGTTTTGACCTTACCACAAATCAATGAATGACATGGTTGCACTGTTAACCCAATTCCAGGATGTGTTTGCATGGTCTCATGAAGACATGGTGGGATTGTCCACTGACATTGTTCTTCATCGCCTTCCCATTAAAGAAGGATTCAAGCCAGTTAGGCAGAAGCTCAGGTGATTGAAACCTGAGAGGAGTTTAAAAGTCAAAGAAGAAATTGTGAAACAATTTCAAGCTGGCATCATCATGGTGTCTACATATCCAGAGTGGATATCTAACATTGTTCCCGTGCCTAAATCAGGAGGAAAGGTATGAGTTTGTGTGGATTATCAGGATTTGAACAAAGCTTTTCCTTAAAGATAGCTTTCCCGTGCCATTTATCCACATTCTCATTGATAATACTGCTCAATACGACATGTACTCCTTTGCTGATTTCTTTGCGGGATACCATCAAATTATGGTCGCTGAGGAAGATCGTGAGAAAATTGCTTTCATCATGCCTTGGGGAACCTTTTGCTACAGACAGTTGTCATTCGGCCTCATCAACGCCGGGGCAACCTACCAGGCAAGCTATGATGGCTATTTTCCACGATTTAATGTACAATAAGATAGAAATCTATGTGGATGACATCATTGTCAAATCCCAGAAGGAGGATAACCATTTAGACCATCTCAAAAAGCTGTTCAACAGGTTGTGTAAGTACAACTTGAAGTTGAATCCCGCCAAGTGCGCCTTTGGTGTTAAGTCAGGCAAAGTGCTAGGCTTCCTAGTCAGCCACAAAGGGATTAAACTGGATCCTACCAAAATCCAGGCCATCAAGGAAATGCCCATTCCTCAAACAGAGAATGAAATACAGGGATTTTTGGGAAGAATCAACTTCATTAGCCGATTCATTTCTCAACTCACGACAACCTGTGAGCCAATATTCAAATTATTAAGGAAGAACTCCTCCATGAAATGGAATGACGAGTGTCAAGAAGCCTTCTTCACAATTAAGGAGCAACTGATCAACGCTCTTATTTTGGTACCTCCCAGGGATGATGTTCCCCTGTTCATGTACATATCCATAAATGACAATGCAATGGGCTGTATGCTAGGGCAGAAAGACAATAGAGGCCAAGAGCTAGCTATCTATTACCTCAGCAAAAGATTCAGCACCAGTGAACACAAGTACACTCTGATCGAGAAGACTTGTTGTACTTTAGCATGGGCTTCCGTGAGATTACAACATTATCTCCACGGTCACACAACCCATCTCATATCCCGTGTGGATCCTCTCAAGTATGTGTTCAGCAAACCCATACTGAATTATCGACTGTCCAGATGGCAGTTGATCCTATAGCAATTTGACATCGTCTGCGTAACGCAAAAGTTTGTCAAAGGTCAAGGAATTGCGGATCAACTGGCGTTGCACCTGCAGGGGATTACAAACCTTTAGAAACGTACTTTCCCGATGAAGGGGTAATGACAGTTCAATTATAACATCAGTACGATACCTGTCGTGAGTGGAAAATATATTTTGATGGAGCTATTAATTCAGAAGGCTCTGGAGCCGGAGAAATTTTAATATCCGGTACGGGGGAGCAGTATCCCGTCGCCGTCAAATTGTAGATTGTCAACACCAACAACACAGCTGAGTATGAAGGCTGTATCATGGGACTCAAACTTGCCCGTTCAGTGGGTATCAGGCAGTTAACTGTCTTTGGAGATTCTGAATTGGTAATCAAGTAATCCACATGAATCTATAAAACCAAAGAATTACATTTACTGCCTTACCATCTGCAAGTTCTACAAATGGCTTTGGAGTTCGAAGAAATCTCCTTTCTACACATTTCTCGTAATAGGAATGACTTTGCAGATGCATTAGCAATGTTGGCTTCCTTGGTTTACATACCTGACAAGGAAAACATGCCAAGCATCACGATTGCTATGTATAAATCCCCAGTCTATGGGAATTACATTGGAGAAGTATCGTATGAGTTGCCTCCCATCCACAACCCTTGGTATCAACATATCAAGGAGTACCTATGAGATGGATCTACACTCGCTGAGGTGAGCCTAACTGAGAAGGGGCGGATTCATCGACTTGCTATGAAATTCTACCTGAGCGGAGATGCACTCTATAAAAGAGATGCAGGATTAGGTCTCCTCAGATGTCTGGACAAAGACCAAGCTCAGTGACTCATGGATGAGATCCATGGTGGAGTATGCGGCTCTCACATGAGCGGACCCCTACTTGTCAAGAAAATTCTCAGAACGGGACATTATTGGCTTACACTCAAAGCTGACTGTGATGATCACGTCAAGCTGTGCTATCAATGTCAGATCCATGGGAGTGCTATCCACGCCCCTCCAAGGGAACTCCACAATATGAGTTCTCCATGGCCCTTTTTAATGTGGGGAATGGACGTGATCTGGCCCATCGAGCCTAAAGCCAGTAATGGACATCGATTCATATTCACCATGATCGACTACTTCACCAAATGGGTTGAAGCAGCCTCCTTCCCCAGGGTTACTAAAGAAGTCATCATTGCTTTAATCAGAAATAATGTTGTTTGTCGATATGGAAAACCAGAGGTCATTGTGTCACACAATGCTAAAAACCTCAACAACAACATGATGGAGGAATTATGTAGAAAATTCCACATCAAACATCTCAATTATGTCATCTATAGACCAAAGATGAATGGTGCTGTTGAAGCGGCTAATAAAAACATCAAGAAGATCATGCAGAAAATGTCAGCCAATCACAAAGGATGGCCTGACCTCTTGCCCCTAACTTTAATAGCCTACAGAACTTCAATACGTGCTTCCACTGGGGCAACCCCCTACTCATTAGTCTATGGGATAGGAAGTAGTGCTCCCCATAGAAGTGGAAATGGAATCCCTTAGAATATTGATGGATGCTCAGTTGGGTGAAGACCAATGGGTACAATACAGGTATCACCAATTGTCTCTGATAGATGAAAGGCGAATCGCGGCTATCTTCCATGGTCAGTTATATCAGCAAAGGATCGCACGATCCTACAATAAAAAAGTCGAACTACGGCAATATTCAAACAACATGACTTGGTTATGAAGAAGATCATTGACAACCAAGATCAATCTAAGGGAAAATTCGCTCCTAACTGGGAAGGCCCATTTATTGTCAAAGAAGTATTGACAGGAGGTGCTCTCAGGTTGCAGGAAATGAATGGCGATGAATTTCCACAGCTTATCAACTCGGACACCGTGAAACGGTACTATGTCTGAAGTTACCATCAAACAAACATCCTGGTTATGATCATCCAATCACCAGTCATCCTGGTTTTGAACCCTCTCTTATTTTTACAAACTCTTCTGCCCCTCAGGGAAACATACACTTCAAGCCAGCAGCCTGGTTTTACTTCATTTCAAACTTTTCACACCTACTTCTCCTGAAGACGAGATTAAACTTTTCACAACTGCTTCTCCTGAAGACGAGATTAAACTTTTCACACATGCTTCTCCTGAAGACGAGATTAAACTTTTCACACCTACTTCTCCTGAAGTCGAGATTAAACTTTTCACCCCTGCAATTTACCCTCAAGATGGGATTAAACTTTTTCCACACTTATTGTTTATCCCCTCTATGGGATTAAATTTTCTTCTCCTTGCAGTATAGCCTGCACATGGGATTTACGCTTCTCTTCAGCTGCGATTCGTCCTGAGGGGCGAACTACATCGACCTGATCTCCCTGATACCCGGGGGTACATAGGCAACCATATTCTATATGACCCTGGTCGCAATAAAGAAAAATAACAAAAACATTTCTACCCTTTCTTCACAAAAAAAATAACAAAAATACTTCTACACCCTTCTGGCTGTCACACTCAGCGTTGAACCTCTTACACCAGGTTCAAACTATGCAAACTTGATCACCTCTTCAACAGGAGTACGTAGGCAGCCATTCATGGTGCAGTCTAACCCCTACCAGAACAAACATACTTGTCACACGGTACTAGGATCAACCTTCAAATTGCCCCACTGCATTGGTTTCAGATCAAAGGGATGGAATTATCCAACCGCTTCTCATAAATAGAAGATTCGGTGACCATCCAAGCTGCGATTGTGCCTCAAAGAGCAATACCAACCCATAAGAGATGGAATTAACTAGGCTTCTCACAAATAGAAGTACTGGCGACCATCTGTGGTGCGGTCAATCTCAGAGAGGAAGAGACCACCCTTCTCTCCATTTTTCCATACGGATACCAGTCCCAAAACACCAAAGATGGTAGGGATTTTCAGTAATCAATGATCCGTTTTGAGAGACCTTGCGACGTCTCAATGTCCATTTAGCAAGGATAAGTTCAGAATGCATCAAGATCAAAGGCCTTGGAGGAACATGCAAATATCAAGGCATAACTAAAAGTGAAGTGAATCAAAATATATTTCCCTGCCATACATAATACTGTTTGATATATACATCTGTGTTGTACATGAGAAAATGGCTAAGCTAGTGTGTGTAGGAAAATACAAAGCTATCTACAGATCTGTATATGTGCGGACTATCAGATCTAACATAGCATCCCTCTCTGAAGACGGAGGTAACGCTGCAAGCTCCTGCCCAAGGGTATCTACACGAGCTAGCAGATCAGAGGCTAACTGCATGGCGGCATAATGCCCATCAATGTAAGCACTCATGTCAGCCAAACTGACTGTTATATGGGATCTCACTGAAGTGCTGTCTGTAATGGCCACATCCCTAGCAGATAAGGCGGCATCCCGCTCAACTATCAATGCATCCCTGGCTGATCTAGCCTCATCCCTCTCTAACAGAGCGATATCTCTCTCATCACGAGCTGTCAACATCGTGGCCCTAGCCTGATCTCTATCATAGGTCATCAGATATAATGATATTATTATTATAATAATATTATCTACATATAATAATAATAATAATAATAATAATAATAATATAGGTCTAATATGTTTAAAATAATAATGTTTAAACATGAAATAATAATAATGCTAAATATAATAATAATAAGTGATGCAAACTAAATTGGTAAATTGGTGACCCTGCCGCCACAAGCTCATGCGGTAGGGGGTGAAATATTGCCAGGGTCAACTTGGTAATTTAAATTGATTTTTGGAATTAAATGACTGCCGCTACAGCCTGTAGCGGCATGGTCTTTTTTTAAATTAATTTCAGCCTTTCATCGTAAAGATCAACGGTGATTAACTCGTTTGCTGAACAGTACTCGTGGCAAACGTTTGTCACGGATGAATTCCGGTATATATATATATATATATATATATATATATATATATATATATATATATATATATATATATATATATAATACGGTGTCACGTGTATCACTGCAAGAACCAAAAACGTATGGTGATTAGGATGGTAATTCACGTCACATATATACTTTATATTCTCTCTTGTACTAACCACGTGAATGCTTGATTCATCCAGCAGGAAAGTTTTTTTATATATATTAACATAATCATATATGATACTTTATATATATATATATATATATATATATATATATATATATATATATATATATATATATATATATTATTCTTAATTATTTTATAATTAAAATAAAAAATTAATTTTAATCTTAAAATAAAAGGTTTATTTTAATTTTAAAATTGGATTTCTTACTAACTAATTAGAGTTGGAATTGAATTCCATGATAACTAATTGGAGTTGAAATTTGATTCTATATTTCCTTAAATAAAGGAGTTTATTTAGATATGGAATAAGATTTCATATTATTCAAAATAAAGGAGTTTATTTGTGAATAGGAAAGAGAATCCGTGTTTCCTTTAATAAAGGAGTTTTTTTTTAATTGGAATTGGATTCCATAATTAATAAAAATAAATGAGTTTATTTTGATTAAAATAAAATAGTTTATTTTATTCAAAATAGAATAAATTAAAATAAAAAAAAGTTTATTTTGATTTAAATTTGGATTAAAATAAAGGAGTTTATTTTAATTCAAAATTAGATTTTATGCTAACTAAATTTGCCCATTAAATGATATATATATATATATATATATATATATATATATATATATATATATATATATATATATATATTGAATGTTTATTATTCATGAGATGAATGTTATTTATTGATGCATATGATGATGTGTATGATAATAAATGGGATTGATTATGGACTATTGACCAATGTGATTGAATTTTATTTTAGTTGGATGCATGAATGTATGTGTTTTATTAAATGTGGTATGTGTACCTCGTCTTTTCTAATTTTTTCTTAATGTAAATTCTAACTCCCTCCTATGTACTTCCCTTTAACTGTTGATTAAAGTTTCTATTTATTTTGAATAGTTTTCTAATAGGAATAGTTAGAATAAATTTTGAAGAATTGAAGGTCAAGGAGCAAGTAGCGCGTGAAGACTCGTTTGTAATGGAGCTCGGGTTTAAATGTAATAGTTATATTTAAATATTAATTCTTACACCCCAAGAGTTTGACCTTTTGGTTCACTTGGTGGCTCTAGTGAACCAAAGTAGAATAAAAGTTCATAATCAATCCAGGTAAAATATAGTATTCTATATGTGCATGCTTATACAATATATATATATATATATATATATATATATATATATATATATTATATTATGCAAACATGCTTCGCATGTTAATTAATATGATGCGTATTTTATATATATATGTGCATGAGCGCTAAACAAGTTGAGACAAATTAATAATAAACCCCTCAAATTTTTATATCAAGTCCTAAGCGTTCAAAGATATTTGGAATATCGAACGTCGCCTTCTAGCATGATAAAAATAATAGAGTATCAATTAATTATTATAAATTTGTTGTGTCACCACAAGGCTTATATTAATTCTTTGAGATGTTAATTTTATCACATTTGATGCTTATAAAGAAATTTGAACAATATTATTTTGTTGTGTCACCACAAGGACAATAATTTTCTTTTTTGAATATATGGAGTGCTAGGATGGACTTAAATTAAATCATTTTAGTCCGGATGTGTACACACTTGACCATTATGATCTAAGAGGGAAAATACAAGGAGTTGCATAGTTGATGTCATTGACAAGAGCTGTCTACCTATTTATTTATATATAATTTGTTGTGTCACCACAAGGCTATATACATTTGAAATGAGATCCTTATGCTCACTAGAAAATCTTTAATTAGATTTTGCCGAACTATATAAGTGAGGGTAATATAGTTTGAAGAAAATAGTGGGAGATACCAATTTAAAACAAGACCTAATTTATTTTGGTAATTAATAAAAGAATGTATGTTAAAATGTTGTTAAGAATAAATTTATTTACAGAATTTTACAATGTCTAAATTATTATCACTGCGAAACATATTAGATATTAATTAACTGGACCGAATTACTCGGATTGGTTAAGAAATTTGAGAATAGTTCTCATGGCTGAAAAGTTATCTTATGTCCTTAATACGCCTATTCTTACAATGGTTGCAGACAATGCCTCTGAGGAAGAGATTGTTACTTTTGCAAAGTGGCAAGATGATGCACAGTTGGCTCAATGCATCAGGCTTGGATCCATGAGTAACGAGCTTCAGCATCAGCATGAAACTATGGATGCTCCTACTATATTCCTGCACATCAAGTAGTTGATGTTGATGAAAGTAGGACTAATAGATATCAGATATCTAACGAGCTCTTCCGATTTAGAATGACCAATGACAATACAGTACAGACACAAGTCCTTAATATTATCAATTTGATTGATTAGGACAACAGGTTTTGTCATGGATGGAGAGTTGAGCCAAGATTTGATCTTGCATTCACTCCTGAACTTCTTTCACAATTGTTGTGAATTTTTCATATGAACAAGCTAGATATCAGCCTCGCTAATTTGCTTAACATGTTGAAAAATGTTAAGAGTCACTTTTCAACCAAGAAAGACCATATCTTACTGGTAGGGGCCAAAGGATCTTCTAAAAAGAAGAAAGATTCAAAGAAGGTAAATATTAAGGCAAAAACAAAGGATAATAAGAACAAAACTGATACAGATAGCAAAGGAGTTTGCTTCCACTGCAATAAGCCTGGACACTGGAAAGAAACTACAAGAAACATTTTGTAGAGGCTAACCAGAAGAAGCTTAGTGAAGTTTCGGTTACAAATACAATTTTGTTCATGATTTGAAATAAATTTTTCTTTAAGTAAAGATTCTACTTGGGTATTGGATACCGACTTTGGTTATCATAAATATAGATTTATAAAGGGACCAAGCAGAAGTAGAAAGCTAAATAAAGAATAAGTAATCCTATGTTTGGTAAATGAAGCAAAGCTTGCTGCATTAGCCATATGAACTTATAGTTTAGCACATCTTACAGGAAAATCTATTAAATTAATAAGTTGTTATTGCATTTCAGTTCTCGTTAGAAACATTATTTCCATTTTGTTGTTGGACAATGAAATATTTGGTATTATATTTAGGAGCAATTGTTGTTCTATTTATAATAATAATATTTTGTATAAAACTGAAATATTACTTAATGGATTTTGTGTACTTGACTTACGTAAAAATTATTTTGCAAATTGAACAAACTAGTATAAGAAAAGGAGGTGATCATTCAAAGAATTGAATATGTGTATTTGTTGAAATACAAGTGGGAATTATTTGAAATGTTCAAAGAATTCTGAAGTAAAACAAATTGGCAAAGTATTAGGATTCTTTGATCTGATCAAGGAATAAATACTTGTGCAATAAGTTTCTAGATCATCTCAAATGGTTTTCTCATAATGGACGCCTCCAAATACGCAATAATTGATTGATGTATCTGAAAGGAAAAATCGTACCTTGTTGGACATGGTACGGTCCATAATGATTTTACCGATATTCCAGTATCAGTCTAGGGTCATGCCCTAGAAATGGCTGCATATCTACGAAAAGGTAACCTAAAAATCCGGCCTCAAGACTCCATAAAATTTATGGACAGGGAGGATTTCTAATCTTAAGTATGTTAAGATAAGGGGTTGTCCAGCTTATGTGAAAAGGTTTCAAAGGCCCCAAGACTCCATAAAATCTATTCTCACAGGATTTGGTGCTCACTATCCAAAACCATTACATCTAACTACCCATCATAAAGGATAAAGACATAATTTAAATAACTTAACAGTAGTCTTTCCTATTAAATGGTTACATCATCTCAAAACAATCCCAGGTAATCTAACCTTAAATTTATTACATCATTTTGTGGAATACATGATATATTAAAACAAGTCTTTAACATAATTTATTAAAAATAAAAATTATCCTAAGTCTTCAACACTTGGACATCTTTCCCTTTCCTTTACTAGTAGATGGCTCATCGACTTTCTTTACTTTAGCTGCAGTGTTAAATGCAAGAGTGAACAAATAATTACTCACTGATATAGGAAGTAGCAATGATAACAACATGAGAATGAACAATGAATGCTGAACAATAATGAACTTGTTCTACGAGTCAAAATAAAAAACAAGCTCGAATTTAATATCTGAGGATTTTAAGACCACGAACTACGTCTCTGGTATTTAGGTATTAATACCTCAACCTTAACAGTCATTTAGACTATACAGACCCTTCTTAATGTACTTAGGGGGATCAGCCCTTTGTACCATGTATTGTGCACAAACATCTAAATGTTACACGTACAAAATCCTCTATGTTAGGGTTGTTCGTCTTAGTTTAAATTTAGAATTTCAGCACTAAAGAAAGTTTAGCTCGGAACTAACTTATCAGTGGTTCTAGAATTTTAGAACACTATTCTGTAATAGACTAGTTCAATCAATAAGAGTTTGTTTATTACTTGGAGGTTTAATATAATCAATATAGAATTGAACAAGGTTATCAAGGTCAAAGATCAAATAACAACAATATATAATCGAGTAAACATGATATACATGCAAAGTGCTATACTCAAAAGAGTTAGAACAATCTCCTTTAAATCAATGTATTAGAACAATCATATGCTTCGAATGATAATAAGGAAAGTAAAGCTCGCTCGATGTAACGAATTAAGTTACAAGAGCTTGTACAATTATACACTAGATAGAATCAATAGGCTTGCTTAACTTCAATGTAAAATTTAGGAATAAATAGATTGCTTGACTTAAAGACAGCATAGCTATGAAACAGGCGTAATTGTAATTGAGACAGGGTAAATAAACTTGCTCAATAATCACAAAGTAGAGTTAGAAAACTTTCCTCAAGTGTAAGCTATACTATTAAATCTAACGTTCACCTACACATTTTAGTGGAATCACAATATCTATTAGACATGTTAACATCCACTTACAAAATAACACCCAATTCTAGCTAAACTTGTAAATTTTTAGAACAAGTCTTATCTTACCATACATATTTTAGAATCACAAGTGTACATTCCATAACAATTACTCATTGACCAATGAGTTTCTTAAATCACATATATCATTTTCACAACTTACTAACTTTACATTTTAGGGTGACTACCCACATGATACATTTCTGTTTAACCTTGTTATTACACATTTGACACATTAACATAATCATTAAGCCAAGTTATAATGAATGTCCAAAGTCTGCAGAAGTAGCAGACTTTACTGTCTGTGACTGGGTACTGGCGCGGTCGCGCTAGTTTTACACTGGATAATAGCGCGCCCACGCGGCAGTAGCGCACCCGCAGCGACGCATCAAATTTAGTTTTATAGAAGACGAACTTAGACTCTGTTATAGGCCAAAAATCCTAATTCCATAGAAATTCACCACACTTCAACATCTAAAACTTTGTAATATCATAGTTAAGCATGTTATTGATCATTCTAACTACACAACCATCATATATAAACAAATTTGAAGAATTAGAACCATAGTTTTTCCAAATTTCTTCATTTTGACACTTTTAACGAATTCGATCACCACGAATTCGTTTCTTAACCAATTGACATAATTTGAACTATGCCGCTTTCTTTTCTTAACATATTAACATAATCCATTAACAAATTGCAGATTACAACACATATAGAGCATCAACTTTTGTACTTTCTAAAGCCATTTTTTCAAATATGAACACTATTAATTACTTTTTCTTCCTACAACCCAATTTCTCATGAATTTGACCAACAAGTATCAAGTATATGTGATGATTATCAGATTTTACAAAACTATATGCACATATATCTACCACAATTCACGTGATTTCCAAATCATACCAAAAAGATATATATATATATACATACATATATATATATATATATATATATATATATATATATATATATATATATATGGGTCTCCATCCACAGCAACCGGTTGTTGGGGAGCAACCCCTTTTTGGCCAGCCGGTACAGCTTGTACCGGCCTTAGAAATTTTTTTTTATAAGCCGTAACAGCTTGTACCGGCTGGCCAAAAAGGGGTTGCTCCCCAACAACCGGTTGCTGTGGATGGAGACCCTATATATATATACATATATATATATACCACCAAACTAAAAGTAAAAATAAAAATAGTTTATACCTTGAACCTTTGATTATGTGATAGCAAAATTGATAGCAAATTCCCTCTCAATCCTTCTCCTTCTTGATTCCACTCTCAATTCTCTGAAATTCTCACCAATCTCTCTCTCTCTCTCCCTCTCTGCTATCTAGTAAGCCTTAGAAAAATAATACGTGAAATAACCCACTGAGCGCTTAAACACTAATAATTGTGATTATCAGTTTATTAAGCCAAGTGTCTTCGGCAGTTATATTAACCAAAAGCCATAAGGCTTTGTTTGGTTACACAGAATTTTCATAATAGATTATTTTTATAATATTTTTATTATATAGATTCACTTGTCACATGTGACGCCCCCAAAACAGGTATACATCACCCATTCTGAGTCGTCAGATACATGGTACAAAAATTAAATACAAACTTAGTTATACAGCTGTCGTGTAATATACGACAAAATATAGCTGAGAGTTTAAACAAGAATATTGCCTTCTAGACAATATCCACTCTCAATGGAGTCCTCATTACATTTATTGTCACACTATTTAACAGAATAGTGAGGACTACTAATGCTATCATCTGGACCGTCACTCTGTTCCCCGACTAGTCCCAGCTATATTCTTATTTCCTGAAGATAATAGTGAAAGAAAGGGTGAGCTCAACTAGCCCAACAAGAAATATTATGACTAAGATAATGTAGAATAAATTATCCTTAGACTTTAACAATATAACAACTGATAGAATACAATAGATAACAAGTTTTAGATCAACAACTGCAGCGGAATAAACAATCCATTAGAAGAGTCAAATAGAGCATAAAATCTACTATCTTCTATGATTTAAAAAGTTTTTCATCAACTTTATCGCTGAGACTCATCTTAATAAATAAAATCGAATCATCCCTGCACCACGACCAAGGATATTCATGTAATCATCAATGGTTATGATTATACCGAATAATCCCTGGTCATAATCATATCAACAACTGTCCATCAATGAACTACAGGCCAATGATGACTTTTACCACATCATTCGTTACATTACAGTCATGATTATACCGAATAATCCCTGATCATAATCATACCAAGTCCATCTATGCACGTAAGCCAAAGATGACTTTCATCACAATATAAGCATGAGGATGATGACAATGACATAATAATTCTATAAAACAAGTTCAAGGATAAATTTTAAAGATTTATAATTTAATTTATCCATAATTCAATAACGTTCAAATTGTCAACATGATACTGCTTTGTGGAGTAAAATTCAAGAATAATATTCATGTACCAAAAATAATTTGGACAGAATAGAAATGTATTTTTCTGGTAAATAGTACCCCATAAATAGTACCATGTAAATAGTACTTTGAGAATAGTACCTCATGAATAGTACCCGGCATGAAAAGTGCCCCAAATACCCGAGTGAATAATACTAGAGTGAATAGTAATCGGGTAAATAGTAACTCGTAAATAGTAACTCGTGAATAGTACTCTGACACAAAAAATGCCCCGAATACCCGAGAGAATAATACTAGAGTGAATAGTAATTGGGTGAATAGTAACTCATGAATAGTAACTCATAAAAGAAAAATACCAAAGAAAATGATATTTCATGACGAGTACAAAAGAAATAATATCTCATACGAGTATATTAGAATATACAAAACAGCAAATGGATTTTCATCCGCCATGCGGTAATCCACGTAGACAGATCATTTCCACAATTTAATAAAGAATAAATACGAAGGGTCATTCACCATGCATACGGTTGTCCACATAGACAAATTATTCTAACAAAATAATAAAGAATGGAATAACAAAAGAATTCACCATGCATGCCATAGTCCGCGTAGACAGGTTATTCCAACAGAATAATAAAGAATGGAATAAAAGAAGAATTCACCAAGCATGAGGTAGTCCACACAGACAGGTTATTCTAACAGAATAATAAAGAATTGAATAACAGAAGAATTCACCAGGCATGCGGTAGTCCGCACAGACAGGTTATTCCAACAGAATAATAAAGAATGGAATAACAGAAGAATTCATCAGGCATGTGGTAGTCCGCACAGACAGGTTATTCCAACAAAATAATAAAGAATGGAATAACAACCCTTACGAGTATTGAAAGAAATAACTCTCTTCATGAATACGAAAGAAATAATACCCTTTACCTCAGAAGAAGACTGGATACTGGAATAGTGAGGTAGCAGACTTCTCTTCTTCTTTCTTCTATAATTTCTCTCTATAATAATTGCTCTTGTGAGACTTAGTGAATTGCTGAGAAATGAAGGAAGAATGAGCTTCTATTTATATGAAAATATAGTTTCGATAATTGCACGTTTTGAGGCTCAAAATATTACAATATAATACCTTCCTCTTTTTCTTCATTTTTAATTTAGTCCTGCAAATATTATCAAACTTGCACCACCTCCCCTAATAGTAAATAATGTGAATTAATAGTTCATTCATGTGACTTAATAGTATAATCATGTGAAAAAACTAATTACAGTATAATACCTTCATTTATACCTCCATTTTTAACTTAGTCATGCAAGTATTATCAATCTTGCACCACCTCCCCTAATAATACATGAATGTGAATCAATAGTACACACATGTGAACAAATAGTTATAATCATGTAAATTAATAGCAATTAATTGCTCATTTATCCGATTAATTACCCGATTAGTCAGTATAACTTTCAGACATCAATTATTATCGAAATAAATGTCGATTTCCACTAACACTAATAATCCCAACACAATAGAACTATCAATCTCATCTTTAATCAACACGAACTTATTTATCATTAATATTATAACTCACAATATTTAACAACCAGGTCGTTCCCAGGAAAGAGCAGGCTTTCCGATAAGGATTTCTCCTTATTGGCGCGCAATTAGGTGACCAAACCTCTCATTGACAAAACTTCTAGACGTTGTCAATATTTCAAATAATAATATGAATAACTTTGCCGTCTCAATTATTAATTTAATAATATAACATATTATACAGATGATACTGTGATAATAATTGAATCAATAATATGAGAGATATGATGCAGCAATTACTGTAGCAATAATTGAGTATAACTGAGTAACTTCTTACGTAAGCATCAATAATCAATACCGCGTGCTACTATGCAACCACGCGTATTACTGTACTTTTACAATCGGGAAGTTCAACAGTTTTAACGGTAACACTTTCACCGTTATTTTTATAAAATAATAATTCTGTCGTTTTCTAACTACGACAATACTTCCGTTGTGGGGTCCACCAATGATTTTGCTGGTCGTACGGATATTCCCTGACAAAAAGAATATTTCCCCACCAAACGAATATTTTATAACAACTTGCATACTTTGCAAAATTTTCACATATCACCCTTAACTTTAACCTTTTATCAATTTAACCATTTACGAAATAACATAATAATTAAAGGAAAATTGAATACTTTCACTTAAAAAAATTTGGGGTCTTACAATCTCCCCTCCTTATGAAATTTTGCCCTCGAAATTTACGTACGTACGTGGTATGCCGAAGAGGTGAGGATACCTTGACTTCATTTCAGATTATAACTCTTGAGGTATAACCTTTGAGTGTCGAATATGATCATTCTTATCCAAGATTTTAAAATGTAACTCCTCATATGTTAAATCTTCTGCTATCTCGTTTAATTCTAATTCAATAATATGGTTCGGGTCGTCCACATATTTACTTAACATCAATATGTGAAAAATGTTATAAACACGCAAAATACTTGGCGATAAAACGAGTCTATAGGCCACAGTTCCTACTCGATCGAGGATTTAAAATAGACCAATAAAATCAAGGGTTGAGATTTCATCTCTTCATCGAGTCTTGCTTCTAGAATAACGCCCTCTTGAACCTTCTTCTTCACATTCATCAGCTCCGGGTGTGTAGCTTGAGCGGCCTTTAACTTTATCGATTAAAGTTGATTCTACTCGTATAGTTTATATCACCACGTGGGTCCTAAGAGTCTTTAACTCTATCTTCATCATTTGTAAGTTATACGAAATGGGTTTTTTGAGTTAACAACGTCATACTCGTAACCACATATGATCTTCTACTCAACGTGTCAGCTACCACTTTCGATCTTCCACAATGATATTGAATGGTATAGTCGTAATCTTCAACAACTCGAGTCAACGTCCTTGGCACATTATATGATCACTTTAGGTGAAGAAATATTTGAGAGTTTTAGAAATGGGTTTTTTACTGGGGTCAATACAAAATTCGATTTCACGCTCTAGGGTTAGGCTAAGAAGTCTTCAAGAATACGTCAGGAAATTTATTGACAATAGAAATATCATTCAAAACTGTGACTCTCATCCAAGACTTTGATAGTACGTAACATTGATACCTATCAACTTGTCATCGTCATTCATGATGTCGCCTACAGAAAGTCTGGCTTTGGTGCATTCCACACAAGAAAGTCCACAACGAAAGGATCGGGGCTCTTTACTTATGGCTTAATATAACAGTGATTGACTTTAGTGGTTTGGTTGCTTGAATTCGCATAACAGGTTGGTTAGGAAGGTAACGAAGGTTTCTACTAACGAAGTTTCAACCAATAAGTCAAAGTCTAACTTCTCTGGGGTCAAATTTAAACGTTAAACGCAAGCAAGAGAGATAAAAATAATGGGTAGAACCGGTATCCAATAAGAAATAGACTTCACAAGAATTTATAATTAACTAACCCGTGCTAACTTTTTTCGGGTTACTTGCTTTTTGAGAAGTCACGAAAAACGCTCTTTCTGAAATCACCGACTTTGTTTTGTCCGTATCCGACTTTGGTGCCACCGTCCCAGCTGGACTTGACTTTGGTGCACGACAAAATCAGGCTAGGTGACCTTCTTTTCCATAATTGTAACATGCTTTGGACTGCATCATGCAGTTTGGACTGATATGTCCCTCCCCTCCGCATTTGAAGCATACAATTGGTGGTCGTTCTCCTCCACTAGAATTTGTTGTTGGTGTTAGTGCTGCTGCCTTAACAAGATTCTGTCCCCAGAATCGGTGTACAAGATCAAGCAAATAACTGAGGATAATTCTTCATCATAACGCTCTCAAATTCTCACGTAGCTTCTTTAGCATTGTGGTTTTTCCAGACTACCTTAACAGATGGTTGCTCTTTTCTGCCGATAATTTGAATAGGGACTTCTTCATATAACAAATCTTTCTCAAATTGTAAGGGCTCATATTCTATAATATGTTTATAATCAGGCTTATATGGCCTCAATACCGAGATATGAAAAATATTATGAATATGCTCCAACTCCGGAGGTAAAGATACCTCGTACGCCACTTCGCCAACTCGTCGAAGCACTTCAAAAGGTCCTATAAATCTAGGGCTCAATTTCCCCTTCTTGCCAAACCAAATTTTCCCCTTCCAGGGAGACACTTTCAAGAAAACATAACTACCGACATCGAATTCTCATGATGATTGGCATATTTCTTCTGTCTATCTTGTGCAGCCATCAATCTCGCTCGAATAACCTTGATGATCTCGACAATCTGTTGTACCAATTCTGGACCCAATAACAGACATTCACCTACCTCATCCCAACATAACGAAGTTCTGCATTTTTTTTACCGTATAACGCTTCGTAAGGTGGCATGCCAATACTCGTATGATAACTATTATTATAAGCAAATTCTTCCAACGGTAGATGATCGTCCCAATTTCCCTTGAAATCCATGATACAGCTCTGAGCATATCCTCTAGTGTTTGGATGGTTCTCTCACTCTGTTCGTCGGTCTGAGGATGGTACGCTGTGCTCATTCTCAGCTGTGTTCCCAAACATTCTTGTAATCGTTTCTAGAAATTAGATGTGAAACGTGGATCTCTGTCTGATACAATGGACACAGGTACACCGTGTCTTAAAATAATTTCCTTCACGTACAGTTTTGCTAACCGATCTAAGGTAAATCTAATCTTGATTGGCAAAACAGTGTGCAGACTTTGTCAATCGATTGATAATCACCCAAATGGCATCGTAACCTTGCTGAGTCGTTGGAAGACCTACCACAAAATCCATTGTGATATGCTCCTATTTCCATTCTGGTATCTCCAACAGTTGTAATAATCTGCTTGACCCTTGATGTTCAGCTTTAACTTTCTAACACGTAAACATTTTGCCACGCAATTCAGCCACATCCTTCTTCATATTCAGCCACCAAAAATGATGTCTAAGATCCTGGTACATCTTTGTACTCCCAGGGTGAATCAAATATCCTGAATTATGAGCTTCACTCAGAATTTCTTCTTTAACTTATGGTACTTGCGGAACCCAATTTCTCCCTTCGAATCGAAGTAACCCTTCTAAATTAATTTTGAATTTATTTTCCTCACCTTCAGATATCTTCTGTTTTATCTTTTCACAGTCTTTATCCTAAATTTGCGCATTTTTCACCTTATCCACCAACGTGGAACTGTTATCTATCTGGAACAACTTTTCATCAGATTCTGTCGGATATTTAATTTCCAACTCCATTTTAGCCATTTCCGACACTAGCTTCTCCTGAGCAGTTAACAACATTAACTTCTTCTGTCCCTTCCTACTTAGAGCATTAACAAAAATATTCGCTTTTTCGGGATGATAGAATATTTCGCAATTATAGTCTTTGATCAGCTTCAACCATCTTCTTTGTCGCATGATCAAGTCTTTTTGTGTAAAGATATACTTCAGACTTTTATGGTCAATATATATCTCACACCTCTCTCCATAAAGATAATGTCTCCAAATTTTTAGGGCAAACACCACCGCCGCCAACTCTAAATCATGAGTCGGGTACCCTTTATCGTAATCTTTCAACTATCGTGATGCATATGCAATAAATCTGCCGTTTTGCATAAGCACACCACCCAGTCCTTTATGCGATGCGTCACTATAGACCACACAATTTCTTGTATCATCAGCCAATGACAACACATGTGCAGAGCTCAGCATCTTCTTTAACTCTCGAAAACTTTCCTCACATTTCTCTGTCCAAACAAATTTAACAGCCTTCCTAGTTCAATTCGTCAACGGAGTCGCGATCTTGGAAAAGTCTTGAATAAAATGCCTGTAATAACCCTCCAATCCCAAGAAACTCCTTACTTCTGACGGTGTCTTCGGCTAATCCCAGTTTATTACTGCTTCAACCTTTGATGGATCTATCAAAATTTTGTCCTTATCAATAACGTGTTCAAGAAACTGTACACGTTCTAACCAAAATTCATATTTTGAAAATTTTGCGTATAACTTCTCTTTTCTCAACGTCTCCAACGTTAATCTCAAGTGTTCAACATGTTCCTCTTTGGTCTTGGAATATATCAATATATCATCAATAAACACCACCACAAATTTGTCTAAGAATGGTTTAAACACCTTATTTATCAAATCCATGAACGTTGTAGGTGCATTGGTTAAACCAAAAGACATAACCAGAAACTCGTAATGACCATACCGAGTTCTGAATGCTATTTTTGGTACATCCTCTGGCCTCACCTTTAGCTGATGATAACCACTCCTCAAGTCTATCTTTGAAAAATACCTCGTTCCCTTCAACTGATCGAACAGATCATCGATCCTAGGTAATGGATACTTATTTTTTATCGTGGCCTTATTCAATTCTCTATAATCGATGCAAAGCCGCATTGATCCATCTTTCTTCTTCACAAAAAACATCGGTGCTCCCCATGGCGACACACTCGACTGAATATACTTCTTGTCGAGCAATTCTTACAATTATACCATCAACTCCTTCATCTTTACCGGGGCCATTCTGTATGGTGCTTTAGATATTGGGGTCGTTCCAGGTAATAAATCAATCATAAACTCGACTATGTAGGCTAATCGTTTGGAAATACGTTCGCACTATGTAGGCTAAGTATCCTACATATCCGTGTCTCATCAACTTCTTGGCTTGCATCACCGTCAGACAACTTGCTTGTCGAGGTGACTTGCTGCCAAAGAACACAACCTTTGACAGAGTCATAAGGTTAACACACATCCTTTGGCAATCAATTACTGATCCATAATTGAATAACCAATCCATTCCCAGTATAACATCAAATTCACCAAGTCTTATTGGTATCAAATCTACCGTTATCTCATAACCCTTTATAACCACTCTATAATTCCTATATACAAATATAACAGGAATCACTTCTCTATTCGTAATCTCAATGCTTAAGGGAAATTCTAATTCTTCCTGAGGCAAATCGAAGTTCTGAGCAAATTCATCGGATATAAATGAACAAGTAGCACCCGAATTAAATAGTACATAAGCATTAATACCATTAATCGGAATGATACCTGACACCACATCCTTAGACTATACAACATCTTGCACGGTCATATTGAAAGTCCTTGCAGTAGGTCGGCTTGACTGTGCTGGTCCAATGATAGTCAATGCACCACCACCGTTGTTGTTTCTTTTTCCACCACTTGCACTTCCCGCTGGCTTCTTAGGACAATCACGAGCCATGTGACCTTTTGAACCGCAGGTAAAGCATGCTCCTTTCTTCGAACTAAAACAGTTGGGGCAATGTGTCCCTCCTGACCACAGTTGAAAAGCACCCGCTTTCCCTTTAAACATACCCCAGTATGGTTCTTCCCGTAAGTCATACAAGCTTTAAACTTTTTCTTCTGCTGATTTCCTTATTGTCCTTCCGCAGTCGAATTCTCGCTCCACTTCCTCTTTTGACTGTTACTTCCAACATTACCTCCACCAGCCTTATTCTCATTATCATTCTTCCTCTTCTTCTGTTCTTGGTTGTACTTGATCAACGCATCGCTTCCACCTTCCACGATAATTGACTTTTCCAGTACAACCACAAATGTATTCAGCTGAAACATTGAAACCTTGCTATACAGCCAGGGTTTCAATCCTTGTTCGAACCTTCTCGCTTTACGCTCGTCGATATTGACTTGATAAGTGGCAAACCTTGCCAATTCGTTAAACTTCGCAGCATATTCTGGCACCGTCATCGTTCCTTACTTCAACTCCAGAAAATGGACTTCCAACTGATTTTGAGAACTCGCTGGAAAGTACATTTCAAAGAACATCTCCTTAAATCTATCCCATACTATCACTCCTTGTCCCCCACAAACCTTATTTGCTTGCCACCAGTATATAACTTCAGACTTTAGCATGAACGTTGTGAACACAGTCTTTTGATCTTCGTTAACTCTAGCAACGTCAACCACCTTCTCCATTTCCATGATCCAAGTTTGGGCTTCCATTGGATTCATAGACCCTTGAAACTCTGGTGGTCCAACCGCTTTGAATTCCTTAAAGGTCGTGACATGAGCTTGCGGTTGACTCGCAAGTGCACCCGTCAACAGAGCTACCAACTACTGAACTGGATTAGTGTTGGCCTCGTTATTATTGTTAGTAGACCCCTCAGGAGGTGCTTGTTGATGTGGTTATCTTATTCTAGGAGGCATCTTCTGTTAAAATATATGTTTATTAGTTCATTACTCAACTTCTTGGGTATTTGAAGTTTAACTTAAACATTCCAAGATTGAAGCTATAACACATAGCATTTCAAATAAACTTTGATATTTTATTCATTCATAACATTTTATAACATGTTAAAGATAGCATAACCTCTATAAACATTCACTTTTCTGAACTAGACAAGTTTCAGGATTACATACTCATACTATCCCTTTATTTATCTCAAAATAAGGGATTCACAATTTATTTATGCACATAATTAACCACATATTATTATCACTCTTATTAGATCTAGGCATATTAAGACGTCGTAAGGCTTCTCGATGCTCTTCTTCCATGATATGATACACCGTTCTGCGATCCATCACGAACCACTGATGAATTCTCAAACTGAGGTGGGTAATAATAGACTCGATCCTGGGCCCTATCGATCGCAGAATTAAAAGCGTAATCCATCTCGTTCATTTTGGCTTTCTTCACTCAGGACCTTAGCCTCAACACGATCTGCACATTGAGTCGCCTTCATCCAAGCGTCCTCTGCTCTTGCACGCTTATCTGATTCCTCTTTGAAGTTATCTTTTAATTTTTCTATATCAGTCTTCATCTTCTCGTTCACCGCCAACAGATCTTCATGTTGACCCTTTGTATGAACTAGGTCCCACTCCGTGTTTCCAAGGAGTGAGTCGAGTTCCTGAATCTCCGCATCATTCTGCTCTATCGAAGCATGATGCATCTCAACAATCTCCTTCAGCTCCTCAACTTTATCCTGCAATTCTATGTTACGGTCAGTATAGAGCGTCATACATCTCCGCTGATATGGAGTTTGGCAGAAACTCCTCAGGATCCTCTTCCTCATCATCCTCCTCTATCTCCTCAGAACTATCCTCCTCGGAATCGGTCACAGGCACATCCTCCTGGATCAACTATTCCCGCACAACATGAATATTCTGGGGTTCATCGTCTATAGGTATCTGAGGTATCGCTTCCCTACCTGGATTGGATCCTCTTTCATTTGACATCCTGACAACAAAATATTTTAAGTTTTACTTAACATTTTTCGATACTCGCGACCACATAAGTTATTAACACATAGCACATAATGTCTTTTATCGTTTAGCTTCAATGGATACCTTAATCCATTCCTTAAAACTAGATAAGAGTTTAACACCTCTATGTTTTCTATTTCCTTAAAGGTTACTTCCTAAGGTTTTCCCACCTAAGGTTCATAACATAAATCTTTGATACCAACCTGTGACAGCCCCAAATCCAGGTACTCGATTCCCACAGGATTTGGTGCTCACTATCCAAAACCATTACATCTAACTACCCATCATAAAGGATAAAGACATAATTTAAATAACTTAACAATAGTCTTTCCCATTAAAGGGTTACATCATCTCAAAACAATCCCAAGGTAATCTAACCTTAAATTTATTACATGAGTTTGCGGAATACATCATATATTAAAACAAGTCTTTAACATAATTCATTAAAAATAAAAATTCTCATAAGTCTTCAACACTTGGATATCTTTCCCTTTCCTTTACTAGTAGATGGCTCATTGACTTTCTCTACTTTAGCTGCAGTGTTAAATGCAAGAGTGAGCAAACAATTGCTCACTGATATAGGAAGTAGCAATGATAACAAAATGATAATGAACAACAAATGCTGAACAATAATGAACTTGTTCTACGAGTCAAAATAGAAAACAAGCTCGAATTTATATGAGGATCTTAAGACCACGAACTACGTCTCCGGTATTTAGGTATTAATAGCTCAACCTTAACAGTCATTTAGACTATACAGACCCTTCTTAACAGTACTTAGGGGGATCAGCCCTTTGTACCATGTATTGTGCACAAACATCTAAACGTTACACGTACAAAATCCCCTATGTTAGGGTTGTTCGTCTCAGTTTAAATTTAGAATTTCCACACTAAAGAAAGTTTAGCTCGGAACTAACTTATCAGTGGTTCTAGAATTTTAGAACACTATTCTGTAATAGACTAGTTCAATCAATAAGAGTTTGTTTATTACTTGGAGGTTTAATATAATCAATATAGAATTGAACAAGGTTATCAAGGTCAAAGATCGAATAACAACAATATATAATCGAGTAAACATGATATACATGCAAAGTGCTATATTCAAAAGAGTTAGAACAATCTCCTTTGAATCAATGTATTAGAACAATCATATGCTTCGAATGATAATAAGGAAAATAAAGCTCGCTCGATGTAACGAATTAGGTTACAAGAGTTTGTACAATCATACACTAGATAGAATCAATAGGCTTGCTTAACTTCAATGTAAAATTTAGGAATAAATAGATTGCTTGACTTAAAGATAGCATAGCTATGAAACAGGCGTAATTGTAATTGAGATAGGGTAAATAAACTTGCTCAATAATCACAAGGTAGAGTTAGAAAACTTGCCTCAAGTGTAAGCTATACTATTAAAACTCACGTTCACCTACACATTTTAGTGGAATCACAATATCTATTAGACATGTTAACATCCACTTACAAAATAACACCCAATTCTAGCTAAACTTGTAAATTTTTAGAACAAGTCTTATCTTACTATACATATTTCAGAATCACAAGTGTAAATTCCATAACACTTACTCATTGACCAATGAGTTTCTTAAATCACACATCATTTTCACAACTTACTAACTTTACATTTTAGGGTGACTACCCACATGATACGTTTCTGTTTAACCTTGTTATTACACATTTGATACATTAACATAATCATTAAGCCAAGTTATAATGAATGTCCAAGGTTTGTAGAAGTAGCAGACTTTACTGTCTGTGACTAGGTACTGACGCGGCCGCGCCAGTTTTACACTGGATAATAGCGCGCCCACGCCAAGATACAGCGCTCTCGCACGACATCTCCGCGCCAGACAGTGCGCCCGCACGACGCATCAGATTCAGTTTTACAGAAGACGAACTTAGACTCTGTTATAGGCCAAAAATCCCAATTCCACAGAAATTCACCACACTTCAACATATAAAAGTTTATAATATCATAGTTAAGCATGTTATTCATCATTCTAACTACACAACCATCATATATACATAAATTTGAAGAATCAAAACATAGTTTTTCCAAATTTCTTTATTTTTGAAACTTTTAACGAATTCGATCACCACGAATTCGTTTCTTAACCAATTGACATAATTTGAACTACGCTGCTTTCGTTTCTTAACATATTAACACAATCCATTAACAAATTATAGATTACAACACATATAGAGCATCAACTTTTGTACTTTCTAAAGCCATTTTTTAAATATGAACACTGTTAATTACTTTTTCTTCCTACAACCCAATTTCTCGCGAATTTAACCAACAAATATCAAGTATACGTGATGATTAACAGATTTTGCAAAACTATATGCACATATATCTACCACAATTCACGTGATTTCCAAATCATACCAACAAGATATATATATATACCACCAAAATAAAAGTAAAAATAGAAATAGTTTATACCTTGAACCTTTGATTGTGTGATGGCAAAATTGATAGCAAATTCCCTCTCAATCCTTCTCCTTTTTTATTCCACTCTTAATTCTCTGCAATTCTCACCAAGCTCTCTCTCTCTCTCTCTTTTCTGATATCTAGTAAGTCTTAGAAAAATAATACGTGAAATAACCCACTGAGCGCTTAAACACTGATAATCGTGATTATCAGTTTATTAAGCCAAGCGTCTTTGGCAGTTATATTAACCAAAAGCCACAAGGCTTTGTTTGGTTACACAAAATTTTCATAATAGATTATTTTTATACTATTTGTATTATATAGTTTCACTTGTCACACATTTAGTTAATGAAATAACTTTAGCTTAATTAATTTAAATAACTTGTAATGGTAATTAAAATAATTTATATTATAATTACATTTATGAATAATAAATAATTATATATCTACTTTAATTAATAAATTAGAAACATCACTTTATTTAATCTATTTATTTCCTTTAAATTAAAGAATTCATTTAATTTAATTATTTTCTTAAATATTAAGCAATTGATTTAATTTAATTATTTTCTTAAATTAAATCCTTCAAATAAAATTATCATTACTCAATTTAATTAGCCTTAATCAATTTAGTTATTAAATTAATTCACCACAATTCATCAATTATTGATTTTCCTCAATAAATAAATTACTTAAAATATTTATTTAATTCAATAAATATTTAAATTAAATTACAAATTTCTCGATCGTTACAGATCCAGTTACATACGATGAGGTAAAAGTTGTAAACACTCATAGAAATGGATTGAAGCAAGCTTCTCAAAAATGGAACATTCGTTTTGATGAGATAATCAAAAGTGTTTGATTTTATCAAAAATAAGAATGAACTTAGTGTGTACAAAAGGGTCAATGGGAGCGTCGTGACATTTCTAATATTATATGTTGATATACTATGGATAAGGAATGACATACCAATGCTACAATTTGTAAAGATAAAGTTATCTAAACATTCCTCCATGAATGATATGGGAAGAGTATCGTTATTGGGGATACAAATCTATATAGATAAATTTAATAGGATGCTTGACTTAACCCAATGAACGTATATTATTTTGATGCTAAAGTCGTTTAGCATGGAAAACTCTAAGAGATGTCCCATGTTGATGAGTCATGGAGTGTATCTCTCTTAATAGTCCCCATAGACTCCTGAAAAGAGAGATTGCATGAGTGACAATCATGTATACAATGAAATATATGAGACATGATGTTGGTCAGTCATATTTTAGAGAAGATCATTGTAAGACAATGAAAAACATCTTAAATTACTTGACCGACACTAAGGATGTGATCAGATTTATGGTGAGTCTGAATTAAAACTAGAAGGCTTAACATACTCAAGATTTTCAGACAGACCACGACGACAGAAAAATCTACTTTAAGGTAAAGTGTTACATTGAACAGTGGTGCAGTGAAATTGGAAAGGTTCCAAACAGCAAAAAGTTGTTAGCTTAGAGATAAAGAAAAAGTATATAGCTGTAAATGAAGCTGCACGTTGATTGTTTGGATATAAGTTCATTACAGAACTAGGAATAGTTCCTAAGTCTCATCTTAGATCTAAACATGTGTTGTGGCACTTTCATTTGATTAGAGGAATCATTGAAAGATGGGAAATCACTATAAAGATAGTGGACTCTCAAGAACAACATTACATATCCATTTACTAAGCTTATCCAATAGCAGGATAATCGTCACTTAGAGAAGAAGGGTATGAGATACCATGACGATTGACTTTAGTGTAAGAGGGAGATTGAAAGTAGTATGCACACAAGCCAATTATGTTTGATGATAAAGCATATACTTTGTAACAATCTTATTCATTTATTAATAAAAAGTATTAATTTATTAAAGGCTTTTAATTATCTACATGATGCTGTTTTATAATATGTGATAAACCCATAGTTTTAAGCAATGCTTTTAGAATAATGATGATGATCATTCAAATGAGATCTAAATTCTTAGAAAGTTTAAAACTAAAATAGTTCCCAATCATTGGATTACTAAATTGGGGATTAGTGAATTCGGATAGATTGGTACATACGTTGTATGCTCATTGGATGAGGATGATTGATCTCATGATCATTTGTGTGGAGACACTAAAGCAAGTATGTAGGTGCTTATTAGAGAATAAGTTCGCTTAACGTGGCTCGCGAAGGAATACATAATGGAGTTTTACTTGTCTGTCAATAGGAATTCCTGTAGTGATAGTAGTATAAGTGATCTTTGGATTTGAGATCATCATAGTATCTTGTGTATGATGAATTATACTTTGACTTATTCCTTAATACCCTTAGGGTATATCAAAGGGTATGCTTGGTTATAATAAGTTGTACATGGAGATAATACATGATCAATAAAGAATCTACCACTTCTAGTAAAAGAAGAGAAATGTCATATGTGATTCGATAAATGACAACCCAGTAGTCCTTGGCCAAGGCAGAATAAAATTAGAAAGGAGTTTCTAATTTTCATTATTTGGAGTTGTGCATTTAAGAGTCGAAATACATATAAATAAATAAAATAAGACTTGACAGTAATTGCATGTCTTATATTTAATTGAGACATTGTATGGTGGAAGGATTGAATTGTACGGTAACTATTTACTCAAAGGTTCTTTTATGATTAATGTTGAAATCTAAATTATCTGGAAAGTCGTTGATCGCTAGGGAGGCTTATCCCTATTGTAGAATAAATATTATTTATTTAAATAAATTAATATTTTAATTTATTTATTTAAATAAGATTAGAATTGTTCTAATTGATTTATTCACAACCGATTTGATATGGAGAACCTAAAGGCTCACACCATAAAAGGAAGAATAATTATTTAAGAAGTTAATGACATAATCATAATAATATGTTAAGTGTATTTAATTTAATCTATGGTGATAGAATAAATTAAATAGCTTAATATTTATTATTTAATATTTTAGACATATTAAATATATAAATTAATAAAAGGAGTCTTATTAATATTATTACAATTATTATTATTTTAATTTCTAAAGAGTTGGAAATTAATTTAATATTAGTACTCTCTTTTATTCCTAATAAGATTAGGAGGCTAATTAATTAAAGGATTTTAATTGATTAAAATGAAATCTAATTCCTTAATTGTTAAGGAGGGTTGCCCACATATATAAATAAGAGGAGTCTTATTATGGGTGTAGAGTTGTTGTTGACTTTTTCACAACATACGTGATTCCAATTATTGGAGAGTACGTTCCATTTATATGAGAGATAGAAAAATTAGGGTTTTGCCAAACACCCATCTTCTTGAATTTTTCTTCTTCTTTGGTAGATCACCTCTAGAGGCCAAACATTTGGGTGGCTAACGTTGATCAAAGGAAGGAACCAAGCCCGGTGGATTCAAGTTGAACGCGAAAAGGATTGGAGGTGAACTTGTACTTAAGAAAGCTCAGATCTTCAAGGGTATGATTCTTGTTCTTTATCTTTTCGTTTAATTAATAATTGTGCACAAACACAGTTTCGAAAAAAATCCTCAAACTTGGTGGCTAGTACCGTAGTTCCATTTTTTGTAGATCGTACGACGATTCACAGGGCGTTCGTGTGGATACCGTAGAGACGCAGTTTGTTTGAATTGTGTTGGAGATTCGACCGCATCGATTCTAGCTTTAATAATCGGTATAATTTCTAACCACTGAATTGATTTGTTTTTTTCGATGGATCCTGTATTAGGGTTTCACAATTGTCTTTCAATTATTTATTTTTGCTGCATTTTATGTGCCGAAACCCTACACTCCGTATATAGTTCCAATCCATGACATACACAGCTTCTCACCACTTCGAATTCCTCATATGGGTAGTTCTCACAGAACGTCTCACCTCTTTTTCTATGAGAAACTGATCTCGAAACTGAGGATGAGGAAGATCCTAAATCTGAGAATGATATACATGTTAATTCTTATGGGTTTGATGACGTACGTAATTAAAAATGATCATTCATATTAGTACATACCACATATTGTTAAACCTTTCATATTCATAATATACCAATTTGGTTATTGCAGTAGGATATTCATGGCTAAAAATAACGGTGGAGGTCGTCGAGGTGGTGGGCGATCCGGTACTGGAGACGGTAGCCACGATGGAGGCTCTTCTTCAGGCGTTAGTAAGTTATCTTAGCTAGGATTTAAATATATCTCAAGCTACATTAGTTTATGTTTATTGACTCAGTTAAATATAATTATTACAGACGCACCTCGTCGACGACACCGAGGGATAAACCTCGATATCTTTGGTCGTTCGCCGGCAGTGCCATTTACAATACCGGTTGATGTCACTTCTGGACAGTAAGTGTTAATATATTGGTAATATTTCGGTCAGTTATTGCAAAACACAATTCACATAACACATATTGTTATATTTTTTCGGTAGTATACTAGACCTAGTGGCTAAGCACACCCTACACGCGATCTGTTTGACGCATCTCCAGAGAGGGTGCATGCAGTTCAGCCAGTATGCACGGTACGATGCCACTTTTATGCAGACCGTCTTGCGGGAGTTCCACGTAAGTTAAGTATATTATATTAATTACTACATAGTTGTATTAGGATGACGAAATCAATTGTTCCTAATTTTAAAACTTTTGTTGTAGGTTTATTATAGATTTAACCCGAGCATCTCTCAGTCAGCTGGCGACAATGTGATTGAACATCATGTCGCTGCGAATTACTCTGGCTGGCTGTATGAGATGCGACAGTGGGCAACCTGGGCAGTTGAGGACCAGCCCAGGACCACCATAAGAGATTATCAGCCCTGCATAGTCTCCGATTTAGCCTGGGAGGCTATGTGTGCGCACTGGGATGCTGATGACTTCAAGAAAAAGTCTGAGCAGGTGAAGAAGAACCGTGGTCAGCTCCGGATAGTACACACCACTGGTTCTCAGTCGTTTGAGGAGGCGAAGACGGTAAGTGCGTTGTATTTAGTTATTTAGTTATCAAGTTCTCACATAAATACTTAATACCTGTTTTATGAATGTTTTTATTAGGCCTTGAGAAAGACCTTGGGCCGAGATACTACCATTTTAGAGTTTTGGGATCGAGCCCACACGCCTAAGGCCGAGCGTGCTTTGTCTCAGACAACTTTAGTTATACGGATAAAACTCATCTTAATATTTAGCTTTTAGTAATATTCAATCGTAAATAAAATGATATAATTAACATACGTATACAAAATAAATTACATGATCGATTTTAAAGGCTTTGGGATGAGCGTATAGTTGAGTTGGAGGCTATTAGGAGGTGTTCTGAGCCGTTAGAATCTGCCATACCTCTTCCCGATATTGTATTAGATCGAGATGAGGAGCTGAGACTATGGGTCGCGTCTCAGGATCCCTCTACTAGCAGTACAGAAAGATATCGAGTGTTGGGTCTGCCGAGGATACCCGCATATACACTTTTTGGAGGTAATATTTTTTATGTGTCACGAAATTATCCGAATTTATCACATTATATAAATTATTATTAGTAATCAAATTTATATCTTTTTATAGGCTCCAGCCAGCGCCAGCGTCTGAGAGCACATGTTGAACCATCTCATAAGGGTGCTGGCTTGGATGACGAGATCTTCCAGAGGCTGATAGGGGCCGTGTCGGATAGGTTTCGTACCAATTCGGTCTTTCGGTGTCAGTAGTTGCCTATCAGTTCTCTTCTTCGCCAGATTACTTATGATATTATAGCAGGGGCCTCCGCAGAGAGTACGGGATTACCGTAGGAGCAGTTCGATGCTTGGAGTGGCGAGATGCTCCGGATGGTGATTACCCTCTTAGAGGAGGCTTTTCGTCCGCCCCCGCCTACTCAAGTATTCTTATTGTTTATATTTTTTTCAATTAAGGCTAGCTTGTTAATTCTCTCACTCTCTCTCACTCTCTCTCTCACACACACACATACACACACACACACATATATATATATATATTATACGGACTGATGATTTATATTTTTGATTCTATCAACAGGGTGGCGATGGCGAGCAGACTGACGATTCCATACACCAGAGCAGTGTCGTTCACCTCCACCCGATGATGATACTTTTACTAGTTTATAGTTCGTTTATATTCATATTATTGTAGAAAATTTGTATATATTGTAGTGTCTAATTGCGTCTGTATAAGTATTGTAGAACATTTGTATATATTGTAGTGTCTAATTGCGTCTGTATAAGTATTATAAATTATATTGTTTATCATTTATGGAACATTAACTTATATTTGTAATTGTTAGCTCAGTAGTGCTTATGATAATCAGTTAGTAGATTACGTTTTGCTGGATGTGTTGCTATCATTTTTAGCGCTACGTTGAATATTTGAATGTGAGATACATGTTTATATTACTGTTTATTGGGTTGTGACAGGATACAGGTACATAAATGGGTTTAAACACATGGAAACTGTACTTTTCAAATATGCATTTAAAAAAATAGTTAATTCCGACGGAATAAGGTATAAATTTTGTCGGATTTAATAATTAGCCATTTTTAAAAAATACTAGTAAATTTTAATTCCGAGGGAATATTTTTGTCGAAAAAAGGAATATTATACTCGACGTAAAGTTTCGTCCTATTTATTGAGTCATAAATAGCTTATTTTCGATGAAATTCTGTCGGAGATAAATTCATCGAAGATAAGATAGGTACGACGGAATTTGTGACGGATGTTATCTTCGACGCGTATATATATGACCGAATTTCTGACGGAATATTCCGTCAAAAATAACCTATTTTTGGCTGAATAGGATTATTTTTTAGGGAAAATTTCGTCGAAAATAAGGCTTTTCCTTGTAGTGGTTGTTGTTATGTGTGTGTATATATATAAGAATTGATCCATAGCTAACTGTCGAGATATTTCATATGAATTCCACATCAGATAAATTCAAGAGTATAGATGGGTTAATAACTATGTTGGAGCCTCAACCTAGCTAATAGGTTAACCTTTTAGGTAAGGAGATAGTTCAACATGCTTATTGGGCTAGTCTACACATGTGTGTGATGAATTGGTGTGGGATGAACCATGCAACTCCATTACACTAACGTTATCAAATTAAGATTATCCTTACAACAAATCTTGAGAGTCCATCTGAATATCGAATTATTGATATAGTATTCCACACTTTAATAATGCGAACAAAAAAATATCCAAAATACCCTCCTTGTAAAATTACCCCGTCCGCAGTATTAAATTTTAGACGTTAGGTATGGTTGGCCAATTGGGAAACGACCTCATTTTTAAACAAGTGTCGTCCACAGTATTAAACTGTGAATGCTAAGTATGACTGCCAATTGGGAAACTAGGTTGTATTGGCCAAATTCAAAAAAAAATAGTTTTCTAGGCTCTGTAGTATTAAACTATGGATGACAAATAATAGATATGACTTCCTTAAAAAATTGCAATCAATGAAGAAAATTTATCGAAGCTCTGAATTCACCAACAACACCTACTCCTTCTCTTCAATGTAAACAAACAAAAATCAATAGAAAATTACAATCTTTATAACCCCCAAATAAGTGAAACAAAAAATTAAGAGTTGCAGAAAAGAAAAACTCACATAATGAAAGGAAAAATTTAGGCCAAAATCACCAGCGAGTTCTTTTACTCAGTTAATAGAAATTTCCAAGGAAATATCTAAATTATCAATTACAATTGCCTTATAACCTCTTAATAAAAGCTGAAGCATTGTATGTCTTCCAATATATCCTGCTCCTCTTGTCACCAATATATTGTGCGGCGCCATTATAAACAATTAAAATCCTGAAGAATTTTCTCTAAAAAAATCTACCCTATACATATACATATGCACGCAAAATTCTGTATGTAATATATAAATAAAAAAATATAATTATAATTTGTGTTCTTGATCTTCAGAAGAAGAACAGAACAAAATAGTAAATTCAGAGCTTCAAGAGTCATTTGAGATATTTATAAGTTTAGGGAGAGAGAGAAAGTAAACATGTTTTTATTTTATTTTTCATTGACTAATAATCGTAGAGTACTGAATCATCGAAATCGTAGAGTGGAATCAATTATTTGTCATCCTCAGTTTAATACCGTGGAGCCTAAAAAATATAAACATTTGGTGAATACGACGTCGTTTCGCAATTAGTCAGCCATACTTAGCGTTCGTAGTTTAATACTACGGACGACACTTATTTAAAAACGATATCATTTTCCAATTGGTCAGCCATACTTAGCTTCCTTAGTTTAATACTGCGGACGAGAGAATTTTTCAAAGAGGATATTTCGGACATTTGTCTCGTCCTGCAGTATTAAACTGCGAAATATTAGAAACTAAACTATAGACGGGGGCTATATTAATCAATCGATATTCGAATATATATATATATATATATATATATATATATATATATATATATATATATTTCCATCTACAGTTTTGTTTTCGGTATTTCCGTAGATTAATACTGTGGACGAGACATATGTCCAAAATACCCTCCTTGTAAAATTGTCTCGTCCACAGTATTAAACTGTGGACGCTAAATATGGCTAACCAATTGGGAAACGACGTCGTATTGGTGTCGAAGTACCACCGATCGCTATCAACAGTTTAAAAAAGTGAGCTGGAAAATTACAATTAGATCATCTATAGTTTACTATCCTTTTTAATCATATCCCTGAACTTCTATTATTCTTTTCAGATTTACCCTTATTAATTTTTTAATCTTTTTCATCAAGGTAGCCATAGTTTGCCAAGCATTTCATATCTGCCGCTGAACTTTTATCTTTTACCCTTATTGACAGATTTTTAGTTGGTTTTAATTTAAGGTTATCAAGACAAAGATCGTCAGTAAGTAATTTTTGTTGTAGTGTTCTAAACTTGATAAGTTTGTAAGTGTTAACGCCAAGATCTTTTGCCACGTCCCAAACACGTAAGACGTCCTGATCCTGCACAATAAACACGATCAACATCAAAAGCTTGACAGATTCGACCGTCGGGGGATAGCTCAGGCGTGAGAGTCAGTACATGTGATCACAAGGTTAATAATGGAGGATAAAATATCTAGTGTATTGAGACAGATAAAATTATCAGTTACCTGTACTTGGAAGACTTCCTTGCTATGATATACTCTCAGACCCGGTTTACCGTGCCACCCACTACTATATGACATAGACCCCTGATCCTGATGGTTTCAGCCGACTGCATGCAACTCACCCACTACCTCTGGTCAATGTTTTCCACCGCCGGCTGACTATCATCCCATCCATATTAATGCTTTGCAGAGATAACAGTCAAATGTCATCTTATTTCATCATTACCGGTCAAAGTAATAGATATTAAATTATTTGATGGATCAGCCTATGGATCCAACCTGATCCTGTGAGGACTTAATTAAGGTAACACAATGGCTAGGCCCAATAACTTTAGGACCAAATAGTGATGATCTAGTGGACTAACCGAATAAGTAGGCCCAATCCATTCGGCCCAATATGTGAAATATCAAGACCCAACATTGCCCCCTAGTTTTTTATTAAACAGAATGTTTAATAGAAAACTATAAACGGTCCACGATAGGAAGAACTTGGTAAAATTGAAAGAGGCTCAAAATAAAACTTATCAAGGCCCAATCGGTAAGGAATTAGAATAATAAGGCAGATTAAAACCGTAAGTCCAATACAAAAGACCCAATCTGGTATATGCTTGAAACTCCTCTTGGACGTTACCCTTCCAGCTTCATCTTGATTGTCAACATTAAATGTGCCGCCCTCGAGCCTCGTGAAACTGTCATAAACACTCATATAAAAACTCTTTTTACCCCCAATTTGAAAAAAAAATTACCTGCTAATTTGAAATATCAGACTCTTGAGCTTTCTTCTTTCTCTCGATTCTTTCTTCCTTACTGCAAATCATCAACAATGGCTTCACAAGATTCTGACAACGGTTCACCCCTCCTAGTGACTCTAATCACCACCGTTCCAACGAATCCAAGTCCAAATAAAGAGGCTTCGAGTTCGAACCCTAAGGCTACAACTCCTAGTAAGAAGGTCCCACCTCCAAAACCCACCCCTACTCCTTCTGAGTTTTTCAGAAATAAGGAACGTTTCTCCCATACCAATACTCCTTCCACCATTACTGAATCTGAGCTAAGAGGATTCGAACTCGTTGCCACATACCGAATACCCATTTGGTGAGAGCTCCCAGGTCTGAGGAGCGAATGTATCAACGTCCTGAAGGATGGATAGCTATTCCCGTAACTATCCTCGAGAAAGGAGTTAGATTCCCTTTTCATATCTTCTTAGTTACCCTATTAGGGTTTATCGGTGTTAGGTTCGCCCAATTGGTACCGAATTCTTACATCCACATCCTTTCTTTCATTGCATTCTGTCACGAAGTAGGTGTCGAGCCCACCCATGATTTCTTCTTTACTATTTACAAGATCGGTCAATCCCGAGAGAAGAGTTTTAAAGCTATAAGCAAGCAATCGCCGAAGACAGGTGAAAAGTTCGAAAGACACTCCCTGATATCTACCCCTTCCAGCAATAAAGGATGGCATAAGGGGTGGTTCTTCATTAAAGGACCAGAAATAGCCTCCCTGCCGAACTAGGCCACTGATGAGAAAGTCTCTGCTAGTTTTATGGATATTCTGGAAGAATGCATTGCTGAGATGATAGAGCTCTTTGACAACTTCCAGAAGTAGAAATGGAGTTACGAACTTCTTTCCAAGCAGGCGTGGTTATACAACCACAAATGTAAGTGCTGAATTGTGTTGTATGTATAATTTTTAGAAATTTTAAGTGATATAAAAGGTTATATATAACTGTCAATCCTTTGTAGTAACTTTGATTAAGCGATCATCTTCGGAAGTAAAAGATTATGAGGATTGTCTATCTGGAAAGTCCTCGGAAGCTGCTGAAAACTCCACTGATAGAAGTTGTGCCCGAAGACAATCCAATCAATGAAACACTCACCATTGAACCTCAAATAGATGAGCCAGAAGCTGATGATCCCATTCAAGTGGAAGAAACCCTTTAACCACGCCGGAAAAAGAGGTCCGTCTGAAAACCCCGTTCAATTCCTACTCCAACATCTCCTGAACCCCTCCCAGAACCTGAACCACCTACCAAAATAGCCCCCACTCGAGGAAGTTTACTCGATTTGCCTATGGATGATCGAAAAAGACTTCTTCGAGTCAAAAAATTAGAACAAAAATTACTCCTCCAACAACAAATGAACTCCGAGTGCCTTCGTCTTCAACCGATCCACCCCCTACAATTCCCGTAGAGATACAAATTTCTGATGAGGAAGAACAAGTTGAACCTGTGCCAGCACTATCCCGGAAGAGGAAACAACCTTCTACTAGTCACCCAAGTTCATCCTCAGCTCCATCACCACCTCGTGAGCCCATTCCAGTCCAATCCCCTTCTCCTGAAAATATGTACATGGACCCCTCTCCAACTTACGATCAACATGTGCCTTCTCTCGAATGAACCATGAGATCTCCTTCAAGGCCTTCATTCCACGAGTTTCAGAATGAGGTCCATGGCATCTACCGACCCTATGGCCCCGGTTTAATGCCAATTTCCCTTTCCAACTTTTCAATACCTTCAGTCCGGGAAACTGATGATCACCGATTCGGCAATAGCTTCAATCGGGGATTTGATCGATAAAGGCATGAGCTATATAGCGCATGTAAATAACTTTTTAATCTTCATACTTCTTTTCATGCTTAGGTTAGATATCTAAAATTAATTGAATAATGATGAACATGTACAGGCCAATGCTAATTTTGGGCGTTTACGCCCTAAACATCTTGAATCCGAAGCTGCAGAGGAGGTGGCCAAAAAAGAGAATACGATATTGCAGTCTGCCTTAGCGAAAGCAAGTCATGACTGTGATATCACTATCTACAACAATGAACGTCTTCGAGAGGATCTAGCTCAAACCAAGGATGAATTGAAGATGTCTAAGGAAGAGCTGAAGACGATCAAGGCCAGTCAACAAGATCTGACTAACATGAATGTCGATCTTGTTGAAAAGAACGAAGTTCTAAGGGCTAGAAATGAAGAAATCGCTATAGCCAATAAGAGCTTGGTAATACAAGTGGACGATCTTTAATTGAAGGCTCGTGAAGATAAAGAAAGGCACCTGATCAGACGTCGGAAGCTCCAAGATAAGCTAAAAGCCTTGACGGAGCTTGGTCCTCCTTTGACTGAAGAACTGCATAAGCAGATACAGACTGAATACCGAGTATCCGACGAGCTGAATACAGAAATCCTTTGGGTGTACTCTGAAGGTTATGAAGTCTGTCGAAGTCGAGGAAAGGAGAAGCTAGTTACAGCTAAGGTAGATCCGGCCCTGCTTGATTCTGAAGACAAAGATAATGCCTGAATCGGATATTGCTTTGTTCTAGTATTAGGACCTTTATGTAAAAATTTCTATCTTTTTATGTAAACATTCGAATATTAATTGAATATCAACTTCGTTTCTCATGACTTCAGTATAGTTCGTTTCTTGTCAATAATTCAGCATCAATCAACTTTGAAACTGTATAAGATGCTTTTGAACTTAACTTAAATTGTGAACCAGGATAAGCAAATAGATCATATAATCAATTAAGTTAAAGAATATCATAGACCGGACATAATGAACCGAACTCAACAGTTGAACAAAATAAAGTGAATTACCGAAGTGTGAGACAGATCATGTATAAGGTGAATTCGACTGATCCTCCTTGCACCATCAGGATCTTGTTTACCACTCGGGGTAAAACAAGTATATAAGGACCATAGGAATTTGTTTACCACACGGGGTGAAACAAATCATAAGGACATGCCTGACAATAAGGCTACCATCGAATGGTCAGCGAGTCCGATCGAACCTCCTTACTTCGGTGCATTGGTTTACCACTCGCGGTAAAACAATATTAAAAGGACTATGGAATTTGTTTACCACGCAGGGTATAACAAACCCATTAGGACACTCCTGCAGATAAGGCTACCATCGAATGGTCAGCGAGTCCAACCGAACCTCCTTACTTCGGTGCATTTGTTTACCACTCGGTGTAAAATAATATTAAAAGGACTATGGAATTTGTTTACCACGCAGGGTATAACAAACCCATGAGGACACTCCTGCCGATAAGGCTACCATCGAATGGTCAGCGAGTCCACCCGGTCCTCCTTACACCATTGTGAATTTAGGACCAATAGAGAGAAGATCAATTGTGAAAAGTGAATCGTTTATTAATGTTGATCCAATATTTACAGACTACCAGGAGACTGACTCGATCTTTACTGAAAATATTTCCGAAGTCTACCAGCATGCCAAGTATTCTTGATTTCTGATCCGTCTCATGCCTTTAACCGATAAGTTCCTGGCTTCGGTACTTCAACTACCTCATACGGTTCTTTCCAATTCGGCATCAATTTTCCCAAGTTCTGAGGCATAGATGCTTCGACTTCCCTGAGGATAAAATCTCCCACTTCAAATCTACAAAGCTTTACCCCCTTATTGTAATGTTTGACTACTCTCCGTTGATAGGCTGCTAACTTGATCAAAGCCACCTCTCTGACTTCTTCCAACAGATTCATGTTGACCTTCAGTCCTTCATCATTGTAGATCTCTTTGAACTAACTAACCCAAAGACTTGGAGATCCAATCTCAACTGGGACTAAGGCATCAGTACCATAGGCCAGTCTGAAAGGTGAATCCCCTGTTGTAGTCCTCGGTGTAGTCCGGTAAGCCCATAATATGCTGAGCTGCTCTTCAGGCCACCTCCCTTTAGCTTCATCGAGTCTACGCTTGATCCCATTCAGCAGTGTTCTGTTGGTCACCTCGAGCTGCCCATTCAACTGTGGATGAGCCACTGAAGTCTTTCTGTACTGAACCCCCAATTTCTTTAAAGATCCTTCAAACTTCGATCCCACAAACTGGCATCCGTTGTCCAATATCACCACCTTAGGAATTCCAAAACAAAATACTACTGACTCTTTCATGAACTTCAAGCATTCTTGTTCCGTTATCAACCTAAGTTGATTTGCTTCTACCCATTTGGTCATATAATCGATGGCACCTATAAAAAAACTGACCTGACCTTTAGCTTTCGACAATGGACCCAGTATATCTACCCCCCAGACAGCAAAGTGTATAGGAGATAAGATCGAGTATAGCTCTTCTGGTGGCTGATGAGGAATAGAACTGTTGAGCTGACACTTCTCGCACTTCTTCACATACTCCGTAGCTTCTTTGAAGATAGTAGGCTAGTAGAAACCCTGACGAAGTACTTTATAGGCTAATGACTTAGCAGCCATATGGTCACTATAGATGCCCTCGTGAACCTCCCAAAGAACATATTCGGCCTCGGATGGAACCAGTCACTTCAAAAATGGTGATGAAAAATCCATTTGATAAAGGTCCCCATCAATGAGAACAAAATTGGCGCTCTTATACTTGATCTTCTTGGTCAACATCTGATTTGAAGGAAGGACGCCATCTGTCAGATACTCTATGTATGGAGTCATCCAACAGTTAGAATGTTCAACGCACATCACGACTTCATGCTGGATACTCGGCTGCTGTAGAACCTCCAAATAAACTGACCCATCAAAATAATTGGCATCCGTAGTGGCCAGATTCAACAATGCATCGGCAATAGAATTGTCATTATGCTCGACACCCTGAAACTCATAGGAGAGAAAATACTGAAGCCGATCTTTCAACTCTGCCAAATACTTGATCATTCTGGAACCTCGAGCTTCATACTCTCCTGAAACCTACTTGACAACCAACTGAGAGTCACTGTAAATGATCAACTTCTGAACTTCAAGACTCTTCGCCAGTCGAACTCCTGTCAACACAGCTTCATACTCCACCTCGTTATTCGTCGCTCTGAACCCAAATTTGATAGGCCTGCTACACTTTGAATCCCTCTGGACTTGTCAATATAATCCATGCTCCACTGACGTCTGAAGTAGAAGACCCATCTGTATACAGCGTCCATGAACTCTGGCTGTGCTGAAGAGCTGTAACTGATCTGTCGGACACTTCAGCTTCTAGCATCTCTGCATCTGCCTCTGTGAATGAACACTCCACCATGAAATCAGCTAAGGCCTGCCCCTTTATAGCTATTCGGGGATGAAATTCAATGAAAAATTCGGACAACTCCATTGTCTATGCAATCCAATCTTCCCGAAACTTCTAGCTTGCTCATCACCTTCTTCAGCGGTTGATCCGTGTAAACAACTAGGAGCCGACCTTGAAAATATTGCCTAAGATTTCGACTGGCTATTATCAAAGCAAAGGCAAATTTCTCAATATTTGGGTACCAGGTTTAAGCATCTCTTAAGACATGACTAACATAGTAGACTGGATGCTGTTTCCCCCCTAACTTCTTGAACTAACACTGCTCCCACTGCCAACGAACTTGCTGCCAGATACAGGTATAATGGCTCGGCAGGAACTGGATTCACCAGCAAAGGTGCCGAAGACAAATACGTCTTTATGCCTTGGAAAGTGTCTTCACACTCTAAAGTCCACTGGAACGTCTTCACATTCTTTGGTCCCTTCAACGTACCAAAGAACGGCAAACACCTTTCTGCCGACTTGGACATGAACCTCCTCAAAGCTGCAATCCTCCTTGTCAGACGTTGAATATCTTTAAATGACCTGAGGAGTCTTCATGTTTAGAATGGCCAGGATCTTCTCTGGATTGGCCTCAATGCCCCTCTGACTGACCAGATAACCCAGGAACTTCCCTGCACCGAGCCCGAAGTTGCATTTGGTGGGATTAAGCCTTAATTTGTGATGACGGACCGTCTGAAAGCATTCCTCTAAATCATCCAAGTGCTTCTGAACGATAATGTTCTTCACTATCATATCATCAACATACACCTCCATGTTTTCCCCAACTGCTTCTGGAAGAAGAATTTCATCATCCTCTGATATGTGGCTCCAGAATTTATCAAGCCAAACGTCATCTTCTTGTAAGCATATACCAAACGGTGTGTGATGAATTTTGTCTTCAAAATATCCTCTTTGCACATAGAGATTTGATAATAACCTGAAAAAGCATCCATAAAGCTTAGTAGTGCATACCCTGAAGTCGCATCAATGAGCTGATCGATCGATCTGGGGCAGAGGATAGAAATCCTTCGGGCAATCTTTGTTCAGGTCTGTGTAGTCGATGCATACTCGCCACTTCCTGTTTTGTTTCTGGACCAGCACCACAGTTTCCATCCACTCTGGATAGTCGATCTCAAAGATGAAGTCAGCAGCTATCAGTTTTGCGATCTCCTCATCAATAATCCTCTGACGCTCAGGTGCAAAGATTCGCCTCTTCTGCCGAACTGGCTTCTTTGATGGGTCTAGGTCGAGCCTATGCTCTGCAATCTTCTGACTGACTCCAGGCATATCTTGTGGCTCCCATGCAAAAATGTCCACATAACAGCGAAGAATTTCCATAAGGTTTGTCCGGAGAGGTTTCCGGCAAACCCGAACCTTATCTTCATTGTTTTTTCATTCTTTCCAACAATCAGTTCGATATCTTCTGTCTCTCCTGCAGGTGTGACCAATGTCTCTGAACTACTTTCAGTAAAGGGCTCGATCTTTATCGCCATAGTCTGCTTCTGCTTGCTGACACCTACTCCCGAAGCTATAACAGCATTCCGATAGCATTGTCTGGCCAGATCCAAGTCCCCTGCTACCTCTTCGACTCCATGTACTGTTGGGGACTTGATCTTGAAATGAGGAATAGAAGTCACTGCTTGTAGGGCTGTCAAAGTAGATCGTCTCAATATGGCATTGTAGGCCGAATCTACATGCACAACATAGAATTTACACGTTATTTCTACCTGTTGTGGAGTAGTACTGAAGATGACTGGTAGCTTAATAGTTCCTGCTCCTTTAACCGGATCGTTGCTGAAGCCATACAAAGGTGCCTCCTGCCCCACTTCCATCTTTCGCCCATCAAGATGCATCCTCTGATATGCATGGGCATACAGAATATCTACGGAAGACCCGTTATCTATCATCATCCGTTTTATGTAAATCGAACCCACTTGTGTTGTGATCACCAATGCTCCTTCATAGGGTTCGATGGGTTTCGAAGGATAATCTGCATCAGTAAAAGCTATAATTGTCCCTGGGAATGGTCTATCAATCTTCGGGAGAACACCCGTCATGGACATGACTAAGTCCAGATACCCTCTCCTCTTCTTCCCCACCAATTTTCCTGCCATCCCACTGGTTATTACATCAATGACGTGCCTTGGCAGCTGATTTGGAGCAGGTTGTACGGGTGGAACCAGTTGAACCACTTGAACAGTCCGATCTGCATTTTGTTGTTCTTGCTGATGGTCTCTTCCGGCCACATATTGAACTAACATACCGCTTTGAACCTTCCTCTCTACAAAGTCCTTTAGATTATAAAATTCATTAGTGTCGTGTCCTGCAGCTTGATGATAGCCACAATATTTTCGAGCATTGCTCTATCCTGGCTTGATATTATCATGAGGTGGTTCAAAGAATGGTTGGTTCCTGATCTGATCCAAAATCACCGACCTATCCATGTTCAGTTTGGTGTAAACCTTGTTCACCTTTTGGGTAGGAGCAGGTGGGCGATTACTTCCTTGTCGCCATGTGTTGTTGTACTTCTTAGAGCTACCCTCAGGCCGATCATTATACCCTCCTCCCTTCTTCTGATCGCCTTCAGCTTTAGAAGTATCTACCTCCTTCATTCGCTCTGAAGAAGGATGCTTCAGACTATTCATAGCATCCTCCACCACAATATAGCCCTCCACTTTATCAAAAGCCTAGGCCAAACTCTTCGGATGGTGAAACATCAACTTCTTCACCAACTTCTCTAACTTCACCAGATCTAAATAGTTCTGAAACAACCCCACAGCTTGAAGATCATTGAGGTCAGAAACCTGGCCAACGGCTTCCCTTAATCGCTTCACATACAGACCCAAAGACTCATTAGAAAACTGTTGGACTTGAGACAAAGAACCCGTAGGCTTTCCCCTCCTTCGATTGCTCCCAAAACGAGCATGAAACTTGTCACACAACTCGGACCACGACGAGACTGAATTAGCAAGCAAAGTCCCCATCCACTACCTTGCATCCTTCCTCAACGTCGTGACAAACGTGTGACACTTGGTATCATCAGTGAAATCATAATAGTCCATCAGCCTGTCAAACGCCTAACTATGGTCATAAGGATCCTCGGATCCATCATAACTCTCCATATGAGGCAACTTCTTGGTGGTATCTGCCTTCTCCTTAAGAATATCTGAGGAAAAGGGAGACGCCTTCTTTCCCGGAGTATCCTTCACCTTCGAACCTCAGCCAACTACTTTCGAAGCTCCTTTAACTCCTTCACCAAGAAATCTACACCTTCTGGTTGTGAGGAGACTTCTTTCTCCTAAGTGACCTTCTTCTTCTGAGTAGATCGACCCCTTCCACCAGAACCCACGACCCTCGATGGACTTCTGGACCTAATTCGGTGTGTGGCCCTGTCATCATGGTGAGAATATTCAAGACTATGTTCTCTCCTTCTATTCTCAGGTATATGCTCTCTTGACCGGCTCCTTTGTCTACCATCATCTCAACCTTGGGAATCGATCACGAGAAGTGCTTTCTTCGACACCTCAGGAGTTCTGCTCCTTGATCTCCTTCATTCCTGAGGTCACCCCCTGAGATGCATGAACAGAATGGACAGGTTCTTTCCCTTCTCGTTGTTGTACATCTCTAGGCCTACTACGCCTCTCGGACTGCACATAAGTGGACACTCATCCTTCAGATCAGCTATTCGAAGCATCTGTACGGCTATATCCTCCCTCTGTTTCAGAAGGACTTCTAAAGCTTTATCTGCCTCGTCCGTCATCTTCGCCAATTTGGCAGCCTTATCATCCCGACCACTTCGGTGATGGGTTCTAGGCGGTGAGCCTTCTACCCGTCTTCGGTCCTGGTCACGACCTTTATCAACAGCAAACACCAACCTCCTTCGGGCTTCACCATTGGCTTTCGAACGAGAACCCCCTGAATCATGCTTGGAAGTCGTACTGTCATGAACACTCTTTGAGGGACCCAGACGATCCCTGACAGAGACACGTGATAACGATGAGCTAACAACCATCGGATGTCCCTCCGGTGAAACAGTTCTACTCTTCACCATACTGTCTGACGTAGAACAAATAAAAGTTTGTGATTGAAAACTCAAGGACACTAGAACACAGCCCTCCTTCTAGCGCCAATGTTAACGTCAAGATCTTCTGCCACGTCCCAATCACGTAAGACGTCCTGATCATGCACAATAAACACGATCAACACCAAAAGCTTGACGGCTTCGACTGTCGGGGGATAGCTCAGGCGTGAGAGTCAGTACAGACGATCACAATGTTAATAATAGAGGTTAAAATATCTAGTGTATTGAGAGAGATAAAATTATCAGTTACCTGTACTTGGAAGACTTCCTTGCTATGATATACTCTCAGACCCGGTTTACCATGCCACCCACTACTATCTGACACAGCCCCCTGATCCTGATGGTTTCAGCCGACTGCATGCAACTCACCCACTACCTCTGGTCATTATTTTTCACTGTCGGCCGATTATCATCACATCCACATTAATGCTTTGCAGAGAGAACAGTCAACTGTCATCTTATTTCATCGTTATCGGTCAAAGTAATAGATATTTAATTATTTGATGGGTCAGCCTATGGATCCAACCCGATCATGTAAGGACTTAATTAAGGTAACACAATGGCTAGGCCCAATAACTTTAGGACCCAATAGTGATGACCCAGTGGACTAACCGAATAAATAGGCCCAATCCATTCGGCCCAATATGTGAAATATCAAGACCCAACAGTAAGTTATGTTTTACTAGTATTACAAAATAAATAAACCAATCATACATTGAATTTTGTACAGATCAATGCATATACAACTACAAACCCTTAGGTAGGCATTTGTTGTTGTGGTCCAACATTAAAATTGAGAGTGGTGTGAAGTAAAGGAAATTTTATCTTCTATTAGACATTCCATGTGATAAGCTAGTAGCCCATGCATGCTTTTAATGAAGGACTGCTTCTTCTAGTAATAAACCATCCTCTTATTTGTCTCTAAAAGTTGTGTCATAAAGATAGACTTCCCATCAATTCCTACAGCATGCATTCTCCCTCCCCTCTACTTGCCAACATGATTTTGGAATTTTAGGCAGTCCATCAAAGTCTATAAATCTTCAAATCCCATAATAATAATACTTTGCTTGACCATATTTCTCCAAAATCCAATATATAGTGTAATATATGTACATATTTAGTGAAAAAGATGCGTCTTTTTGGATGTTTTCATCAAGAATTCTAGGAGGTGCTGAAAACACATTTAGGCTATAGCTACATGATTATTTAATTCCCCCGGGAATTAATATTTGGATAAGTGAAATTTAATATTTTTACAAGTTTCCTCTCACATTCTCAATTCTTGTGTGAAAGACTTTGCGGAACTATCGCTTTTACTGAAAAAAAATATTAATTTTCCTTAATCTTTATTGTTAACAGAATTAATATATATATATATACACACACACACTCACACATACATATATATATAGAAAAATGTTATCTAACCCAATGACTTAGACAAACTTGAGTTGTGTTTGATTGCATCTTAACAGTTTATCTCTTAATGCATATTAATAACCAATATCTTTGTATTAAGAGGTTTTCTGAATAATTTAGACTCATATTTATATCTTAACTATTTAAAGGACCTCTTAATTAATATAAAGATGTGGGTTATTAAAATGCATTAAAAAGTAAACCGTTCAAATATATATATATATATATATATTAAGATATATATATATATATATATATATATATATATATATATATATTAAGATGCAATCAAAAATTATACATGCATATACATGCAGTTATATATGCATAAAAATGCACAATCACAAATATACACTCCCGCCGTTCCTTAATATAGGTCGTTTTAGAGAAATATTTTTGTTCCTTAATATAAGTCGTTTGAGAATTTCAAGTAAGCATTAATTGCTTAGTTTCTAATATTACCACAAGTATTAAATATAACTTTGGTTCTCTCACTATTTTTTGTCCAATAAATAACAAACTCTTCTTCCAATACAAGGGCAATATAGACAATTGATATTATAATTAATATTATATAATCATTACCTTAATACTTATGCACAACCCTAAAGTGACTTATATTAAGGAACGGAGGGAGTACATGATACAATTTATAAAATAGAACTGACAAATTATAAATAGACCCCTCCTAGAATTCCTGACGAAAACATCCAAAATGAAACATCTTTACAATTCATGATATATTTATAAATTTTAAGGTTATATTTATACACCATGTTTACCGATAACTTTGAAGAGTATTTGGATACCATTGTTATCAGTTCAAAATAGCGTCAAACAGAATATTTTTTAAATTTAAAATTAAAAAAAATAACAAATAAAATATTTTTTGTGGGCAGAATGAGGAAAGAGTATATTTGACACTTCACCATTTATTCAGCGAAAAATTCTATGCGGACATTATAATTGGACATAAAAATTGAACACGAAGTGCTTTATAATTGAGAGGTAAAAATATAAATAGATAAAATTATAAAGTACTCATGTCCAATTTTTCTGTCCGTATAGAAGAACTCTTATTCAGCTAATCTAGATATTGATAAGTATGATTAAGCTATAATCATGACTTAATCTTTCTGGCTTAATCACATAAGAGTGAATTGGGTTCTCTTGACATATAAAAGTTGAAATGAATTAAACTACGAAAATCAAAATGAATATATATTGATTTCTTATTGTTGTTCGTAGGCTAGTAGCATTTTGGTTGTTAGCATGTCCATGTCCCATTTTTTTAAAAAAGTGGTGTTACTTGATTTGCCAAGTCGGTTGAATTCAGCCATTAAATTTTCAATCCAATAAACAATTAATATTTTTATATCCACAAATTATTTATAATAACAATTTTTTTTTAAGAGATCATGATCCATTTAGCTGGCAGGAGTTCCACATTTATTAGGTACAAGGTTTGCCATTTTTTTTAGAATTTAAGTTAAATTTGAAATGAGTTTCATTAATTATTTGAAATAAATTTATATATTAATTTATTTTATTTCATAAATAAATTAAAATTAAATATTTAGAAGTTTAAATGCATGGGGTAATAATGAGAAATTAACTTTCAAACATCATTCTTGAAAATAATAATAAATGTTTGTGGGAAGTTATGTCACACATCGGTTAAGAACTAAAGTTTGAATGAGTTTATATACAATTAATTTGCTCTTGGGTTTGGACCACCACTTTTGTGAAAGGGAGATGACTTGGTCAAGACTTGGTTTGAACTAACACACGCGCCGCCACCAACAGGCCGGGTTGGTCGGGCTCGTGGATCTGGGTCATTGTATATATTTTTGAGCGACATTTATTTAAATTTTTGTTATATTTATTTATATTATCAAAACTGTGTTGTTTTGAGAAACATAATTTATTATCATACTACGTCGTTTTAGGAAGCGTCATTTGCCAGAACGAAAGCGCTAATACTGCATCTTTTTGGAAAGCGCCTGCTCAAATGGAAGCACCCTTTCTGGCAAGCCTAAAACTACGTCGTTTTGGCCCGAACGAACGTGACCTTTCTGCCAAGCCCAAAAATTATGTCATTTTTGGCTAAACGTGTCTTTTCAAGGGGATGTGTCTCATCTGAGGGGTCACTAAACCCTCCTATAGATAGCCTAGGGGGCAGCTTTTTAATTCATTCAATTCACAAGCATTCAAGCATTCTCAGTCATTCAAGTCTTCATCTTTTCATAAGTAATTCATAATCAATTTTTAGAGAGAGTTTAAAGTATTTTATTTGGTTCGTGTGTATGCTATTTGTAGTGTTATTATAGAAAACGTTATCATTGAATCATGGGAGATAAATGCTATTAACTTTGAGAACCATAAGGAGGACATAATTGTCTTAAGGATATAGTACCAAGTACTAGTCTTGACATATTAAATTTACTATGTTGCAGCTATTCTTTATTACAAGATAAGTCTTATATATATAGTCCTTGTCCATTCAATTATCCTAACAATCATAAGACAATGAACTATATTTATATATATATATATATATATATATATATATATATATATATATATATATATATATTTGCAAAAATATGGCTTCCGATTCTATAACTATAGTCGGTTCTTCTTCTACACCAATGATACCTAATGTTTCTGTGAACCATGGTGAAAAGCAAGAAAAGTTCAATGGAACAAAGTTTAAAAGATGGCAACAAAGGATATTTTTTTATCTCATTACGCTCAACTTGGCAAGGTTTCTTTCATGAAGACCCCTGTGCTTAATGAGAATGAAACAGATAGGCAAGTTTTTATCGCAATTGATGCATGGAAACATACTGTTTTTTTGTGTCGAAACTACATTCTCAATGGATTTGGATAATACATTATATAATGTGTATAGTTCTCTCAAGACAACAAGAGAATTATGAGATTCCTTGGATAAAAAGTATAAAATAGAAGATGTTGGCACGAAGAAATTCGTAGTTAGAAGATTTTTGGACTTTAAAATGCTGGATTCCAAGGCTATCATTAACCAAGTCCAAGAACTACAAGTAATCATGCATGAAATACCTGTAGATGGTATGTACTTGAGTGAATCTTTTCAAGTTGCCGCTATTATTGAAAAGCTACCACCAATGTAGAAATATTTTAAGAATTATCTCAAGCATAAGCGCAGAGAAATGAAACTTGAAGACTTAATCGTGAAATTAAGGATAAAAGAGGACAATCGTGCTTCCGAGAAGAAAGCAAGAAGGACCTTTATGGAACATAAAGCTAACGTGGTGGAACAAGGTCAGAAATCTAAAAAGATAAAGCACTCCGACAATGGGCCTCAACAGGGAAAAAATAAGAAGTTTCAAGGCAAATGCTACATTTGTGACAAGCCAGAATATAGGGCAAAGGATTGTCATAAACGCAAAGACCAGAACTAGAAGTCCACACAAGCTAATGTAACAGAAGTGGACGATCTTCTTGAACACATTTTTGAAATGAACCTATCAGCGGTTGTTTCTATAGAAAACATGGTCGAGAATCCTAGGGAATGGTGGGTAGATACTAGAGTAACCCATCATATGTGTTCTGATAGGAAGATGTTCTCTACATATCAGGAAATTGATAATGGAGAATAATTATATATGGAGAATTTTTCTACGTCAAAAATTATTGGTCAATGAAAGGTAGTTCTAAAAATGACATCTGGCAAGGAACTCATGCTCAACAACGTGTTCCATGTGCCCGATATTCGGAATAATTTAGTGTTAAGATATCTTCTTAGTGAAAAGGGATTCAAATTTGTCTTTGTATTGGACACATCTGTTCTAACTAAAAATGGGATGTGTGTAGGGAAGGGATATATTAGCGATGGGATCTTTAAAATGAATGTAATGACAATTGTACCTTCCAATATTAATAAAAATACATCTTCTGCTTATATGAATTATTCGTCTAATTTATGGCATGGTAGATTAGGACATGTTAATTATAATATTATACATAGATTAATTAATAAGGAATGTTTGCCAAAATGTGAGATTAACTCAAATAATAAATGTGAATTTGTGTTGAGGCAAAATTTCGAAAATCTTCTTTTAAATCAATTGAAAAAAGTACGGAACCTCTTGAATTGGTACATATTGACATTTGTGATTTAAAGTATATATAAACAAAAGGGGGTAAGAAATATTTTATTACTTTTATAGATGATTGTACAAGATATTGTTATGCTTACTTATTGAGAAGTAAAGATGAGGCTTTGGAAATATTTATACATTAGAAAATTGAGGTTGAGAATCAACTTGATAAAAAGATCAAGATAATTAAAAGTGGTAGAGGTGAGGAATATGAATTTTCTTTTGCTGAAATTAGTTCACAACATTGTATAATAAACCAAACAACTGCACCTTATTTATCACAACAAAATGGTGTTGTTGAAAGAAAAAATAGAATATTGAAAGAAATGATGAATGCAATGTTATTAAGTTCTAGGCTACCTAAAAAATGTGGGGGGGATTAATTCTTTTATCAAATTATATTCTCAATCGAATACCTCAAAAGAAGTCTAATGCATCACTCTATGAATTGTGGAAAGGACGTGAGCCGTCTTATAAACACTTAAAAGTGTGGAGGTGTGACGCCCCCAAAACAGGTATACATCACCCATTTTGAGTCGCCAAATACATGGTACAAAATTCAAATACAACTTAATTATACAACAGTCGTGTAAAATACGACAAAACATAGCTCAGAGTTTAAACAAGAATATTGTCGTCTAGACAATATCCACACTCAATGGTGTCCTCATTACAATTATTATCACATTATTCCGTAGAATAGTGAGGACTACTAAATCCATTTATCCTGGACCATCACTCCATTCTCCGACTCGTCCCAGCTATATTCTCATTTCCTGAAGAGAACAATGAAAGAAAATGGTGAGCTCAACTAGCCCAATAAGAAATATTATGACTAAGATAATGCAGAATAAATTATCCTTAGCCTTCAACAGTATAACAACTGATAGAATACAATAGACAACAAGTTTTACTGCAGCGGAATAAGCAATCCATTAGAAGAGTCAAGTAGAGCCTAAAATCTAATATCTTCTATGATTTAAAAAGTTTTTCAACAACTTTGTCGCTGAGACTCAGCTTAATAAATAAAATTGAATCATCTATGCACCACGACCAAGGATATTCATGTAATCATCAATGGTCATGATTATACCGAATAATCCCTGGTCATAATCATACCAACAACTGTCCATCAATGAACTACAGACCAATGAGAACTTTTACCACATCATTCGTCACATTACGGTCATGATTATACCGAATAATCCCTGGTCATAATCATACCAAGTCCATCTATGCACGTAAGCCAAAGATGACTTTCATCACAATATAAGTATGATGATGATACTTTAAGGTGTATTTTCTAAAAAGAAACTTGAACTTTGAAAACAAACTTTGATAAAACTTGTGTACTTTAATTTCTAACTTTGTTAGCATGTGTACATGACCTAGCTATGCATGAAACGTGATTCAAAGTTAATTTGCATGCACTAAGTTGCTTAAGCTTGATTTAAAATGACTTTTTAAAAGAAACTTGAAAGCTTTGAAACTAATATTTGCAAGCGTGATGTTGTTTACATTCTGAACTTTAGAACATGTATATTAAGACTCCTTATGTCACTAAACATAACCTACATGTGTACTCCTCTAGCTAGACATATTACAAACTATGCAAACGTATTTTAAATAAGTTTTCAAGTGATAAACGATACTAACTAGGTGTAAATGAATTGAATACATGTGAGAATGCATATTATAAATTGTATAACATCCTTGCGTGGTTAAATGGTTAATGTGGTTAGCCTTTTTATTTCGTGAACTTAGTTGACCTTAATTCCGTAGAAATTCCAACTAAAGTCATAATGTGTAAATGTGAACTTGAAATGACCCTAGGAGAGCCCAAGACCTCTTAAGGTGTATATTTTTTATATGTTAACACCCTTGTATGCTAAAAGAGAAATGGGAACCATGAAATCAAGAACTCAAATCTGGTCTGGCCATGGAACGGCGCAGTTGCGCCAATCCCAGGCCAAACAGCAACGAAGCTGCACCGCATGGAAATTTTGGTTTACTGATTTAAACTGAAATTTAAACTTGTAGCAAGTGTATGATACTAATTAAAGCTATAATACATGGGTATAATAATGTTTTAAGTGTTCATTGGGGTAGTGTTTATGAGGAACTAAGATTTCAAAAGTTTACAAAGGATTCCTAAATAAGTTTTCAAAATGAAAAGTCGATGATAATTTTGAAACTACGTGAGTTGATAATGTGTTATATGGTCTGATCGTGTAACTAAGATAAGACTTAATGTATGTGCTTAATGTACATATTGAGTATGTGTAAGAGATAGTTGCGCATCAAGCATGTATACCTAATGTTTGTGTATGTATGTGTGTGTGTGTATATATATATATATATATATACATGAATATGATACTATAAGACTTGCGGTGACGTTAAGCTTTAGATTTGTAATTTACGCGAAAGACAAGTTTTCTAACTTCATTTAATTCTTATATTGAATGCAAGTTCCCTAACTTTCACAACTTTGGATATTGTGCGAGTTTCGAATTGTTGTTACATCAACTATATAATTATTGACCAAATAGTTATACTCGTATGAATCGTTATTCATATTCTGGAATTTGACTTAAACTTTATATCTTGAATCATGTTGCGAGTTTGAACTTATCGTTCTTAAACATATTGAGAAAGGATTCTAAGCCATTTGATTCGTCTAGACAAATATCTATAAATTAAAAAGCTATCCAAACCAATTACTTTGGTGCGGAATCTTATAAATCTACTGAGATGAACAACCCTCTTAAAAGGGGAAATTTTATATTGTCGAGTAGCCAACGTGCGCACAAACAACATGTTTAAATGTTATGCATAACATAGGGTACTTTAGGCTGATCACCTTTGTACTTGTTTATATTGAATTATCAATTAAATACTGTTAATTCTAGCAGGAGTTCTTGGTCCTTAGTGACTGCATAGTGTTTAATTTTTTTTAAACCGTAAGTATTGAAACCTTTGAATTTCGTTGAATATCTTTCGGTCCATAGTAACTCTTATTTCGATTCAAATGTTAGATTTAGAACAATCGATAATTCTTGCTTCCATCATTATTCTTTTAATTCTTGAGCTATTATTTACTGTTATAACCTTGATATCATGACCAATATACTTGTTTAACTTTATTGATTATATTACTTGTTGGGCAAATTTTTTGCTCATTTTTGCTTTCCTAAAACATTTTAGTTAAGGTAGAGCAAGGCAGTACCTCAGGCAAAGACAAGAGCAAGGGCGAGGTTATGGAATAACTTTAGTCTTTTAAGCTAAAAGATTTATTATTATGTTGTATAAAGACCCAGTTCTGATTATGTATTAAGATTTTATTAATATTATGTATTAAGTTATGCTATGGGTTAAGTTATATTTGTGTCAGTGATGGTAGCAAGACTTTGAGACAAGAATATTTATATTAAAATAATGTAAATTATTCTATTATTCCGCTATTTGAGTTCTCAGTTGTTATTAAAGTTAGATCGTGATGCACTAAATTCGAGATATAGGTGTCCGAATTTGGGGGCATCACAGTTATGCTAATAATAGCAGTGCATATGAGTTTTGGTTAATAAATCAAAAATAGGGGAAATACATGAAAATATTATTATTGAGTCAAAAAATATTGAATTCTTTGAAACAATATTTCCTAATAAAAAGGAACAAGAGCAAAGTTATAATAAATAGGAAACAAGTTCAAACAAAAGAACATATGACACTGTTAGTGATAGTGATCATGGATTAGAAGATATTAATGAACCTAGACGTAGTAAACGTTCTAGAATATCAAAATCTTATAGTCCGGATTTTCTAACTTATTTGTTAGAAAATGAGCCTCGAACATATAGAGAAGCGGTGTTGAGTCCCGAAATTCCATATTGGAAAGAGACTACAAATAGTGAATTAGAATTCATACTGCACAATCATACGTGAGAATTAGTAGATCTCCCGCCATACTCTAAAACTCTTGGATACAAGTGGATATTTAAAAAGAAAATGAAAGCGGATGAATCTATAGACAAATATAAAGCAAGACTTGTAATGAAAGGATACAAGCAAAAAGAGGGTTTAGATTATTTTTGATACATATTCTCATGTGATAAGAATATCCTCAATTAGGATGTTAATAGTCATTGTAGCTATATATAATTTAGTGATACATCAAATGGATGTGAAAATGGTTTTCTTGAATGGTGATTTAGAAGAAGAAATATACATTGAACAACCAGAATGATTTATTGGTCCAGGGCAAGAAAAGAAAGTTTGCCGGCTTGTGAAGTCTCTTTATAGATTAAACAAAGCACTTAAATAATGACATGAAAAAATTGACAATACAATGTTGTCAAATGGTTTCAAGATAAATAAGTGTAATAAATGTGTATATGTCAAAGACACTGATAAATGGTTTGTCATTATTTGTCTTTATGTAGATGATATGCTAATTATGGCTAGTAATAATGAAATCAATAAAAATACAAAGATAATGTTAAATAATGTGTTTGACATGAAAGACATGGGTGTTGCTGATGTAATATTAGGAATTAAAATAACTAAAACATCGGATGAGTTAGTGTTATCACAATCACACTATATTGAGAAAATACTCAGGAAATTCAATCAATATGATTGCAATCTTGTGGGAACAATGATAGATATAAATCTACATATGTCCAAAAATAAAGGAGATAGAATATCACAACTTAAGTATGCACAAACAATTGGAAGCCTTAAGTACGTAATGAATTATACACGTTCTGACATAGCATATGTTGTCAATAAATTGAGTAGATTTACAAGCAATCCAAGAAAATATCATTGGAAAGAGATTATAAGAGTTTTAAGCTATTTAAAATACACTCAAAACTTTAGATTACACTACTCAAGATTTCCAGCAGTACTTGAAGGATACTGTGATGCGAAATAGATATCGGATACAAAAGACTCTAAATCCAAAAGTGATTTCGTGTTTACACTAGGTGGAGGAGTATTATCATGAAAATATTCTAAAAAACATGCATTGCTTGATCAACGATGGAATCTAAGTTTATTGCATTGCATAAGACTAGAGAAGAAGCTGAGTGGTTTCGTCACTTTTTAAAAGATATTCCTATGTGGCCTAAACCTGTGTCTGCTGTTTGTATACATTGTGATAGTCAATTTGCAGTTAGGAGGGCACAAAGTCACATGTAAAATTGTAAGTCTAGACATATTTGTCGTAGATATAATACCATAAAATAATTGCTCTCTAATGACATTATGTTTGTTGAGTATATAAAGTTGAAAGAGAATATCGCGGATCCGTTGACTAAAGGTTTGACTAGAGAGAAAATAAAAATAACATCGAGGGGAAAAGATTTAAAGCCTATAAATAAGGATATTCATAATGGAAACCCAATCTATTTCATTGGGGATCCCAAGATCTAAGTTCAAAGGGAAAACTAAAGTGTGAACGATTCAGCAAAATCACTATGAAGAAATTAATTTCTTCTGCTCATTCCTATGATACGAGATAGGGATACCTGTAGCGGTTTCAAGATAAGCTATGCTTTTAATGATTCTTAAATCTTAATAAAAAATAAGTGGAGTATGGCAGGATACTCTTATTAAGAATCACCTATATGAGTGTGAACTAGACCAATTATATGAGAATGATAAGGTTATAATTCTCTAGAGCACTCATAAATTCGGGATTGTTCAGGGGCCGAAATGAAAAAAGTTATGAGAACCAAATAATGTTTGGAAAGATTCTGTGTGAATTTATATTATCTAGGTTTACACAAATGGTTGGACAATTCAAGACATCGCGTTCACTAGACAACCAGTAAACCCGATAGTTTTTCACAAGGGAAGGTTCAAAGCCAAAAGCCACTTCTCTCTATACAGATGATTTCTAATTTTGTCTCTCTCTTAGATTCTGCATAACATTTTCATAAGGTTGGCAGTCAATTTCATTGATGTGGGAGATTGTTAGAATTTAAGCTATATTTGAAGTGTGTTTCATTTGAAATGAATCCACATATCAATGTGTTCTACTCCATGAATAGATTACAATTAAGTATTTGGAAACTCAAATCCATGGGGGTAATTAATGATAAATTAGCTCCGAAAGATCACCCTTGGAAATGATAATAAATATTTATGGGAAGCTAAGTCCCACATCGGTTAAGAACTAAAGAGAGAAATACATTTGAGGTTGGAAACTGTTCGTTGAAAAACTCTATCTCCACCTATGTTTGAGGTTGAAAATAAATATTTTGGAAGGATGTATGGCTTCGGTAAAGTTAAATCTAAGCATTCTAAGTTGCTCAACCTTTGCTAATGAGTTGGTATGTATGGAAACTCATACAAATCAATGTTTTATGTTTTTGATAAAACATAGATTGTGATCAACACTACAGTTGTATCTTGAAAGCTCTTGAAGACTGATCAACTCCACGAACCAACCAGATGAAAACTATAGAGCTAATTCTCACTCTATGAAAATTCAAAATCTGGTAACATAGCAAAAGCAGAAGGTGTAACAACCAAAGAGAAAGTTTAACATATCAAGATTGCTTAAACTATACAAAAACACACAATCATGTTTTATAACTATTATCATTTACATGTGTACATACTTAATGATCGTTAATGCTTATCCCCATAAATTTTGGGAACCCAAAAGTCTGAATGACTAGGGCTTTTGAGAAAACTAACCTAGCAGGACCCAAATAGCAATTGATACCAAAATAGAAAATACTTAACCTGCAGATATCTAGGTTATCTAACCTTGTTGGAGAACTACCCAAAAGAAAGGTTGGAACCCTTCAAGCTTCTACCAGATATAAAGATCAAGATCCCTCAGCTATGTTCTTCAACAAACCAGAACTCACTCAAGAAAATATGCTAAAGGATGCTGGGATCTCATGAGCATGATTATGAGAACCTGAAACCCATGGCATGATCATCATGGTCCTTAAATTATGGGAGTCTGCAATCCATGCCAAGAAGAAGGATACCTTCCAAGCTTATCAATGCAAAGCATATCATCCCAAGAGGAACACCAATGAAGATTATATCCATGACCATCAACAAATGGTGATGAAGTATGAACCGTAGAAGTGAAACTCTACGAGTACAAAAGATGTTAAAAGTCTGAATGATAGAACCTACGTTCGTAGTGTCTAGTTAGCAAATCGTGGAGCTGACTCAACCATGAAAATATCATATCAGCTTAGAAGATTTCAACTAGAAGGAGAAGTGAAAGGCAACCTTATAAATATGTATATACAGAAGTTAACCCATATTCCTCTAAGATGAAAGTATCAAATATAGGGGAGCAATAATCTGCTAAGCCTAGCAATGCCCAAATTGAGGAAGGATCACATTGAAGCTAATCTTTCAAATCTCTTAAACAATGATGGTAGTTGGATCTGATGCTAAGGTAAGAATAAACATGAAGATTATAAGGCTACATGACGAAGAAGATAAAGAAGAAGGGATATAATTTATTGCTTAATCAGAGATGAGCTTAGAAGACAGTTCACCCTCACTTATGTTTCTGATGAATCATTCCACAGAGCACCAGTTCACAACCAGTACTTTATCTAACAATACTTCATGTTGAATCATTCATCTACATCATTTTTCAATTGATACCATTTTCTAGTTTGAGAGTCCCAAAACACTGAGGCTGATGAACCAAATGAATCTTCATCTCCGGTCGTATAGTCCCAAAACTTTACAACTGATAAATATGTCATTCATACTACCTCAATCGAAGAGTCCTTACGATCAACATCCTGATCGTATAGTATGAGTAAACTAACCCTGCGATTACAGCCTATACAAATACCTCCCCAATACACTCTCCTGATAATACAACTAAAGAGCACTGTATTCTTTCTCACTTACAAATGCCAATATCAAAGTGCATCCAAAGTTGGTAAATAAACTTTGGCAAAGAGGCATGCCGTGTTGAAATTCTCACCACCAAATCTAAACAGTTGTTCCTCCGATAAGCGCCTCAGAGACAAACCTAGCACTAACTTTTAAACTAAGAGGCTAGCCCTTTCTGAGCTTCCTTAACCCAGAAGAAGTGCTAAAATAAAATGCATCGCAAGAAGCTATGCGGAGTATATAGAAATCTCTTAGAAGAATTCAAGCTGTTGATGAACCATGCAACTCCCAGTTGGAGATATTAATGACGAATCATTTACTGAAGCATGGTCATAGAAGACGATTATTAAATAGACAAAGAAATCGTGGAGTACTAAGCTATATCATTAAGCTACTCTACAAAATGAAAAAGGTTAACGTTTAACTAAAGGCAGTAATATTCATGTTCTTAAAAGGAAAGTAAAAACTAAAAAGCTGATCAGTTTATGAGGAGTTACAACTTTTCTGTGGGGCATCATGCAACCAATGGCTTTCTAGCACATCGCATTTTCTGCATAGTTAGAGGGAATTATCATAAAGGAAAATTCAAAATAATTGCATCTTCCAAAAAAATTATCAGAGTCTATCGACTTCCCTTTTTGAACCCTAAAATTTAAAAACTCTTCATAGCCAAAATCCCTAAAACCTCGAGCCATACCCAAATCGCTTTCAAGTATCTCTTGCAAAATCCCTGAAATCGAATACCCATACAGTTTGAACCCTCCAAATGGAAAATTGGCGTGCTATCATTGGAATTCAACTCGGCCCTAAGAAGTTCAAAAAATCAGAAAAGAAGTTCAGAGATATTCTTGAGCTCGTAAAGAATGTTAGGTTTTCTGAATGCCTAGAAGCCAACACCCCAATTTATGTTGATTTAGTGAAGGAATTTTATTCAAATGTAACGATAGATTCTGGGCTTCTATCTACAAAATTCAAATGAGTAAGTTTAAAGATTAGAGCATCAGACATCAATAAATGTCTAGAGTTTCCTGGCCAAGATTTGATAAATCTTGAGGAAGTCAAAATTGAAGAAGGCAATAAGTTAATGCACTACAAGAGAAATTCAAATCTGAAAAATACGAAGAAGAAGGAGTTTCCAGAGGAATTTGAATTTCTTGCTAAGATTACAAGAAAATGTATCTTCTGAAAAGACACTGCACACGATATTGTTAGCGATCTGTAACTAAGAGGCATGACTGTAATCGTCATGAAGCAGCAGATGAATTTTGGGGCCCTACTGATTAATTAGTTGTCCAAATGGGTTGAAAAGGTTGAGAAGAAGAATTCTACAGATAAACCCCTTACAAAGGTTTTCCATGGAAGACTCTTAAGCATTATCTTGAAGAAAAAACTGAAGAACAAAGTAAGGGATGATGAGGGAGAACCCCTTAATACCCACAAATTGATGTCTCCAAAGTTGTTTGAAAACTGAAAGAAAAACCTCATGGAGAATAAGAAACTAAAGACATCTAACAGCGGCAACAAGGGTACTTCAAAGAAGAGGAAGGTAAGTTTAGTGAAAAGTGAGTCATTTCAATATGATGATTTTGCATCTCTAATGGCCACTCTTACAAAGCCAGCCAAAAAGAGAGCTAAGGGTGTGAAGAATTCACTAGTGGTACCACCAAGAAATCCCTCTATTGATAGAAAGGAATTTGAATCAAAAAAGGAAAAAGCACCTACTGCTGCAACCCAAGGAGAATAAAGAGTAACCAAATACTTCAAAGAACAAACCAGAAGAATGAAAGAGGATCTTCATCAAAAATAATTGATCTCAGTGATAATGATGAGGATGATGAACTTAAGTCTATGAAAGAAGACTTCAAAGGAAAAAGAAGATTATTTCTGACAGTTCCATTATTGAAAGTGAAAAGACTGTAACTGCCAATGAACCCAAGTCAGAAGAAGAAGATGAAGATGAAAATAAAGAGACTTTGAAATATAAAGAGCAAGAAATGACTAGTGAGTCAAAAAGCTCTAAGAATAATAATAATGAAAATCAGCCCATAGACTCTACTGATGATTCAATTGAAAAAGTCATACATGAAACGTGCTCAGTATCAAAGAATGAAGAAATGGAAACAGACTCCAGCTCAAAAGGTCAAGAAACAACAGACTATCATATTCTTTCTCCTGCAAGAGTTTGAAGGAGATTAGTAGTGGAAGATTTTGATGAACCACAAGATGTGCTATAAGGAAGATGGCTAAACCATGGAAATGAACGACTCAAAGTAGTAATGATGTCTACAGAAGGATCTGTTCAATAATTTTCAATACATGGAGTTAGATCATACTACAATACTGTACAATCCTAAAAATCATATGATAAAATGGTTCTACCCATGGATGCCCTGGCTAAAGGCTTACACTACTAGAGATGAGAATTACATCAGCTGGTGTTATTCATACTTTCTTAATTTAGAGCTGATATCTCAGAACTTCCCAAGGTTCATGATATTTCCCACCAAGCTGATCAAGGATTTCCCTTATTTCAGAGTCTAACGTTATGCTGGTAATATCTACATCCCCTGCTATCTTTTAGAAAATTTAAATAGTAGAAAGGCCACACCAAAGCCCACAATCGTATAGGTTTCATGCTCTGTGATTGCGAGTGGTCAAGCTCACCTTGATTCCCAAAAATCAAATCTCATACTCAGTATTCCAAATCCCAGAATACTCTCTGATATCTCCTCATCATCCAATAATGATCTCTTTGACATACTCACTGCATTTGAAAAATATTTACAAAGGAAAAAAACTCAATCCAACTGCCCAAATTTCTTAAGATCCTAAGTTATTGTAAAACTCTAAAGAATTGGTTGAGAAATTTTCCTATATTGTTGAGGAAGCAAAAAGCCTGCTAGAAGGAGAGGACGGTGAGTTCCACTGGAAGCTTCAAGCAACCGTCTCAGATATAACCAGTAAGCTTCATCAGAGAGATCAGATCTATTTGGAATCCATAGAGTAGCAAAGGAAAGAAGCCCTGCAACTTCAGAAGAAAATTGAAGAATCTATTATGTCTCTTTCTGAGAAAATAAACACTCTCAATCAGTCTCTGTCACAGCAGCTAGAGCTTAACCAGTAGGATTTAAAAATTGAAGTTAGAAACTCATCTTACCTGCTTGAGCAGCTTATGTCTAATGTTAAGCATCTCTCGCAAATGGTTGATGACAAAAAGGGGGAGAAAAAGAGACACTCAAAGTGACATAAGAAGAAACGAATGGAAAAACAATAGAAGAAAAAGAATAAAAAGCTGAAGGCAAAGCAGAAAGAAAAAGTCTCATCATCTGAGGGGGAGCCAAAAGAGGATGAAGCCATGAAGAAAAAACCTGAGGTGGAGCCAGAAGAAGGTGAAGCAATAGAATCAGTATCTAAGGGGGAGTAGTTACCAAAAGGATAAGCCGATGATTAGCAACAACGGGAAGTGCATTAAAAAGAACATATAGAAGCAAACATGAAAAAGGAGAAGGTACATCTCTAATTGTAATAGTATGTTCTAGATCCAGAATTTAAAATGCTCTGTGTTATTAAATGCTCATCAATATCATTCACATTACCGGATCTAGTAATACAGCAATTCATTATATCTTAAGATTCATTCAACCCATACATATACATTGAGTGTGTTTGTCATCATCAAATAGGGGAGATTGTTAGGAATATGTATGTGAATGTTATTCCTTTATTCATATAATTTGATGATGAAGATGATGAAGTTAATGAATGAATATGCAAATATGTATGCATTAATAAAAGCTGTAAAGTCCTTAATATAAATGATAGACAATATAGACAAGGACTTAGATTGAAAAGATCAAATGTGTTAAGTTGATCCAATATGAATGAATAGTCTTATGAAGTCCTTCAAAAGATCATAATGTACAAGGACTATGGATAGAAAGATCAAACTTTTTAGGTTGATCTTATAAGTTGTAATAAATAGGCTTGAACGATCGTAGAGGACAACATCGTTGAACAAAAGTCTGCATGCACAGTCAAGCCAAGGTAGAATCGTAGTTTATCAAAGCAGAATCGTTGACTATACTCGGAGTCATAGAGTCTAAAGGTCGTCAATGAGCGAAATCGCAGTTCGGCTAGCCAGCTAAGAGATAGTAGTTGTCAAGGAAAAATCATAGAGAGCATCTGCCAAGCGTCTACCAAGATAAAGCAAGAATCGTAGGCCTCACTTAAAATTATGGAGTTTGCAAACCGTCTCCAATGTACTAAAATTGTGGGCAGTCAAGTACTCTCAATACTAAGGCAGAATTGTAGAGCACTTTACGATTCTCAACAAATGAGTAATCCAAAACTTAAGTGCATACAAAGATACGAATGGTTCTGTACTTTGATAGGAGTAATCAAGTTTCAAAATGCAGTCCACATGAAGATTATCACAAAGCATTCTCCGAATGGCCTGTAAGCAAACAACAGATCAAAGCACCAACTCTATAGCAAGGCAAATGGAGAAGTGAAAAGCTATTCAGAAAGAGTCTCATCAGAAGACAACGAACGTAGTTTTTACCAAATAATAAAAGAGTCTGATAAAGAAAATACAGATAATGGTAAACCTGCCATAGAGTAAGCAGAGGACAAACAAGGAGGATGTCAATGCTCAGCCTCACCATGAAGTATGATCAAGAGATCACAAGGCTGAAAGTTAAGGAAGATGGGCATGACTAATCAAAAGGGATATACAAACCAAAGTGTCAAAGTATTCAATCAACTTACTAGTTCCTGAAGCAAGGCAAACCAAGCATGATCGTATACCAAACTGTAAGAGCTAAGTACATGATGGTACAGCATTGAGCACTATTGGAATCATAAGAGATGTCAAGGTTTAAGTCACCCTAAGATTTCCACAGACAAGCTACAACCATGTAATCGTAGAGTTCATAAAGGTCAACATTAGAATCGTAGAGGGCATTTTCTGATGAGTGATAATGTCTAAACAAAGAAGATTGACATTAGAACATTTTAAATTGAGGATCCCGATATATTCTCCAAACATCCTTGATGTAAATTGAGGAAACAAAAGAAAAGGGTGACTACCTACTAGTCTACTGAAAGTGACATTTCAGAAGGGTTAGGTGATAAAGCAGACTGATGTGTTAAGCAAGTCAAAAAGGAGTTGTCACATCAACCCAGTATGTCTACATAAAAGATTTTAGAATATCTAAATCATTAAATGCTCCAAAGAAAGCTCTTCAACGGAAGACTCCCAACAGCTATGTTCCAACGGGAAGATGATAGATGAATCTATAAAGAGTCGAAGCTTCAGCCGTAGGATGAGTGAAGCACATCTAATGGGAATTATATACTGCTGAAAAGCTTCACTCAATATGAAGGAGTAAGCCAACAAAGTGGAATTTGTACAGAGAGCCAGAAGCCCATAAAGACAACAACAAGAATGGCAAATCAAAAGACAAAATACTAGAGTCACTCTACGATTCACCATAAACACGCTGAGCTGAAGAGAAGAAGATACAGAGCCAAATCTGTCACAAGACAAACAGTGTTCAAAGACTTCTAAACACCAGAAGAATTCGAGCTGGCTTGCAAGACTTAGCAGCACCTCAATGGTGATAGCGTGCAATGCTGAATATCAGATGAAGACAAACATCAACAACAAAGAACATCAACACTAAGGGGATGAACCAGACTGCTAAGTATACAAAAATGTCAAGCTAAAATTATATCTTAGCAGTTCATCAGTTGTGATCAACTATCAAGCTGAATACCACGTGATTACTAGAAGCTGCTAAGTACCAAAGGATGAACAAGCTGAATGTCATCTTATCATCTTAACAACAACAAACAACAAACGACCATCCAAACAACCAGGGCCTGCAGGGTCCTTGTCTTAGTGACTAAACTAAAGTCAAGTCTGTTGGGCTTGCTGAGTACTGGAGGGTACAAGAGATTCTAAGTCTGCCAGGCTTAGTCTACAGTTTTCAAGGTTGCTGGTCTTGAAGTGTTCTTAGTGAACTAGTGTTCCAAGGCTGCTGGTCTAGAAGGAATCTTAGTGATTCGAAGATGATCAAATCCTTAGTGGAATCCCTACTTGTTAAAGCAGAATAGTGAATTAAGAGCATTTAGTCTTTGAACCGCTTAAAACCTCTGGTGTCATTTATTTATATTTTTTACATTTCGCATTATAACTGCTATATCTTCTTATAACTAATCTAACATTAGGACTGTATTTAATGTTATATCTTTGAAGGGAATCTTAACCTATTCCGCTATGCATGAATTGATTATTTTATTCATTATCTGTTAATCACTTAACTAGATTAAAGAAAAAGAAAAAGTTTTAAAGAATCTATTCAACCCCCTCCCCCTCTAGATCTATTGTGTTCCCCGGGGAACTAACAAATACATTTCACATAAATCGTGGAGAAATAAAAATAACGTTATAGGATGTCCATTTTATTTTTTGGGTTGTCGTGGTGGGCAAACCCTTAACTTGTCCCCTATTTGACACCTCATTAACTTATTTTAAGGATCGTTTTGGAGATGAATTAGTTGTTGAATATGTTAGGTCTAAAAAGCGAAGTACAGTTTCATTAGTATGGTTGCACAAACATTTTAATAATTTTCCTAATAAAGCGATTAAAGAAATTGTAGGTCGATACACAAAGGCCTACATTCTGTGGTTGTGTGGGGCAATATTATTCCTAAATAGGTCTAAGAATACTATGCACCCAAAATATATGTATTTTATTATCAACGTAGATTGTGTCACGTACTATTGGGGGTGGAAATGTTAAGATATTTGTATAGGGTTTTATATATTGCAAGTAGGAAAGGAGTTAAATATATTAATGGTTGTGTAATACTATTACAAATTTGGGCCAATGAACGTCTAAATATTGGAAGGCCAAACACTTGGCCACAATCAAACTTATGGTTACCTAGGACCATAACATGGGCATATTTTGGAACCCACAGTTACCTTAGTAGACGAGAGAATTCTCATCACCATTGGTTATTTTACCGAGGGGAGTTAGATGTTCAGCTTACATGGGAGGTGGTTTGGCGACCTTACATGATGTGGGATGATAATCTCATTAGATTTAATTTTGAAAGATGGTTGTTGAGATCTGGTAAGGTCACTTTGATCCACTTTGATATTGTGGAATTCTAAATGTCAGAGCGTGTGATGAGACAGTTGGGGTTCCTCTAAGGCATATCTTCTCCGGCCAAAAACCACGACGACTTTAAAAAAGTCAAAGATTATAGATTTGAGGTCGATGATTGCATGACATTGAGAGGAGAGTACATCTTTTTTTGGGAGGCATACATGGAACATGTCGATGGACAACAATATGAAATTTCTAATTATGTGACACTAGATGAATACATGGATTGGTATAGAAAAATAACTCGTAGGAAACTGCATCGACCTCAATAGGAAAATCCAGTGAGATTATCATCCCACCTCATGTAAGGTCGCCAAACCACCTCCCATTTAGGTTGAATATCTAACTCCCCTCGGTAAAATAACAAATGGTGATGGGGATTCTCTCGTCTACCAAGGTAAATGTGGGTTCAAAAATATGCCAATGTTATGGCCCTATGTATCCATAAGTCTGATTGTGGCCAAGGATTTGGCCTTCCAATAATTAGACGTGTATATGCCCAAATTTGTAATCGTGTTACACAATCTTTAGTGTTGGCAATAAAATACATATATTTTAGGTGCATGATATTCTTAGAACTATTTAGGAATAATATTGCCCCGCAAAACCACAGAATGTAGGCCTTTGTGTATCGACCTACAATTTCTTTACTCGCTTTATCAAGGCAATTATTAAAATGTCCGTACATCCACACTAATAAAAATGCACTTCATTTTTTTGACCTAACATATTTAGCAGCTAATTCATCTCCGAAATAATTCCTAAAATAAGTCAATGGGGTGTTAAATAGGGGACAAGTTAAGGGTTTACCCACCACCGGAAACCCAAAAATAAAGTGGACATCCTTTAACGTTATTTTTATTTCTTCACAGTTTAAAGGAAATGTATTGGTCTCTGGCAGTCATCTCTCCACCAGGGCAAATATGAGACCAATGCCAGTTTGGTGTACAACTCTTGGGAATTTAAAAAACCCCAAACTCACATTTAACTAAAGAAGTTTTTATGCTTTTGTTAAGTTCCATTGATTGTATTTTTGTTTTGTAAATTGACTCGAGCCTAGTTTTCCCCTATCTTTCCCTTTATATACATCATCTGAGACATGATTTTGTTGATTATGAAGAACACTTTGATCAATTGGTCTATAATTCCAGATGTCCATCTTTTACCTAAAAAACACATGATTCCATTATTAATAACAACACTCTAATAATAATAATAATAATAATAATAATAATAATAATAATAATAATAATAATAATAATAATAATAATAATAAATAACAACAATAATAATAATAATAATAATAATAATATTAAAAAATAATAGAAATAATAATATTAATAACAACAACAATAACAATAATAATAATAATAATAACAACAACAACAACAATAATAATAATAATAACTAATATTAATATTATTACTATTGTTATTAAAAAATAATAACAATAATAATAATAATAAAATTAATATTAATAATAATAATACTAAATAATAATAATAATAATATTATTATTATTATTATTATTAACCAAGTGGATAACAACAACAACAACAATAATAATACTAATAATAACTAGTAACAATAATAATATTAATAATAACAACAACAATAAAAATAAAAATATTAATAATATTAATAATAATACTAAATAACAGTAAAAAAATCTTACAAATATATTTGTGTAGAAGACCAAATTATTGATCCCAACCGTTAACATGTAGTGTGACTTTCCTCTTCTTTCCGTCTTCTTTCTCTTTCTTTCTCTATTATTTTCTCTTATGTATATGTTGGTTGTTATGAATGTGAAACTTGTAGCGGAAATAAACGAGAAAGGGAAGGGCTAAATAAATTGTTGAACCCAGCCACTAAAACTTGAAGCGACGTGAACTTTCAAATTCCCGAGATTTTTTCCCATGTCAGATGTCAGTTACTTTTCATGTTAGTTACTTTTCACGTGAACTTTCATTCCCGATAAGTAATTTGATAGCCGAGCTGCTACAACTTATAGTGGCACACACTCTATGCCAAAGTATAAGACCATTACTAAATTAAGGGGGAGTTAATTAATAAATTAATGAGGAGTTTTAAAAAGAAAATTAATAAATTAATGGTGGGGGAATATAGCCTAGTCGCTACAGGTTGTTGTGGCACACACGAAAATAAATAAGTGGGACCCTCTAGTATATTAGATTGACTAGGTGGGGCACAATAGTTGCCGGTACAAGATGTTATACATGCAATTACAAGATGTTATATGTGCCGCTACAACTTGTAGCGACTGAGTTTTTTTTTTAAAATCTCAGCCTTTAATGATATTGATCAACGACTGAAATGATGGTTGCTGAAATAGTAACCCTAACAACCGATTGTTATAGATTGAAACCCATATATATATATATGGGCAATGATATATAGCATGTATTTGCTATGGATAAAAAAATGGCAAAATATCATCTCTACCTTCCATTACAATTATCAAGGACTATGATTTAAAATAGAAAGAAGCCACCCGCTAGAATCACTAGCGAACTAGTTATAAATTTTATTTACCCAAATATGCCCCTTTAACACATTAACGGGTTAGCAAAGGAAAGGAATGTTAGCGAAAGAATGTTTTGTTTTTGGCCTTCTACCAGTTAATTCCAAAAAAAATTAAATATAGCTCAATTCATAGCATGTAATGTATCAGTTCATAGTTCAGCAATTAGCAATGATAAAAATACAAAAAAAAAAAAACACAACCAAATATCACTGAATAATACCATATCAAAGCACTGAAATTTCAAACATATACAGTCATGAACAACAATTTAAAGACCTAAACCAAAATTTTGATACAAATAAGGAAGACAAAAGAATTAGAATGGTCGACTAACACATACCATCTTATCATAACCTTCAATCAGTTTAGCATAATCAATTCCATCACCTTTACTCTTCTTAGATCTCCTATCTCGAGGTGATACACTCCTCGTTGTCCTTCTTTCTCTATCTAGGTGTCTATCCTTCTCCCTATCATTTTCCCTTTCCTTAACTCTATATCTATCCCTCTCCCTGTCTCGGCTCGAAGACCGATGTCGATGCCTCGATCGATGATAATCTCTTCTTGGACTCCGGCTCCAGTTCCTCGAATGCCTTTCCCTCACTAAATATTTGTCATTTAAAACCCTAAATGAAGATAAGGATTGGATAGGTTTTGTCTTGGTGTGCATGTTTTGAATGGTTGCGAATTGGGCTTCTTTTTCAAGCTTGGAGGCCTTATTAGGGCTCAAAGCTTTGACAAAATTGCTGAGAAAAGAAGATGATGAGAGGAGAGCACAGTCCCTTGATGGTACGACGTCGTTTGATGAAGAAGAGAAGTCGAGGCCTTGTTTGAACCATATTCGTAAGGGTGTAAATGAATCGAGTCGAGCCGAGTATTGAGTTGCTCAGATTTGATTCACTAAATTTATCGAGTATAAAATAAGGTTTGATGGAGGCTCATTTAGCAACCGAGTCGAGCACGATTCCGAATCGAGCCCGAGCAATTTGAACTTTTTGAACGAATATGATCCGAGTATCAATAGAAAATTATAATTTGAGGAGGTTTGAGTAATTTATCGAACTTTAAAATTTTCTCATATTTGACTCATTTATATTTCGAGTCGAGCTCGAATTGAACTTTTAGTCGAGCGAGTACGAATCGAGCCCGAACTGTTTGTTCATTTTACAGTCTTACATAGTCGTGCCTTCGCCTTTCCAACTGAGCTCGTCGTAATACGCCACTATTTTTTCTTCCTCCATTCAATTTTATTAATGTGTCTGCCAGAAATTGCGTCCACCAGAAAATCAAGTTGCCCAAGTTGCTGACTGCCTAAGGCGTTAATGCGTTAAAGGGGCATATTTGGGTAGATAAAATTTATAACCAGTTCGCTACTTATTCTAGCGGACGGCGACTTTCTATTTTAAATCATAGCCTTGATAATTGTAATGGAAGATAAAGATGGTATTTGCCAAATTCCATAACAAATACATAGCATTGTCATATATATATGTATATATATATATATATATATATATAAGTCCGGATCTTAAGCTCACCCCTTATTCAACTCACCCGAGCTCATCTCCCTTTAGCGGCGGACCCGGCAACGGTTCAGTCATACAACCGTCGTTTATACTTTTAGTGACGCTATATGTTGTCCGTCGCTAAAAGTATAGACGACGGTTGTACGACTGAACTGTCGCCGGGTCCGTCGCTAAAGGGGAGGTGAGCTCGGGTGAGTTTAAGATCCGGACCGATATATATATATATATATATATATATATATATATATATATATATGGGTTCTATCCAAAGCAACCGATTGCTGTGGAGCAACCCCTATTTTAGCCTTGTGTTGTAGCAGCTGGAGTAAAAACAATAAAATAGAATATTGACACAAGGCTAAAAAAAGGGTTGCTCCACAACAACCAGTTGTTGTGGATGGAACCCCTTATATATATATATATATATATATATATATATATATATATATATATATATATACGGGAAGGATCAAGAGCATAATTCTTAAATAGCATAACGCCTTAAATAGCATAATTTTATTAAAACAACGTAGTTTTGATAAGACGCAATGGCATTTTTGTAAATACGCGGTGGCATGGTATTTACAAAAATGTCACCGCGTCCCTTCAAAACTACGTCTTTTTGATAAAATTATGTTATTTAAGGCGTTATTTAAGAATTATGCTCTTGATACTTTTCGTATATATATATATATATATATATATATATACAGAAAGGATCAAGAGTAGAAATCTTAAATAGCAGAATGCCTTAAATAATAAAATTTTATCAAAACGACGTAGTTTTGATAAGACGCGGTGGTATTTTTGTAAATACGCGGTGGCATGGTATTTACAAAAATGCCACCGCGTCTTATCAAAACTACGTCGTTTTGATAAAATTCTATTATTTAATAGAGTTCTACTACTTAAGAGGTCTACTCTTGATCATGTATATATATATATATATATACACACACTTCAATAGTGAGTTTGAATTTGCATTTTTTGCAAGTACATTGTACTAAAATTACGTCTATAATCAGTTTATACTACTATTTTGACATGATTTTTATTACACTCATACAATCGTATATTCTCACAATATTTTGTAACTTTGTTGAAGGAAGATGATCAATCCGATAACGATAAAGCAAATTGTAATATGCACACATATTTATAATATGTCATATTAGTCATCATCATAACTTCTTATTGAAAAAAAAAATAAAAAAAATATTGAAAGAAAAAAATATAGGTGACTTTTTCCCTAGTAAAAGTCTTATTTCTATGGCTCAAGAGCCGATTTTTTAGCTAAAATTGATATTTTTATATTACTTTTTGATATTTTCATACGTATGACACATTATTTAATAAAAATTTGACATAACAACTAATATACGAACTCTACGTGTGAAAATATCAAAAAAATTATGTGAAAATGTCATTTTCCTTTTTAACCCTTCATTATAAATTGAGAGACATAATCAATGATCAAATATGCTACTCTATGGCCACAAGAAGACCACTACTATTCTATTTTCTAAACATCTTCTATACAAGGTATTCATCGAAAATTCCTGCTAACAAAATTTGACATAAATATGAATCAATTTTATTCACATGTAAAAATGATGTATTTATACTAATCTTTTTCATATGAATGTTTAATCCATTTACTATTCATGTAAAAAGAATCTTATGAATTTTTTTTTTATTTTGAAAATATTATTTCCCATTTTAAAATGTAACAAATTTTTCGTGAAAAAAAAACAGTAACTTTTATCCATGAAAAAACTATAAACGAAAGAGTAATGCTACAGACACAAACTAGTTTACAAATATTTTACAAACTGCTGATGTGACATACTCCACCTCAGCATATTGATCAACAAATTGCTTCAATGTAGTTTTCGGCCCCACACAATATGCTGAGGTGGAGTATGTCACATCAACAGTTTGAAAAATGTTTGTAGAATAGTTTGTGTCTTTAGCATTATTCTAAACGAAATATTACGATATCAATTTGTTTCCAAAAAAAAAATTAACGATCAATTAGTAGATATATATTTAATAACGATCCGGATCTTAAGCTCACCCCTTATCTAGCTCACCTTGCTCACCCCCTTTAGCGACGGACCGGACGACGATTCGGTCTGTCGCTATATATAGAACTGTGGTCTTAGCTTTTAGCGACGGACCGAACATATAGCGACGGACTGAATCGTTGTCCGGTCCGTCGCTAAAAGAAGGTGAGCAAGGTGAACTAGATAAAGGTGAGTTTAAGATCTGGACCGTATTTAGTAATACCAGGAAACCCTAGCCTCCATAACTTTCAATTTAGATATGGGAAGGATCTCTTTTTCTTTTATGGAGACCCTCCTCTAGATCTTTTTGTTATCATTAATCTACCATATTTTTATTTTTATTTTTCATAATTTGGGGTTAGATCTCTCGTTATTTCTCCACTCTTGTAGGAGCTATTTTTCTCCTTTAGTGAGCTTGGATTATCTCAATGCAGAGAATTGTTTCCGGTTAGGTGATGGATGGTTGCAGATAAATTAATTGGACGCGGGATGCGCCATGTCTCCGACAGTTATTTTCATATTATTTTATTTTTTATTTTATAAAAATTTATAATTCGAATTTTATTTTTAAATAGAATAAGTACCCCCTCAACTCTATTATACCCATAATTTTATGAAATGAATTAATAGCAGATGTGTAGAGAGATTGAATTATTGGTCCTAACATTATCACGTTGAGAGTTAATAATGGAGAGGTCTTGTCTGAAAGTGAGGACTAAATCAAAATCAGGACATTTATTTTCAGTCGGCAAGTCGGGTCTCTTTCTATTTCAATTTCCACACGCCCCAAATCAGATGTTATGTTCTTTTGGTGGGCGTCAAAAAATCAGAAATCGTATCCAACTCATCATATATTCATATTAAAGGAATTAATGATATTTTTTTAATCAATTATATGGATAAATATGAGTGATAATTTTTTAAAATACATATATCATATTATATGAATTACTCTTATAATTTTTTAAAATACATTATCTGGTTTTATGTATTAATATTTTTCTCAATTGTAATTTGACAAAAAAAAATTGTAATATATAACAGGATTCTTCATATTTTAAATACTCACAAGTCCCATCATCCTTTTTAAAATTTTATATATATATCAGTCCGTTTTTGGTGCATATCCATTTATTTTACATACCCTGTTAATCACCTTTAGCGATGGACTGGAAGACGGGACTGGACGACAATTTGATCCGTCGCTATAGAACAGATAAACAGTTTATATGTTATGGCGACGATTCGATGTGTCGCTAAAAGTTAAGACGACGGTTCTCTGATATACGCGACAGACCGAATCGTTGTCTGGTCCGTCGCTAAAGATGATGAGCAAGGTATGTTAAATAAAGGGGTATGCATTTGATCCTCTTTAATATATATATATCTAATAAAATACAAATGATTTTGAATTTCCCGCTCATTCAATAAATCATCTGGGTCGTCCAAAGTTTGGGATAAATCTCACCATCCATCTATCTAATAAAATACAATCTATCTAATTCTATATATCTAATTATATCTAATAAAATACAAATGATTTTGAATTTTCCGCTTACTCAATAAATCATCTAGGACGTCTAAAGTTTGGGATAAATTCCACCATCCATCTATCTAATAAAATACAAATGATTTTGAATTTCTTGCTCACTCAATAAATCATATGAGTCGTCCAAAATTTAGAATAAATCTCAACGTCCATAGTGCCGGAGGCACGGGACTGTTGCTAGTATATATATATAGAGTAAGGATCAAGTGCATACCTCTTATCTTACTAACTCGTGCTCACCCTCCTTTAACGACGGACCCGGCGACGGTTTCGGTCATACAACCGTCGTCTATACTTTTAGCGACGGACAACATATAGCGTCGCTAAAAGTATAGACGACGGTTGTATGACTGAAACGTTGTCGGGTCCGTCGCTAAAGGGGGTGAGCACGAGTGGGTAAGATAAGGGGTATGCACTTGATATGGACCGTATATATATGCGTCGGTAAAAGTATAAACGGCGGTTGTATGACCGAAACGTCGCCGGATCCGTCGCTAAAGGGGGGTGAGCACGGGTGAGTAAGATAAGAGGTATGCACTTGATCATTGCTATATATATATATATATATATATATATATATATATATATATATATATATTAAAAATTATATTTTTCTAAAATATTAGCTTGAAATGTAATATTGGTGACATGATACTACTCGGTCTAACTTTAATTATGTAATAACTTGTTAAGAATTTCATATTAATTTATTGTCTAAATTAAAATATATTTCTAATTTTAAAAAGGATAAAAAGAAAAATATATATGTTCTATGAATATTTGCTACTCTCTTTCAAAACAAAAATCATTTGTAAATAAAATAAAAATCAACAAAGAGTTCTATTTTTATGAATAGAAATATAAAATGACCCAATATTTTTAAATTTATCATCTTAATTTATTATCATGTCACCATTACTTAACTAAAATATAAAACAAAAAAAATATTTTTATTATTTACAAATTTTATAAATGTGCCTCTCTTTTTTTGTGTGTAAATTACCTCTCACCCAATTCAATCTCTCCTCCACCAACAACACTATCTATACTCGTTCTATAAAGAGAATATATTCAAGGTTAAAGGTGAGATTAAGCCCAATTTTAATCCCCCGAATTGAGTGTGATTTGAAGCTTCCTTTCAATTCTAATTGCAAAGCTTGTGGTAATTTTTAAACAAAATAAAAAGAAAAAAAATTATATTTTCATATGTATTTTTAATATTTTCACAAAATCCTCTCTCACACGATATTTTCACAAAATCCTCTCTCGCGCGAGTATGTAATGGGTCACACGAGTATGTAGAGAGAGAATGGGAAAGAAAGAATTTGAAAGGGGCAACTGAGAGTGAGAAACTTCAAGTCGTAAATATTGGTCAAAAAACGGACCCTACATGCGAAAATATCAGTTTTCTTAAAAAACATAAACTTGATAATTTTTTGATAAATAATTTGCTCTCGGGTCCGGACTACCCTAGAATTTTTAAGTCTCATTTCAAATTTACTCGGTTTTAAATAGTAAAAATTACATAATTTTATCAGTTACTTCATACTTCAAAGTAATTGCTTACAAGTAAAAAAAATTGCTTTAGTATTAATTGAAAAAAGATTTGTCACACTTGCAAGTGTTTACAAGTTTGAGCCTCATTTGGTTGTGAAAATTGTCATGATTACAAGTGTTTATAGGGATCCGGTTATCATCAAGTTAACTTCATGGTAAGTTGGTCAATTGACCAATAACGCAGAGAGAGAAATCACATCTCGGTCTGCATGTCGACACTGATCAATTCAAAGTTAACTTCATGGTAATCACTCTCGTTTATAGGTTTGAGCATCATTTAATTGTGAGAAAATTTTGACAAGAATTAAAAAATCTCGTCGAACAAATTTGAAAAATAAAAGGAGTAAATCATATTTTGCAACCCAAGAACTATACAAGTAGATGTATATATACATTACATGAGCCACTTTGGTTAAAAAATTGAGATATATGAGAATTGGTATTTCCACAACTAAATTTGATAGTAAATAGGATCCACCTCATGTGAGAGCGGAGTTGTGGAACTATTAAATATATTTGTGAAAATATCAATTCTCTGATATATCCCCTTTGAATTTCATATATAGTTTACTAGTATTTGCATTATACTTCCCAATAGTTTAAAAATGCTACATATTGGTCCCTATTAAAAAATCAATACATACCCACTTTATGGTTCTATTTAATTTGTAAATAAAATTTCAAATAACGTTGAAATTTGAAGATTTTGATTATATTGAAGAAAAAAAATTCCACAAAAAAAAACAAAAGAGAAGGTGAATAACAGACTAACATGAACAAGCTAGGCAAATTAGTACTTTACATGAGGAGACCTTAAAAATAGGCCAAAAAAACCTCCAAAAGAAAACAATAAATAAATGAAAAGAGGGAAAGAAAGGACACATGGTGTTGAGTTAAGAGATGAGGGAGGCTGAGGTTTATTGTTGGCCCGCCCTTCTGTTAATGTTTAAGCTTACAGGCCCACGTGCTTTCTGACCCACCCAATAAAAGCCCAAAACTAAGTCACAAAATTGGGTCTTTCAGATTAGGTAAGATGAATTTTATCTGTGGGACCCTTGTCCCGGATTTCTGGCCCATAATTCCTCGTGACATGTTTTCCTCCCGGAATAATACTACGTGCATCAACTGTTTACAAAAAGTTGTATAATAAAAGTAAGACATATATATTACTTACCAATAAAAATATATAAAACATTCAATTGTAAATCACGCTTCCTATTTAATATGGAAATCGATATTTTTACAACACTTTTTGATATTTTCACATGAAAAATATCACTATAGATATACAGCTACGATAAAAATCGTCACTATAGGATTTATAGCGACGGTAAAAACCGTCGCTATAGAATCTATAGCGACTATTTTCATGTGAAAATCTGTTATGAATTTATCAGTTTCCTTTAAACCTCCCTCCCTCCCTCCCTCCCTCCCTCCCTCCCTCCAGTAAACAAGTGAATTGCTCATTTTGTTTTCTGAGATAAAGGAAGTTTAAGGTACCTAAAAAATATAAAAATAAATAAATACAAATAAAAACACAAATTTAGTCAAGGATAGGCACATCTGGATTTGACATTGTCCACTGTGAGATGAATATTAACAAAAGTAGGGAACAAAACAAAAACTCCATGAAAAGGGGGGGGATGATTTTGTCATAAACCTATATCATAATTGGGAAAAATGTATATACACAGCAGTGTATTACACAGTAGACTATGGCGACAGTTTTTTGTACTATAGCGACGGTTTCATCCGTCGTCATAGCTATTCTGGGCTATAGCGACAGTTTACCGTCGCTATAGCCCAAAAAATCTGTAGCCATAGACCTACTGTGTAATACACAGCTGTGTATATACATATAGCCCATCATAATTATACGATTATAGATTATTATTACGTATTGTAAAAGTTTTTTGTCGTATTATAATTCTAAAATATATTAATGCCAGATTATAATTATAAAATATATCAATATATAAAATTATAAGGTAGCTTCTGGCCTCAAGATTTCAACTGATCAAGAATTCAAGGAATGGAGCAAACCTTTTTTGACCACGAAGTCAACTTTCCTCGGAGTTCTTGAGTTATTAATAATTACTAATATTTATTTATGTAATTGATAATAAATAAGTTGATACATAAATTTGTAATATATTTCATAAATTTTATTTTATTTAATTATTGTGTGAGTAATTTGTACTTTCTCCCCATTGTGAAATTAGTTATTTTTAACTATAAAGTGTGAATTTATTAAATATTATAATTGAAAATTTATTATTTATACTTTTTATAATATCCTTATATAATGGCGGTGTTAAAAGAAAATTATTTATAAAAATTAATTTAACTTATTATAGAATGATTACAAACTTTGCTCAAACAAATAATTATTAAAAATTTATAATTAAATATTAGTAATATGTTTATTTTTTTTGTTATTTTTAATTTAATATTCAACTTATACAATTTTTAAATTTAATATTTTATTTTTATTTTCAATCTTTCGAATTTATACATATTTATTTAGAGTTAAAAAATAAAATGAGTGAAATTTAAAATTCTAGACTTGGTGTTTAAGGAATTTTATATGACATAAAATTATTATAAATGAATAAGTTACCATCATGGTTTTTTGTTTTTAAAGGTAACTTAAATTTTAATAACTATATATTAGTGAAATTTGTTTCTAACATTGATTAAGTAAAGATTATTAAATTTTAATCATTAATAAATTTTGTAATATATATTACAGTTTTTAATATTAATTATTATTTTCTCATAATATTTTCTCTATATTTTTATATGAATAAAATTGTTATAGAATAATAAGTTATCATTATGACTTTTAGTTTTAAAAATTAACTAAAGTTTAATCATAATATATAAGTCATAATTATTTTTAACATTAGTTAACTAAATGTCTCTAATATTAATTATTATGTAATCATAATATATTTTTAATATTTAGTTATTTAGAGTCTAAAGTTGAGTAAAGTAAAATTCTAAACATATTTTTTAAGTTAAAATTTATTGTATGACTAAATAATTAAAGAAGTATAATAATAAAATTATTGTAGAATAATAACTTATCATACAAGTTTATAGGGCCAGAAAAGAATTTTTGTTCTATAACATTAACTATTACTTTTTTTAATAACAAATAACTTCACAACTTAACATACTAATTGCATATAATTTAGTTTTATTTTATTATTTTATTATTTATTATTAAAATCTTATGATGTTACGTCATGATCATATTATGTTAGGGTTGGAAGACAATTATCTCTTCTGAATCAGATAGATTCATATCTGAAAGAGGTTCATCAAATAATATAATATTAATTATAGTAGACAATTGGATGTGATTTGTATTTATTTTATATTTAAAGCAAATGTTATAATCATTCTAATACCAATAATAAGTTTGCGAGACTCCAAATTTTATGAAATGTAAGTATTCAATTTTCTTATAATTATTCTATTTAATAAATGGTTAAATTGATAAAAGGTTAAAGTTAAGGGTGATATTTGAAAATTTTTCAAAGTATGCAAGTTGTTATAAAATATTCGTTTGGTCGGGGAATATTTTTTTTGTCGAGGAATATCCGTAGGACGACACATGTGACGCCCCCAAAATAGGTATACATCACCCATCTTGAGTCGCTAAATACATGGTACAAAATTTAAATACAATCTTTAATATACAACAAGAGAGCTGTGAGTTTTAATACAAATATTGTCTTCTAGACAATATCCACTTTTAGAATAAGTTCTCATTACATTTATTGTTACACTATTTCACAAAATAGTGAAGACTACTAATGCTATTATCTGGGCCGTCACCCCGTTCCCTGACTCGTTCCAGTTATATTCTCATTTCCTGAAGAGAACAATGAAAGAAAGGGTGAGCTCAACTAGCTCAGTAAGAAATATTATGACTAAGATAATGCATAATAAATTATCATTAGCCTTCAACAATGTTAAACTGATAAAATACAATAGACATCAAGTTTAACTGCAGTGGAACAAGCAATCCATTAGAAGAGTCAAGTAGAGAATAAAATCTACAATCTTCTATGATTTAAAAGGTTTTTCATCACTTTTATTGCTGAGACTCAGCTTAATAAATAATCCACATCATCAAATCATTCATGCACTACAGGCCAAGGATATTATTTAGTATCACGACTACGATTTATCCATGCACTACGGGCCAAAGATAATCGTGTTTTCATCAACGGTCCTGATCATGCCATAAAATAATTCATCTTTGCTCCCTTGGCCGAAGAGAATTCATAGTCATAATCATACCAAAAACTGTCCATCAATGCACTACGGGCCAATGAGGACTTTCTCCATATCATTTATAACATTATGGTCATGATTATACCGAATAATCCCTGGTCATAATCATACCAAGTCCATCTATGCATTACAGGCCACAGATGACTTTCAACAAAATATAAACATGAGGATGATGACAATGATTTAAGAATTCAATAAAACAAGTTCAAAAATTAATTTATTCAGGAACTAATAACGTCCAAATTGTCAACATGATACTTCTTTGTAAAGTAAAATTCAAGAATGCTCAGAAGAATATTTCCATGAAAAGATACTAGATGAAGCGCAAATATCAAGGATATTCCACTAATTTCATGGAATATAGAAGTCAAAACTTTAATCAACTGAGTATAATAAAGAATGGAATAACAAAAGAAATTACCATGCATACGCTACTTCGCATAGACAGGTTATTCCAACAGAATAATAAATAACGGAACCAGGTCAAGCGTAATACGCAACCGACAGGATATTCCAACAGAATAATAAAGAATGGAATAACAACAGAAATCACCATGCATGCGGTACTTCGCATAGACAGGTTATTCCAACAGAATAATAAATAACGGAACCAGGTCCGGCGTAGAACGCACAGACAGGATATTCCAACAGAATAATAAAGACGGAACCAGGTCCGGCATAAAACGCACAGACATGATATTCCAACAGAATAATAAAGACGGAACCAGGTCCGGCGTAAACGCACAGACAGGATGTTCCAACAGAATAATAAAGAATGAAATGACAGAAGAATTTCATTAAGTATAGGGTAATCCGCGTATACAGGTTATTCCAATAGAATAATAAAGAATGGAATAACAGAAGTTCTCTTCATGAATACAAAAGAATAATACCCCTTACGGATACAACAAATAATATCCCTTACCGTAAAAAAAAACTTGATATCGGAGTAGTGAAGTAGCAGAATACTCTTCTTCTTTCTCTCTATAATTTCTTTCTCTAGAGTTTCAGTGAATTCGTTAGAAAATAATGAAGGAATGAGCTTCTATTTATAGAAGAATGGGCTGCATAGTAACTAATTCATGAACGGTCCAGATTGATTTACTTTAATCGGACGGTCCATATTTAAAGCAAAATCTTTTAAATAAAATATAATATATTCTATTTATAATCTAATAAAACGAATAACTTTTAAAAAAGTATTTTGTTTTATATAAAAAGTTTTTTCTGTTTTATTACAATAATAATACCAATAAAACAAAACTGAGTGACTTAACACATAAGCATCAATAATCAATACAGTGTACTACTATGCAACCACGCATATTACTGTACTTTTACTACCGAGTAGTTCAATAGTTTTAACGGTAAAACTTTCGCCGTTATTTTCATAAAAATATTTTTGTCATTTTCTCAATCTGACAATAATTCCGTTGTGGGGTCCACCAATGATTGTACCGTCGTACGGATATTCCCCGACAAAAAGAATATTCCCCGATCAATCGAATATAATATGACAACTTGCATACTTTGCAAAATTTATAAATACTACCCACAACTATAACATTATATCAAATCCACACCATAATATTAAAAAAATTATTTCGAGAAAATTAAATATTTATTCATAAAATTTGGGGTCTGGAGATTATATTAACCAATCGGATAATTAATCAAATAAATGAGCAATTAATTGCTATTAATTTACATGATTATAACTATTTGTTCACATGTGTGTACTATTGATTTACATTCATGTACTATTAGGGGAGGTGATGCAAGTTTGATAATACTTGCAAAACTAAATTAAAAATGAAAGAAAAGTTGAAGGTATTATACTGGTTCTATTCTTTATTATTCTGTTGGGAATAACCTGTCTATGCGGTCTATCACATGCATGGTGAATTATTCTGTTATTCCATTCTTTATTATTCTGTTAGAATAACCTGTCTATGTGGACTAGCGCATGCATGGTGAATGATCCTTTGTATTCATTCCTTATTAAATTGTGGAAATGATCTGTCTACGTGAATTACCGCATGACGGGCGAAAATCTATTTGCAGTTTCATAATTTTTCTGACCCTCAAAAATTCTGAAAAAATTTGAAATGATAATTTGTTGAGTTTTCTAGATTGTGTTCAAAAATGGCGATTTTTGGATGTATAGATTAGGAGTTATGAATTTTATGGGAAAATACTATTTTAAAAGTAAACCCTTCTAACTCCTTGTGGTTAACTCCAAAATTGGTGAAATTTTTATTGGGAGTACATGTATATAACAGGAGTATACCCTGTAAATTTCAGAATTTTTGTACAAAAGTACAATTTATGATAAATTTCTAAATATTCGGCAGTTTTGGCCATATGAAAAATAGTAAATGAATTTTAAAAATTTCGAGAAAAATATATGTTCAATATGAGACTATATTCTGCTAATTTCAAGAAAAAAATATTTTTAGAACTAATTTGGTAGTTTTCATGAAAATGAACTAGTTATGAGTAAATGAATTAAATATGTTATGTGAAGTAACAAAATTAAAAAATAGGATTTTATGGCTTGGGAATCCTATATAAGGTATATATAGATTTTTGATGAGGGATTTGATCATTGGTGATGAAATCTTATGAGTATGGCATTTTTGAATGATTAAATGCATTATTTGGTAAATAGTAAACAATTGAAATAAAGTGTTTTTAAGTTTAAGAAGTGATTAAAATATTGTTATAATATTAATAATATTAGATTATGAGTTTATTAAGTGATTGATAATATTTGGATAAATTTAAAGTCTTTAATATTTATCCTTGTTTTCGTTTGATTAATGCTTATATCATTGTCATCATCCTCATGTTTATATTGTGATGGAAGTCATCTTTGGCTTACGTGCAAAGATGGACTGTTGCTTATTGATTTTACAATTGTATATCTTTGACTTACGTGCAAAGATGGACAGTTGATTATTGGTTTTACAGTTGTATATCTTTGGCTTACGTGCAAGGATGGACTGTTGATTATTGGTTTTACAGTTGTATATCTTTGGCTTACGTGCAAAGATGAACTATTGATTTATGAGTATCTTTGGCTTATATACATAGATGAACTATTTATTGGTATGATTATGACCAGGGATCATTCGGTATAATCACGACCCGTAATGTTATAGATGATGTGGTAAAAGTCCTCATTGGCCCGTAGTGCATTGATGGACAATTATTGGTATGATTATAACCAAGGATTATTCGGTATAATCATGACCATTGATGATTACATGAATATCCTTGGCTGTAGTGCAAAGATGATTCGATGATGTGGATTATTTATTAAGCCGAGTCTCAGCAATAAAATATTGATTATACACTTTTAATTCGTAAAAGATAGTAGATATCATGCTCTACTTGACTCTTCTAAAATACAGTTGTATGTCTTTGGCTTGTAGTGCAAAGATGAATTTTTAATATCTTTGGCCATAGTGCAAAGATAAATTTATTAGTATGGTTATGAGCAGGAATTTTGATTTTGTATAACCATGATTTTTGATGTTTCAGGTAAAGATAGGTGATGAAAATTATCTTCGTTCTGGGTGCGAAGAGGAAGTTAGAATCACAATTATGATTATGAGTTATTCATATGATTGTGGACAGAAATTGTTGATTGATGTTACAGGGATAAAACATTATTGGTGGACTTTTAACATGGAGAAGATAATAGATCTGATGGTCTATTTGACTCTTCTAATTGATTGCTCGTTCCGCTGCAACTATGGTTGAAAAGTTTTATCATCTACCATATGTTCTAAATCTCTGATTTATTACTGATGAAGGCTATTGATGATGTAAATTATCTTTAGTCATGATATTCTTTACTGGGCTAGCTGTGCTCATCCTTTTGCTTCACAATTCCTTTCAGGTAATAAGAGTGTTGCCGAGTCGAGCGAGGATAACAGGAGAATAGAACGGTGGTCTATAGATGTTGAGGTTCTCCCTAAATAGTATGAAAATAATTTTATTGAGAACTTTAGATAAGTGTGTCGTATTGTATGCGGCATTTGATATTTAATTTTGGTGAACCGAATAGGGTGAGGTGAACACAACTTTGGAAGGGTGTTTTGCCACTATCATATAAGATGTCTAATGACATACAACCTCGTGTTATCATAAGACAGGGTTGTGCACATCCACTTGCTGAGTATATCTACTAGCACTACCTATATAATCTTGGAGTTTGTTTGAAATATGATTCTCAATTGGAGACAATGGAGATAATTATAAGTCAAGAGAAGACTCACCATTGGAAAGAAGATGATAACAATCTTCTTGTTTTTCTTTGGGGACTATTGGGTCAACCAAGGATAATTCTGTGGACATATGATATCTATCATAACCTAGACACATGGCCTCCCATGTACGAAGGTTTCCTTGAGTATTTTTCAAAGATTTTAATTTCTAAAATAGTTATTGACTATACTTTTATGTAAAGTTCCATTGTAAGGTTGTGGTCGAGGCACCATGAGAGTTACATATATTTGTATTAAAACTCACAGTTTAACTGTGGTCGTATTTTGCACGACAGTTCAACAGTTGTATAAATGAAGTTTGTAAATGTTTTTTATAGTGTGATATCTGGTGACTCAAAATGGGTCGTGTGGACCTATTTTGGGGGCATCACAAAGTTAATCTGTGAAATTCAATTTTTTTTATAAACATCATATATAAAACAAATAAAATATTAAAAATAATATTATTTATAAAATAAACATGTGTTTTGTGTTAGGAATAAGCATGTGAATGATATTCCTATTTATGTATGATTTGATTATGATATAAATGAATGAATATGCAAGTATGCTTGCACTAAGAAAAGATGTAAAGTCCTTTGATAGTTAATAGGAACATATGTACAGGGACTTAGAATGAATTGATCAAATATGTTAGGTTGATCCTACATAAGCAAAGCAGCTTTGTAAAGTCCTTAAAAAGAAATGATGTACAAGGACTATAAATATAGAAAGATAAAGCTTGTTAGGTTGATCTTATAATGTAATAGATAGGCTTGTCTGATCGTCGAGCACTGCACCAGAAATCGTAGTCTACCAGGAGAGTCAAGGAAAACTCGAGAGCTATCAAGGCAGAATCATATTCTACAAAATAGTAGATCTCGGAGTTCGTAGACTTCCAGGAGAGACGAGGAAGGATTGTAGTGTGTCGAGGAGAACTTCCTCGTAGCAATAGTCTACTGATGAAGTCATGTTCAGAATCGTAGAGACAGCCTATCTAAGAGCCGACCGAGCATCTACTGAAGCCAAGTCAAGAATCATAGACTACACTCGAAGTCGTAAAATCTACTAATCAATTCAGAGGCAGAGATCGTAGTCGAAGCAAGATCAGATGAAGACAACGAGCATAATGACAGAAATCATAGAGTGTCAAGATCTAATCTCGGAGTCGTAGTGTCTGCACAACCCAAGGCAGACTCGTAGAGTGCAGAACTAAGGCTTCAACAGATGTGCTCACAATGTCAAGACAGAGTCGTAGAGTAAACACGATTCTCAACAAATGAGCACTCCCAGAATATCCAAAGGATGAAGCCTCTGGTCAGATCTGCAAAGATATATTTCACCTGAAGGGAACCAGAGTGCACTCAGTGAATGGCTAGCAAGCTAACTGAAAATCTAAGCACCAACCCAATCAGCATCCAGATTGAGTTGTAAAGCCATTCAAGATGAACTTTTCTACAAGTAGATCAAAAGAAGACTTCAGCAAAAGCGACTGAATGAGGAAAAGTCAGCAAGTGCAGTTGCTGTCAAATGAACAGAAGACAACGATCTTGGGGTCAATCAGGATCGTAGTGTTTACCAAGCAAAGAAGAAACTGATAAAGTGTACACAGAGATACTGGTCAGTTTCTGAATAACAAGGCTAAAGTGATTAAGCATGGGTCAGTCCATTAATGATAGGTGAACGGGAGATCACAAGGGGAAAGCGAGCTGGGCATGCCACAAATCTGAGGTGTCTTGCTATTTCGAAAAGACCAGAACAAGGAGTCAAGTTATCAGTTCTTGAGATCAGTCAAGGCAAATAGAAGTATCGAAGCACTGCACAAATGAAGAAAGAAGTGTTCTACATTGAAGATACAATGAACACTCTTCAGGATCGTAGTGTTGTCTCAACCGATCGATGAACAACATTCAACATGACACTACGATCAAGTCTAAGAACATATGCATCAAAATTGTAAAGTTCTGTCGTCTGAAGATTGAAGCATTGGCAACGGTTCAATCTGAAGACTAATATTTGAACATTGATAGTTGAGAGCATCGATGCAAGAGGACAATCTCTGATGTTCTAATCGAGAAGTCAAAAAAGAAGAAATAAAGAAGATTACCTGCCCGAGGCATCAAAGTGACATCTCTGATGGGGTAGGTGAAACAGTAAACTGCAGTGTCAAAAAGATGAAAAAGGGGATGTCATGTCACATCTGCAGTCTACATCAAATAACTCGAGATCTGCGAGGCAATTCAAACTACTTTTAACGGCTATATTCCAACGGGAAGATTGGGAAGGAGTATATATCAGCCAAAGCTTCAAAGATCAAGAGTTATCTAAGTTATAGAATCATTGAGTTGTTAGAATGTTATATTGTTGACTCTACGAATTTCTCCAGAGCTAAACAGAACAAGTCTCAGTGACAGTAAGACTACAAAGGTGGAAGTGAAGCAACCTTGAAGAAGGACTCGAACAGACTAAAGCTTCACTCAACAAAGATGAGAATGCCACTAAAGATGGAAGTTAAGCTGAGAGCCGAGAAGGCCAAGAAGATAGCATTCAGAAAAGTGGCAGAGAACAAAGAAGATCCGGAGAGCCACTCTACGAATCACCATGAACCGAAAGCAGAAATAGAACAAGTGCAAAATCATGTCTGCAAAACATTCAAGAAGGGTTCAGAGAATGCTAAGTGCCAGACGAAGTCTACCAAAAGCTCAAACACTTAGCAAACCTAAATGGTGATGGTGCACAGTTGACATCAGATGAAGATGAGTAGAATAGAGTGAAGATCAGCTGCACCAGAGAAGACATGGTCCAGTCTTTACGCAGAATGCAAAGAGGACCATACCTAGCTGCTAAGTACATAAGATGTTCAAGCTTCAAGACATCTTAGCAGCAAGTGTGACGCCCCCAAAATAGGTATAAATCACCCATCTTGGGTCGCCAAATACATGGTACAAAATTCAAATACAACTTAATTATACAAAAGTCGTGTAAAATACGACAAAATATAATCTAAGAGTTTTAATAAGAATATTGTCATCTAAACAATATCCACACTCAATGGAGTCCTCATTACATTTATTGTCACACTATTTAACAGAATAGTGAGGACTACTAATGCTATCATCTGGACCATAACTCCGTTCCCCAACTAGTCTCGGCTACGTTCTCATTTCCTGAAGAGAATAGTGAAAGAAAGGGTGAGCTCAACTAGCCCAACAAGAAATATTATGACTAAGATAATGCAGAATAAATTATCATTAGTCTTCAACAATGTTAAACTGATAAAATATAATAGACATCAAGTTTAACTGCAGCGGAATAAGCAATCCATTAGAAGAGTCCAGTAGAGCATGATATCTACTATCTTCTATGATTTAAAATATTTTCATCAATTTTTATCGCTGAGACTCAGTTTAATAAATAAACCACATCATCGAGTCATCCCTGCACTACGGGCCAAGGGTATTCATTAAATCATCAATGGTCATGACTATACCGTATAATCCCTGGTCATAATCATACCAAAAACTATCCATCAATGCACTACATGCTACTGAGGACTTTTACCACATCATTTATAACATTACAGATCATGATTATTCCGAATAATCCCTGATCATAATCATACCAACTTACTAAGTCCATCTATGCACATAAGCCAAAGATGACTTTCATCACAATATAAGCATGAGAATGATGACAATGACATAATAATTTAATAAAATAAGTTCAAGAATAAATTTTAAATATTTATAAGTTAATTTATCTTGAAATCAATTACGTCCAAATTATCAACATGATACTGCTTTGTGGAGTAAAATTCAAGAATGCTCAGAAGAATATTTCCATGAAAAGATACCGGATGAAGCGCAAATATCCATGATATTCTACTAATTTCATGGAGTATAGAAGCCAAAACTTTAACCAAATGAGTATCATAGAATATATAAAACTGCAAATGGAATTTCACCCGCCATGCGGTAATCCACGTAGACAGATCATTTCCACAATTAAATAAGGAATGAATACGAAGGATCATTCACCATGTATGTGATAATCCACATAGACAGGTTATTTCAACAGAATAATAAAGAATGGAACTAGGTCATGTGTAATTCACACAGACAGAATATTCCAACAGAATAATAAAGAATGGAATAACAGAAGAATTCACCATGCATGCGATAGACCGCACAAACAGGTTATTCCAACAGAATAATGAAGAATGGAACCAGGTCTAGCGTAATCCGCACAAACAGGATATTCCAACAGAATAATAAAGAATTGAATAACAAAGAATTCACCATACATGCGATAGACCGCACAGACATTTATTCCAATAGAATAATAAAGAATAGAACCAGATCTAGCATAATCCGCACAGACAAGATATTCCAACAGAATAATAGAGAATGGAATAACAGAAGAATTTCACCATGTATGCGGTACTTCGCATAGACAGGTTATTCCAACATAATAATAAAGAATGGAATAACAGAAGAATTTCACCATGTATGCGGTACTTCGCATAGACAGGTTATTCCAACAGAATATTAAAGAATGAAATAATAGAAGCTCTCTTCATGAATACGAAAGAAATAATACCCTTTACCTTAGAAAGAAACTGGATACTGGAGTAGTGAGGTAGCAGACTTTTCTTCTTCTTTCTCACTATAATTTCTCTCTATAATAATTGCTCTAAAGCTTTAGTGAATTGGTGAGAAATGAAGGAAGAATGAGCTTCTATTTATAGGAAAATACAGTTTCGATAATTGCATATTTTGGGGCTCAAAATATTACAGTACAATACCTTCAACTTTTCTTTCATTTTTAATTTAGTCCTGCAAGTATTATCAAACTTGCACCACCTCCTTTAATAGTAAAATAATAATGTGAATCAATAGTTCAATCATGTGAATCAATAGTTATAATCATGTGAAAATACGAATTACAGTATAGTACCTCACTCTATACCTCCATTTTTAACTTAGTCATGCAAGTATTATCAATCTTGCACTAACTCCCCTAATAGTACAAGAATGTGAATCAATAGTACACACATGTGAACAAATAATTATAATAATTTCTCATTTATCCGGTTAATTACCTGACTGGTCAGTATAACTTCCAGACATCAATTAATATCGAAATAAATGTTAATTTCCAATAACACTAATAATTCCAACACAATAGAACTATCAATTTCATCTTTAATCAACACGAACTTATTCATCATTAATATTATAACTCACAATATTTAACACCAGGTCGTTCCCAGGAAAGAGGGGGCTTTCCGATAAGGATTTCTCTTTATTGGCACACAATTAGATGACCAAACCTCTCATTGACAGAACTTCTAGACATTGTAAATATTGTAATTTAATAATATGAAAAACTTTTTCATCTCAATTATTAATTTAATAATATATCATATTATGCAGATGATACTGTGACAATAATCGAATCAATAATATGAGAGATATGATGCAACAATTATTGTAGCAATAATTGAGTATAACTGAGTGACTTCTCACGTAAGCATCAATAATCAATATCATGTGCTACTATGCAACCACGCGTATTACTGTACTTTTATTACCGGATAGTTCAACAGTTTAACGGTAAAACTTCCGCCGTTATTTTTATAAAAAGATAATTATGTCATTTTCTAACTACAACAATACTTCCATTGTGGGGTCCACCAATGATTGTGCCATTATACGAATATTCCCCGTTAAAATGAATATTCCCCGACCAATCGAATATTATATAACCACTTGCTTACTTTGCAAAATTTGTAAATATTACCCACAACTATAACATTATATCAAATCCACACCATAATATTCAAAAATATATTTTGAGAAAATTATTCTTTATTCATAAAATTTGGGGTCTTATAGCAAGGCACCACCAACAACAACAACACCAACTACGACAAGAAGCCAGGGACTGAGGGTCCTTGTCCGGAGGGACTAAATGAAGTTCCAAGCCTGCTGGGCTTGAAGAGTTCCTAGGGAACTAGAAGAGTTCCAAGCCTGCTGGACTTGAAGAGTTCTTAGTGAACTGAAGTCCCAAGGCTGTTGGTCTTGAAGGAATCTTAGTGATTTAGGGTGCTGCCCTTCATTAGTGGAAATCCTGCTAGTTGAAAGCAGAAGAGTGGATTAGGAGCTTGAGTCTCTGAACCACTTAAAATCCCTTGTGTCATTTACTTTCTGTCAATTACTTACTATCATTTACATTATGTACTACCTAACTGCTATAATTGCTATGTATGTATTAACTGCTTACAACTGAACTAACTATACGAACAATGTATGCATGTTCATAATTATGTCAATGAAGGGGATCTTTTACTTATTCCGGTGTGCTTGAAAAGATTCTTATGTTTGTCATATACTAAGTCATTAGCAATACAAAATAAATGAGAAAAATATTCAAAAATTAAAACGATCTATTCAACCCCCCCCCCTTTCTAGATCTATTATGTGCCTACTGGGAACTAACATTTAGAATTCTTTAAAATTAAAATACTAAGCACTTATAAAATACTATCATTAAGTCTCTTTATAAGTTAATTTTAGTTAATTATTACGATTGTATATATTGTATATTTTGAATAATTATATTATAATAAGTATGTCGTTTATTTTGTAAATACTAATTCAATATTTTAGTTTGTGAATAATTATGATATAATAGTAGAATAATTTGTTACTATATAATATATATTAACAATGATATATGTATGTGTTTTAATTTAGGCTCATAAGAATTATATTAGTAAAGGACTTCTATAAGAAATAATTTTTTTAATAAAATAATAATTTACTTTAAAGTTTTTCAGGATGATAAATAGTGTTTGATTCAAGTTATAGTTAAAATAAAGGTTTAAAAAGTGTTTTAATAGTAGTTAATAAAATAAAATTATGTGACTAGAATTTAATTGCTACTAAAACCTATTTTTGAAAGCCACATAATTTTATTTTATTAACTACTATTAAAACACTTTATATATGTACTAGTCAAGAGTCATGTGTGAAGCACGTGTATATTCTTTAAATATTTTAATTTTAACTTCTTATTTATTCTACAAATATAGTGATTATGATTCTTTTTAATTACAAATTAAATTATTATTACTATTAGAATGACTACAAACTTACCCAAAGAAACAATTATCAAAGACTCATATTTGAGTGTTAGTAATATATTTTTTGTATTTGTTGTTATTTTAAATTTAATATTCAAATTTTATGTAGTTTTAAAATTTGTGTGTGTATATATATATATATATATATATATATATAAAGTTGGACCACTTTCTATTAATATTATTTTATTTTTTAAAATAATCATCAAAACGACGTGGTTTTAATAAATGTATGTTATTTAAGAGGTATATTTTAGATCCGTCATATATATATATATATATATATATATATATATATATATATATATATATATATAATTCCATCCACAATAATCGGTTGCTGTGGAGCAACCCCTTTTTTGGCCTGTTGAAATTTCAGCTGGAGCAAAAAAAAAATTATACAGGCCAAAAAAAGGGTTGCTCCACAGCAACCGGTTGCTGTGGATGGAACCCCTATATATATATATATATATATATATATATATATATATAGGGAAATGATTCATAACATCTATTTGTTATGGAGTAAAAATGGACAAATAGCATCTTTACCTTTCATTACAATTATGGACGGACTGGATTAAAAAATAGGCATCTTTACCTTTCATTACATCTTTACCTTTCATTACAATTATGAACGGACTGGATTAAAAAATCAAAATAATATTATTGATCTAGTTAAAATATATATCGGGTTGGATGTATTTGATTTGGAAGTATGTATTTGATTCGGAATTTGATACTGATGCAGGATGTATTTGATTTGGGGGCATAATCGTCGGAACATTATAGTCTTTCAGTCCGCTAGAAAGACTAGTGGATGGTGATGATAATTTTTTGAAATTTATCTAGGCACATTTAGAAGGGGGGGGGTTGAATAAGTGTAGGAGCTATCTATGACCAACTTTTTAAACTTTAAATTAAACTATTAATTTCAGGCTACTATAATGATTGAAATCAACTTACTGAATTAATATAGCCTATTGAAGAAAATATCCTGCAGAATTTATATCTTAAGTAAAATACTTGATGTTAAAGAAATTATCTTAATATAATGCAAGTATTCAAATTTTAATAATTAAGATAATTAAGTAGCTTATGTGATTTAAAAGTAAAGCAAATAATAGAATCAACACCAAGATTTTTTACGTGGTTCAGCTATTACCCTCTATAATAATAGTCTAGTCCACATCCAATACCAACTAGTATTAGAGATTCACTTTATTTATTTCTTTATAAATAAATACAGATTACAAAACAGATTCCAACAAAAATTAATTAACAATTAATTCCTCTTGAGCTCTCTTGCTCCTTGTGCACCTATGCACTCTTCAAGCACATTTGCTTCCTTGAACCTGTTTGTAATCCTTTTCTCTAATTCACTAGGATTAACACCTTTAGACTACACTTAGTCTAATCAAAATTTCAATACAAATATAGAGGTCTATGATCAATGCAAGAATAATCCATTTAATAATTAAAGGCTCAACTATATGCAATGATCAATTAGCACAAAATAAATAAACAATTAATTTCTTAACAAATACCAGCTCAAATAACATCAGAAATTTATTTGCTTAGCTTCTCACAGGTTGCACTGACATAAACAAATTGCTCGATAATCACAGTAAGTACAAAAAATATTTTCGTGAGTTGTGATTTTTTCATGCTTGAGAAAGCTGATTTATAGTCCACATTATATTACCGTTTGAACTAAAGATAAGTCACGTTTGTTCAAGTCAATTGGTATAAGGATAAAAAATAATGCAACGATAATAAATTTGATATCTATCCTCCAGCAGAAACAACTTCTTTGACTTAATCTCTCTCAAACATTAAGTAACGTGTAGAAGTGAAGTACATCAATTACTTATCCTTTCCAAATCACACGGTTTCCAATGAAAACATAATTACTCCTTCCTTGAAAAATGTAGATATCAAATCACCAAGAGAAAACTTGTAACTCATATCCACGTGTAGCACCTTCCAAACAAATATAGCTAGTATACAGGTAGAATGATTACTGAGGAAACCACTCATGCAATAACTCATAAACCACTTAGCTACTGTTATAGGAAATCATGTATATCCACGTGTACCAGTAACTAAAAAATCCAAGATATATCAATAAGTTTCTAGGCATATGAGATACATAAGTAATATAAATATCATATCAAATATCTTTTTAATCAGATCTCTTTTTATTTTAAGAAAAGCCTTTTATTTTAAAAACATTTTTCATTTAAGACATAATAAGAATGCAAATAATAATATGTCCTAGAACCTTTAAATGAAAAATCAAATATTATGCAATTGACCTTACATTTGTCTTCCTAGAAAGAGAAAAACTCTTTGACCAATTGAAAAACCCGCCAATCTTCTTTGATCAACAAATAGCTGAAATACCACAAAACAATTTAGTACTTGAACATTTCATCATCAAAACATAAGAATGGAATATGACAAAGTCAACATTCTCCTCCTTTTTTATGATGACAACCCAAAATTGTTTAACTCTCATAAACTCCCCCTGAATATATGCATAACACAATTAGCTCCCCCTAAATCCATGCAATATAATTTTAGGTTACTGAAATTCTATTTTACAAAATCCTGAATTTTGTAAACCTGCAGTATTTGTTAGTTTATCAAATATCAAAATAATTACTGCTAACAAATATATCAAATATTAAAATATGAATCCCAAATTCAACATAAGTCTTTTTGGTGATGCACACCAAACCAAAACAACCATAAAATTATTAAAATTTGTCCATAAGCAACCCAAAATAAACTTAAAAAAACTCTCCCCTTTATCATCAAACAAAAAGGAAGCAGTTCATTCGTTGAGCTCTACCACAGCTGCACGTCGAACTGCCCGTTGAGTGAAATAAGGACGATGATTTGCACAATGGACTTTCTCAGCTATGCTCAGGTCAGCAGCAAATTGGGGAGGCCGGGGAATGACAGTGGCAGGTGGTAGAGGGACATCGAGAAATTCTCCTTGATACACGGCCAACCAATTGCAATGCACCCACTCAGGGACAGTTGAATGCTTACGCTTCATATAGAGTTTAGAACCCACATCATTGAAACGAACAGAAATGAAATCAGCCAACTCCCCTATTTGATTACTAACAAACTTAAGCTCTTGACTCAACTGACAGGAATTTCAATTAAGTCATCTTTGCATCAACTCAGCCAAGGCAGTTGTTTGCACCTCAAAACCGGCTTGCAAATCGATAAACTCATCTTCAATGTTATGATAGAGTTTATTGATTTCAGGTGCACCCAAGGGAAACTTACCTTTTTCCAACAAAGACATACGGTTATGAAGGGCAGACATCTCAACTTACATTTTCTCTTGATTGCTAAGAATTACTTTCAACAACGGATTGAGTGGAGGGCTGAACAGGAGAAGATGGAATAGAGACTGGAGGAGCAGGAGTCTTAGAATTAACACGAACAAACAAACCATCAAGTAAACCGATACGCGACATTTTCAGGGAACCAACACTGATGGAATCAGTAGCCGAAATAGAATTTTCATTTTCAAAAGAAATTTTAAAATGAGTAAACAGGGTAGTAAGAGTAGCATTGTAAGGCAAACATGTCTTGGTTTTTTGCAAACAGGTGGTCATGTGATGAAGCATCAGTTGAGACAAGTTCAAAGAAACACCTCTTAAAATCAGAGCAACAATAATCAAATCCTGATAGGTAAAATCTGCTCCTCCACTTAAACGAGGCAACAGATTATATCTAACAAGATGATGGAGGACACAAGAATTGGAGAGACATCAACAGTTTTAGGCGTGAAAACATCAGTCAACAAATTATTGTTCATCATAATTTGTAACTGTTCTAGAGGAGTAAATAGAAAATAAATAGCACCTTTCTTTGTAAAAGGACACACACCAGAAGAAGGAAGATTTAAAATACTACCAAAGTCCATGACTGTAAAATATAACGATTTTCCTTTGACAAAAGTGGTATAAAAATCACCATGGTATTCTAGATTTGTGTAAAATTGTTGAACAAGTCTAGGATATGCCACAGAGGGAGGAAAAAGCATTGAAGACATTCCACGTGACTCAAACAATGGTTTTAGAGGAGATTGTTGAAAATAGATCTGATCAACAAACTTTTCATAAACAAATTATTTTGGAAAAATGACTGTTTTAAATCGTACCTCATACACTTTACTGCAAAAGTAGTTGTCAAGTAGATCAGAGGACAAATTAGGGTTTATTGAAATAGGAGGAGGTGTAACTTCCGGCTTGAAAGACTGAGTCGTTGGCTGACGTTGCCGAGAGGGTCGAGTAGATTTAGGCAGAGATAGATTGAAAGTGGACTCGTCAGAAGATGAAGAGTCCACGTACTCTGTCTCTGACGACATAACTTTGTTTATTTTTCGTTGCTTGCATGAAGGTCTGGCTGTTGAATGAGGTGGAACCGTCGTCTGATCGTTATCAGAATCAATAAGCGATCTCTTGTGCATACGAGTTCTCATGGTGAGTTAGGTGTGTGGAGGAAGAACAAGATGAGAAGGTAAGAGAGGATCAAAAGAGATATAAGATATAAAGAAAATGGAAAGATATAGAATATAAGAATAAAAACAGATGCATGTTCATATACTTACGTCTCCCAAGAAATCCTCGCAGTCCCGTCTTTTCAGTTTTCAAAAACACTTAATAGATAAAATAAGTGTACGCATACACACTTACGTCTCCCGAGAACCCCTTTTCCATCCGATCTTTTCAGTTTTCAAAAACAATTATGATAGAATCCTTGATTAGCATGTGCATGAATTGAGGAGCTAAGTAGGCGGCCGAAACAAAATCAGATTATTAATTATCCTAAATTTTATCAGTTAATATGATATACATGCAAACCAGGATTACACTAATATAGATTTTAAAATCATGTCATACACATCCCAAGTTCTCTACGTAACATGCAAAATCTATCTTCACTCAAAGGTTTAGTAAAAATATCTACAATTTGATTTTCAGTGGGAATAAAAATCAATTTAATTAAACCTTTTGACACATTGTCTCTTAAAAATGATGTCTTACTTCTATGTGCTTTGTACGTGAATGTAACACATGATTTTTAGATATATCTATAGCACTAGAATTATCGCAATAAATAGGCACACAATCACATAATATATCAAAATCACATAGAGTTTGTTGCATCTATAATATCTGAGAGCAGCAACTTCCTGCAGCTAGATATTCACCCTCTCTAGTTGAAAGAGCCACTGAGGTTTGCTTTTTACTATGTCATGATACGAGACTCTGTCCCAAGAAAGTACAAGCACCATTCGTACTTTTTCTATCGATTTGACATCCTGCATAGTCAGCATCTGAATAACCTATTAGTTCAAAGTGATTGGAAATTGGATAAAATAACCCTAAATTAATAGTACCACTTAAATATTTCAAAATCCTTTTAACAGCATTTAAGTGTGATTCTTTGGGTTTTGCCTGAAATCTTGCACACAAACAAAAACTATACATTATATCAGTTCTAGAGGAAGTTAAGTTTAACAAGCATCCAATCATACCTCGATATTTTTTTATATCAACATCAATACCTTTGTCATCGGCTGTGAGCTTTATTGATGTGCTCATAGGTGTACCTTTTGAGTTAGATCCTTCAAAGCCAAATCGCTTGAGTAATTCTTTTGTGTATTTGATTTGATGAATATAAATCCCATCCTTCGTTTTTTTGATTTGAAGTCCCACAAAGTAGTTGAGTTCACCCATTAAGCTCATATCAAATTCTTTATGCATGCACTTGGAAAACCACTCACAAAGATGATCATTAGTAGCACCAAAAATTATATCATCTACATATATTTGAACAATAATGATATCTATATTTTTATGCTTAATAAATAATGTAGAATCTATTTTACCTCTAATAAATCCATTTGACAAGAGATACTTACTTAACCTTTCGTACCACGCCCTTGGAGCTTGTTTCAAGCCATAAAGTGTTTTCTTTAATTTGTAGACATGATTAGGATACTTTTTATGCTCGAATCCAGGAGGTTGTTTAACATAGACCTCTTCGTTAATGTATCCGTTGAGGAAAGCACTCTTTACGTCCATTTGATACAACTTAAACTTTTTGTAGCACGCAAATGCTAACAAAATTCGGATTTATTCTAACCTAGCCACAGGTGCATAGGTTTCTTCATAGTCGATTCCCTCTTGTTGGTTATACCCTTGGGCTACTAGCCTTGCTTTATTACGAGTGATTGTTCCGTGCTCATCAAGCTTGTTTTTGAATACCCATTTCGTACCAATGATAGATGCATCTTTTAGAGGAGGCATAAGTTCTCATACTTGGCATCTTTTGAATTGTTGAAGTTCTTCTTGTATTTCCAATAACCAATTTTAATTAAGGAATGCATCCTTTGCATTCTTTGGCTCAACCTGTGACAAAAATGCAGAGAATGCACAATGATTTTGTAAACCTCTTCGTGTGGTTACACCTTTATGGATATCTCCAATGATATTCTCCGAAGGATGATTCTTGACATATCTACCTATTTTTTGGCATTTAGATATCATGTAATACTTCCTCTTGATCATGAGACTCATCTTCAGCATCCTATAAATTTTCAGGTTCACGTTCCTGCTGGTTGTCCATTTTAGTTTCTTGAAATTGCTCATTTGGTCTCCCATTTTGTTTTTTTTGGTTTGCTGGAATTCTGACTGTCTCTAAATTTCCTGCATCATCTTCAATTTCTTTTGGAGGATCATTGTTAGTCTCATTGAAAGTGATATGAACATATTCTTCTACACATGACTTTCTAACATTAAAGATAGGATAAGCCTTACTATTTTGAGAATAACCAATGAAAATTCCTTCGTATGACTTAGCATCAAATTTTCCCAAATTATCACTTGTATTTAAGATGAAACTTTTCGAACCAAACACTTTGAAATAACTTATATTTGGAATTTTATTATTTAGAAGTTCATAAGGTGTTTTCAAAATAATAGGACGAATGAGAACTCTATTTAAAACATAACATGATGTACTTACTGCTTCGGCCCAAAATTTCTTTGGAAGCTTACTTTCTTGCAGTAGAGTTCTTGCGGTCTCTTGTAAAGTCATATTCTTTCTTTCCACCACTCCGTTTTGTTGAGGAGTCCTTGGAGCTGAAAATTCATGACTAATTCTCCTTTAATCACAAAAGGTTATAAAATCTTTTTGAAACTCAATACCATGATCACTTCTTATTCTAATAAGCTTATAGCTATACTTTGTTTCAAGATTCCTTATTAATTTTTCAATTTCTTTAAATGATTCATCCTTAGTTCTCAAAAATAATACCCATGTGTATCTTGAAAAATCATCAACTATTACAAAAGCATAGAATTTACCATTAATGCTTGAATGCCTTTCCGGACCAAATAAATCAAGATTGTAAGACCCCAACTTATTATAAATGAAATTGAATTTTCTCTATTTATTATTTTGAAATAGTAAGGGTTGATTTGATTAATGTGGTTAGTTATGGGTAAAATGCGCAAATATTTCAAATAAGCAAGTGGTTATAAAATATTCATTGTTGTCGGGGAATATTCGTTTGGTCGGGGAATATTCTTACTGTCAGGGAATATTCGTACGACGGCGCAGCCTTGTGTGGGCCCCATAACAGAAAGCGATTGGATGAAGAAAACGACAAATATAAGTTGTTTATAAATAACGACGTAGTTGTTACCGTTAATACTATTGGAATACCTAGTGGTTAAAACACAGTAGCACACGGTATTGCACCAATTATTAATTCTTACGTAAGAAGTTACTACTCAATAATTATTACAGTAATTACTATTCAATATTTTATTTTATTGATTCAATAATTGCTACGTTGATATTTTATATTGTTGTTGTTTCAATAATTGTCATTACACAGTATTTTCCATTATCAGATCAATAATTCATATTATTTGAATAATATTATTAGATAAAATTATTGGCAATGTCTAGAAAGTTCTGTCTAAGGAGAGGTTTGGTCACTTAATTGCGCGCCAGTAAGGAGAAATCCTTATTAGAAAGCTCCCTCTTTCCTGAGAACGGTCTGGTTGCCAGTATTGTGATTCTGTAATATTATTTGTGAATAATTAATTATTAATTTATATAATAAGAAAAATATTTATTTTATGTGGATATAGATGGAGAAAATTTTAAAGTGACAATTGTTAAAAAATTGATATTTTATCTTTTCTGATAAATAATTTATTTAAAAATATTATTATATTTTAATAATATAATAATTGTAATATTTTACAATAAATGTGTGATATATGAATAAATGAGGAGGAAAAGTATTTTTGTTACAAAAAATGATTAAAATATGTTAAACATGTTTGTGGGCCCCACTTTGTGACTGAAATTGGATTATTGCCCGTAAAATCGTCCGTTTATGAATTTCGGTCAACTTCTTCTTGGAATTTGAAAAAACTTAAACTTACAAAGTTGTAGAGAATGGAATTTTCTATAGAATGAACATAAGATTCGAATTTTTCTGATAAAAGGGCTATTTATTATGAATTATTAAAGCTCTGAAGTTCCGGAATAATTGTTTTTTGGAAGTTTTAATTGTTTTATTTAAGAAAAACATTTTTATTGCAATTAAGTGGGCTCACATGTGATATAAATGTACAGAATTCAGTTGGTCTAAGGTGGGATTGAAATTTTGTAATTATATTATTATTTTATTAAATTTTCTGCTTTGGTGTTCTAAGCATTTTCCTATAAATAGGGTGCTTAGTTTAGAATTGAAAATCACACCAGAAACTGAAGTTTTCTCTCTCTATATTATCGAGCATATTCTTGTGACTATTTTGATACTTTGAGTGTTACTATATGGTGCAAGATCCCTTCAGCACTATATCCAGTATTCTAGTCAGAAGTACTGTTTTTTCGAGGTAAGGGATATTATTTTTTTTAAATTGATATTATTTCTTCTAATATCATTATGCCAGAATATTGGTAAGATTTTTCTTGTAACATTCTTTTCTTTTAGTGTCGGGGTTACTATTCACGTATACGGCACTATTTACGTATACGATACTATTCACGAATACGACACCATTCACAGAAAAATTAAATTTTCATTTTTTGTCCAAAATATCTATTATGGATACTAGCCTTAATTGTATCCATGTTTTGATCATTCTTGAATTTTACTTCACTATAATTATTAATAAATTATTTTTGAACTTGGACCATTTAAAGTACGAATCCTTAATATTTGCTCTTTTGTTTCACTGGATTCGTTTTCTTTAAAATATTTTCATCATCCTCAGTCCTAAATGATAATATTACTGAATATCTTTGGCCTGTAGTGTAAAGATGGTTGATTTTCTTATGAATATCTTTGGCCCGTAGTGCAAAGATGTGCCGGTGTTGAGATGACCATGACCAACTGATGAATATCTTTGGCCTGTAGTGCAAAGATGAATATTTGATTCAAGATGAATATTGATTGATGTTACAGAGATAAAATATTGATGATGGACTTTTAAATTCATAGATTATAGTAGATTTCATTCTCTACATAACTCATCTATGAATTATTATTTCCGCTGCAAATATTGATCTGAAACTTGTTGTCTATTGTATTTTATCAGATTTTTTCCTGTTGAAGACTAACGATAATTTTTTCTATATTATCTTAGTCATAATATTCTTTACTGGGCTAGTTGAGCTCACCATTTTCCTTTTTGTTCCATTTTTCTTCTCAGGAGGCGAGAATGTAGCGAGTTCTAGTCGGGGTGTGGAATGATGGTTCTAGAGAGTTGTTTTAGTAGTCCTCACTATTTTTGTAAAATAATGTATCAATAATTGTAATGAGGACTTATTTGAGTGTGGATATTGTCTAGATGATAATATTTGTATTTAAACTCACAGTTTATTTGTTGTCGTAGTTTGCACGACAATTGTATTAATAAAGTTGTAGTTGCTTCTGTACCATGTATTTTGGCGACTCAGAATGGGCGTTGTATACCTATTTTGGGGGCATCACAGTTGGTATTAGAGCTTAGGGATATGATCTCTGGTGGAGATCGGGGAATAGAACTAGGATGAGATAGACGAGTAAAACCTTCGCTAGTTTGTCTTACCTAAGCTTATTGATTGGTTGGTCAGTATATAGGGATATTATGTGATATGTTGATTTCTTTAATTAACCCTTGTTTTATAGCAGTATTTGAGAATGTCGACTGAGAATGTTAACAGTGGAGTAAATGAGACCGTGGAGACTCTTTTACTCACCAATGAGGAGAACGTGCAACAGGCCGACAATGTTCCTCCTGTAAACAACACCACTGATCAAATGATGAACGACGAAATGTTTAGAAGCTTTTTACAGTTCATGCAAAATCAGATGAGGGATACTCGTGCACAAAATACAGGTAGAAATGATAACAACGCACGATTTGTCATAGCCAAACAGTTCAAAGAGTTGGGACCATCAGAATTCTGGGGAAAGCCGGATTCGATTAAGGCAGAAACGTTGGTCAGACAAATTACCAAGATATTCGACGTCTTGGGATGCATGGAGGAACAGAAGGATCCATTCGCCACCTTTATATTCCGTAATGAGGCAGATTACTGGTGGGAATCTGTGAAGCGTACCCATCCAGCCGCACTCAGCATGTCATGGGAGACGTTTTAGAGACTGTTCAATGACAAGTACTTTCCCGAAAGTATTCGTCATATGAAGGAAGTGGAGTTTATTAGATTAGAACAAAATAACACGATGGTGTCCCAGTACGAGGCTAAGTTTGCAGAGTTATCCTGGTTTGCACCTCATTTGGTGGAGAATGAGGAACGTATGACGCGAATATTTCTGAGAGGTTTGAAACCCGGCATACGTCAATATCTCATTTCTCATAAATTTTCTCTCTATTCAGATGTTGTCAACAGGGCTCAATTATTAGAGCGAGATAACGAGTACGTTCAACTGAGGGACCACAACCAGGATCATACCAGTGACAACAATCATCAGAACAATGATAATCAGTGGAGAAAGAAAAATACGGACAAAAGCGGTAACCACTCTGGTGGTAGTCATGGCCATGAAAATAGAAGAAGCGAGTAGGGGGGGAGATTTTAAAAAGAGGAGATTCAACAATGACAATGCGAAGACGTCAGCACCAGCAGCAACTGGTTCTAAGGGAGGAGAACGACCACCGCTCATATGTTATAAATGCGGGAAAGAGGGACATATCAGTCCAAACTTCCCACAACAGTTCAAGGTATGTTATAATTGTGGAAAGGAAGGACATATCGCTCGAGATTGTACAGTAGCGAAACCAAGTCCAGCGGGGATGGTGAATCAAAAGGCTGTCCCAGAAAAGTCAAAGTTAACGGTTCCTGGAAGAGCGTTTGTCGTGAATGGTCAAAATGCGAGGAACCCAAACGAGGTGATCACAGGTAAGCTAATCATAAATTCTTGCGAAGTTTATACCTTACTAGATACCGGTGCTACCCATTCATTTATCTCTCCTGCTTGTGCTCAACGTTTGAACTTAACTCCGGAGAAATTAGACTTTGATTTATCTGTGGAGACTCTATTAGGAGAAACTTTCATCACATCCACTGTTTATAAATCTTATTTGATCCAAGTTGGCACCATCACATTACTTGTTGACCGTATCTCTTTAAAGATACTTGCTTTTGATGTGATTTTAGGGATTGATTGGTTAACTACTCATCATGCTAAAATTGATTATTTTCGTAAGGTTGTTAGTTTTCATATTCCTAACCAATCTGTTGTACGAATTCAAGCAACTAAACCACTAAAATCAATCACTGTCATATCAAGTCATAAAGCTATTCGTTTATTGAAAAACAGATGTCAAGCTTTCTTAGCCCATGTTATAGATTTGAATAAAGACACGTCAGATTTGAATAATATTCATGTTGTTAGTAAATTTCCTAACGTATTTCCTGAAGAACTTCCCGGTCTACTTCCAGAACGTGAAGTTGAATTCTTTATTGATCTTGAACCTGGTACAAAGCTCATTTCTAAAACCCCATATCGAATGGCTCCTATTGAACTTCAGGAGTTAAAGGTCCAACTACAGGAGTTGTTGGACATCAGTTTTATTCGTCTTAGTACATCTCTTTGGGGTGCTCCTGTTTTATTTGTAAAGAAGAAAGACGGGAGTATGCGACTTTTTATTGACTATCGGGAATTAAACCATGTCACCATCAAGAATAGGTACCCACTACCTCGTATTGATGACATGTTTGACCAGTTACAAGGAGCACAATTCTTTTCAAAGATCGATCTTCATTCTGGATATCATCAGCTGAAGATTAGAACTGAGGATATTCCAAAGACTGCCTTCAGAACTCGGTACGGGCATTATGAATTCTTAGTCATGTCTTTTGGATTGACTAATGCTCATGTGGCTTTCATGGATATGATGAACCGAATATTCAAGGAATATTTAGATCAGTTCGTTGTTGTCTTTATTGACGACATCCTCATATATTCCAAAAGCCGTGAAGATCATGAGCACCATTTGAAGCTGGTACTCCAAAGGCTTCATGAAAACAAGCTATATGCCAAGTTGAAGAAATGTGAGTTCTGGCTTGAGGAAGTAGCATTCCTTGGGCACGTGGTGTCAAAACATGGAGTATCTGTTGACTCGGCGAAGATTGAAGCAATACAAAGTTGGGAGCAACCAAAGACGGTAATCGAAGTACGTAGCTTTCTAGGCCTAGCTGGTTATTATCGGAGATTCGTGGAAGGATTTTCTCTAATCGCTACCCCGTTAACTCAACTGACTCAGAAAGATACAAAATTCGTATGGAGCGAGGAATGCGAAAAGAGTTTTCAAGAGCTTAAGAGGAGACTCATTTCGGCACCTGTTCTGACAATATCATCTGGTTCGGATGGATTTGTAATTTACAGCGATGCTTTGGGAAAAGGGTTAGGATGTGTTCTCATGCAACATGAGAAAGTCATAGCCTATGCCTCGCGACAAATTAAAGAATATGAGAGGAATTATCCTACTCATGATTTAGAGTTGGCAGCAGTCGTTTTTGCGCTAAAGATCTGGAGGTCGTATCTATATGGGGAGAAAGTGGAGATATATTCAGACCATAAAAGCCTCAAATATTTCTTCACCCAAAAGGAACTCAACATGCGGCAACGACGTTGGCTCGAGCTGTTAAAAGATTATGACCGCACCATTCAATACCATCCTGGAAAAGCAAACGTGGTAGCTGACGCGTTGAGCAGAAGATCATATGCAGGAACGAGTGCGATGATGTCAAGTATACGCATAGAACCAACTTTAATCGATAAAGTTAAAGTTGCTCAAGCCACAGACCCAGAGCTAATGAGTATGAAGAAGAAAGTATAAGAAGGTGCTATTCCAGAAGCAAGAATCGATGAAGAAGGAATAATTCGAGTACACTCCAGACTTTATGTTCCTAACGACTCTGATTTGAAGTACAAGATCATGATGGAAGCACACAATACACCATTTGCAATCAATCTTGGAAGTACCAAAATGTATCGTGATCTTCGACATACATTTTGGTGGAAAAATATAAAGAGAAAGATTGCAAAGTTTATCTCGAGGTGTTTAACTTTTCAACGTGTAAAGGTGGAGCATCAAGTGCCAAAGGGTCCATTGCAACC